>OY744609.1:61583846-61616346 GCA_963556255.1 Allolobophora icterica | reverse complement strand
GCTTCCGTTGCTAATAGCCGCTCTTCTTTCCTGTGAAGCCGCCTTCAGTGTAAGGCGACAGCTTCTTCATATGTGACACGCTGTTCTTCATAGGCGGTAGTTTAACGTTGGCGGACGCAGTCGACCGCGTTTTCATCGTTCGTCTGAATCCCGAAGACCGGAGACATAGGAAAGGAAGGAAGCTGGCTGCGTTTTCTTCTCGCGTCTCAGATACTTTTGCCGTCCGACATAACGGGAACAATATCGTAACGGTTTTAAAGGTTAGAACAATCCATGTTGTCTCTTTACTGTGATTATTGAGTATGGAAGAAGAAGAAGAAGAAGAAGAAGAAGAAGAAGAAGAAGAAGAAGAAGAAAAAGAACAAGAACAAGAACAAAAAGAATAAGACGAAGAATAAGAACAAGAAGAACAAGAACAAGAACAAGAACAAAAAGAACAAGAAGAAGAGGAGGAGGAGGAGGAGGTAGAAGAAGAAGAAGAAGAAGAAGAAGAAGAAGAAGAAGAAGAAGAAGAACAGTCCCATAAGCTAGCGCCAAGCAGCCATGGGTATAGAGTGTTAGCGACTTCATTTTCTTAGCCTCTGCATATGAGGGCGGATGGCTAGTCCTCTCCTTCGTCGTCTCATCTTCCCTCCGACAATGTACGGTCAGTGTACTAGAAATAGCTGAGTTTACTAATCTATGTTCTTTCTTTACTATTATTCTATGCGGTAATATATAGATGTTATCATTTAATTAGAGATTTTTTTCTGGTAGTTCTCCTGGAGATCCTTATGTAATTGTTTTCCCAGTCCTTGTTTTCTCTCACGTTCGTCTTCTACGTAAAGATGTGATATTGTTACTGAAAATTTCTGTCAACTCTTTCGTTGCTTCTATGCAATAATTTTCTGTAAATATTTGTTTATCGTAATCGTGATCGTAAACTCCAATTCTATTAAGCGCTAAGTGGAAAGCACCATCTTATACACGAGCGCTGTTTATTCATTTCGACGATGTTATCTCTTCCATTCGTTCTTCCTCGTTCCTTTTCCTTGCTGGCTATTCGGCAAATTTCTTTGTCGAACAGTTTTCACGATATCCTTCATTTTTTTTATCAAAATCAGTTTCTCTATTTCCCCGTGATTTTCTCTTTGCGATAATATAATTGTCTTTATTTTCTTGCCTTTTTGCACCACGCTATCTCCTCCTGGCTTATCAATCATACTTTTCTGAAAACTTCTCTCGCTTTCTATAAATCAGTTTCACAAAGTCAGTTTTCTTCCAATCTTCTACCACTGTAACCTTCTATGCGGCAATTTTCCCTTCTGTTCTATTGATCATAGCATTTTCGTTTTCATTTTTCGTCCTCGAACCTCTGTCCTACTGTTTCTTTTCGCTGGATTTTGATGTTCCTTATTATTAAATATTTCTGGAAAATATAATTACAAATTAATTTTATTAGTCATTGTTATCCAGAATTTGTATTCCTATGGTATACAATTTCTTTTGTTTTGTATATTTTTTAAAGCGACATGCAATTATAATTTAAATTCAACTGCAAGACAGACGGAGACGGACGTACAGAAGGACAAAGAGAAACAGAGACACAGAAACACACACAGACAGAGAGACACAGACACAAACAGATGCAATGTTGTGGATGGTTGTTTTCCAGATAATTCAAGTGGTTGAAAATATTAACAATAACACAAAAAGCCACGCAACGACAAAAAGAAACACCTAGTGACCTACACCACCCACCAGGTACAGAGACCTCTCCAGAGGCTGAGACCATCCAGGAACTCAGACCATCCAGGGACAGAGACCTTCCAAGTACTCAGGCCATCCAGGGACAGAGACCTTCCAAGTACTCAGACCATCCAGGGACAGAGACCTTCCAAGTACTCAGGCCATCCAGGGACAGAACAAAGACCATCCAGGAACAGACCTTCCAGGAACTGAGACCTTCCAGGCACAGAGACCATACAGGGACAGACGTCCTAAAGAAGCGTGGAAACCACCCGTGACACAAAGATCACCCAGTGAAACTGGACCACCCAGTGTGTTAGAGCTTACCCACTGATAAAAAAAGGCGACCCAGTAACAAGCGGGGACCATCCGGGAGCAAAGAGACCAACCAGTAACGAAAGGAGACCACCCAGCGGCAAAGAGCTCACCCAGCATAGAACATAACACGCGTGAACCTCGTTGCTCCACCGCAGTTCCTTCGACCGAAAATGTCTTCAATCGACATCTGGCTCTCACCGCAAAACACTTCCATGACGCCGTCTAACTCCGCACACCCCTCGTTCTCCACAAACGAATCCGACGTCTCCACTTCCACCGCCAACTCCAGTCTATCCTCGGACGAAGAGGAAGAAGAACTGATGGAATACCAGAACCCGTTCATCCTTCCGTGGCCTTTCCAGGTCGCCTACGTCGTTGCATTTGCTGCGATGGTCCTCGTGGCTGCCGGGGGCAACCTGATCGTCGTCTGGCTCGTAGTCGCCCACAAGAGGATGCGGACCGTGACGAACTACTTCCTTGTGAATCTGGCCGTGGCCGATGCTCTCATATCGATCGTCAACACGCTCTTCAACTTCCTCTACATGCTGCACAGCGACTGGATTTTCGGAAGAGCCTACTGCAAGTTCACGCTGTTCATCGCTACGTGCACCATCTCGGCCAGCGTCTTCACCTTCATGGCCATCGCCATCGACAGGTAGGCAGAAGACCTCTCACAGTGATTGCCATTTTCACAGGTGTACTTATACATTTTTCACCTGCCTTCTCTAATTGATGCTTGGTCATTATACAGTAGCGCTTAATAAGTGCGTAGTGGTGGTGGTAGTAGTAGTAGTAGTAGTAGTAGTAGTAGTAGTAGTAGTAGTAGTAGTAGTAGTAGTAGTAGTAGAGATGGTGGAAGTAGTAGTATTAGCAGTGAAAGTAGTAGTAGTAACAGTAGTAGTAGTAATTGTTGTTGCTGTTGTTGTAGCAGTAGTGGTAGTAGTAGTGGAAATAGTAGTAGCAGTAGTAGTAGCAGTAATGAAAGTAGTAGTTGTAGTAGCAGCATCAGCAGTAGTAGTTGTAGTAGTAGTAGTTGTAGTAGTAGTATTGGAGTAGTAGTGGAAGTAGTAGTAGCAGTAGTAGTAGTAGCAGCAGCAACAGTAGCAGTAATAGTTTACGACTTCTGATGAGTCTATCCTGAAGTGGTGCTATATAAATTTGCAATTACCAATACCATGCCTGTCTTTCTCTTCCTCCTCCCTTCCTCTCCCTCCTCCCTATTTCCTCTTTCTCTCTCCTTCCACCTCCTCTAGGTAGGAATCTTGGAGGGACGCTACATAAATTCTGATTGATTGGCCATATGATAATGACGCCCTATATTTTCCAACACTGCATTATCTCGTAACTTGCTATTCAAGGCAGCATCGACTTGATGCTGTCTCCGTGTGTTTTCTACATACTTACCAGTCCACATGGGACCCCCCCCCACGACGTCTTAGGCCTACTCCTCATCATCCTCGCTCTCCAAGGACTCTTCCGCAAACAACGGAGGAGTTAATAGCGTTACTTAAACATAGAAGAGTAATCATAATGAATAATTAAATGACGAGACTATATAACAAGCGATTTCCTTGGAGACGGTGTTTTAACGCTGAGTTAGTCGGTTTAATTATTCAAGAGCCTGGTTAACGCCTTGTACATCCCAAGGGCTACTCGGCGCCTTCTGCATATTTTAATAGGTAAACTACACAGCAGTCCATTCATCACGTTGTGTAATGGTCATCCCTTCGTTACGCTGTGTAATGGTCATCCTTTTGTGCGATGGTCATCCATTTGCTACGTTGTGTAATGGTCAACCATTCGTTACGCTGTGTAATGGTCATTCTTTCGTTACGTTGTGTAATGGTCATTCCCTCGTTACGTTGTAATGGTCAACCATTCGTTACGCTGTGTGATGGTCATTCTTTCGTTACGTTGTGTAATGGTCATCCATTTTTTACGTTGTGTAATGGTCATCCATTTGTTACGTTGTGTAATGGTCATCCATTTTTTTACGTTGTGTAATGGTCATCCATTTGTTACGTTGTGTAATGGTCATCTATTTTTTACGTTGTGTAATGGTTATCCATTCGTTACGTTTTGCGATGGTCATCTATTTGTTACGTTGTGTAATGATCATCCATTCGTTACGTTGTGTAATGGTCATCTAATCTTTACGCTGGGTAATGGTCATTCCCTCGTTACGTTATAATGGTCATCCATCCGTTACGTTGTGTAATGGTCATCTGCTATGCCAATGCTCTTCAGATATCGGCTGAACCGTAACTATGACAACAGTTGCCTCTAGCAACCGGTCTTGCACTGATGACCTCACAACATGTGGCGTTACCATCTGTGGTTTTACCATGTGTGATCTTACCATGCAGTTACATTGCATGCCATGGACGGCAAATTCATCGCGGGCAACATGCAATAGATCCTCTGAGCGCAGAGTTTCTTGCTCTCTCGACTACAGTAATTGGTAAACAACTTAACATCGAGCTCGCACGAACAATAGATGATCTCACTTCGTTTGACCGCCTGCATGTCTGTCTTTCTGTCACTCTGCGTATTTCTATATGTCCTTCTCTCGACCAGTCTTTCCGTCGGTCTGTCTGTCTGTATACCTGTCTATTTGTCTGTCTATATGCCTGTTTTTTTATCTGCCTGTGTAAATGTATGTAGACTGTCTGGTAGATCTGAGTGTGTGGGGTTAGACAAGCCGTCCATCATATCAGGCAAAGCCAATCCACTGCCTCTACTGTCCTTAGCATGCAGTGCTACATTGTTGGCTGTTCCTTCTGCACGCACATCGACAATACAGTGTCAGTGCTTTTTCGGTGGTTGGGCCAACTGCCTGGAATAGCCTTCCGTTGGAATTGAGCGTTGTCCTAGTTAGGGATTCTGCACACAGTTCCATAAACACTTGGAAGCTGTTTTCTTCCACCAGGGGCTGGGGCGGGAGAGCCTCTGAGTAGTTATCTGTGGAAGGAGCTATATAAAGCTACGAATGAATGAATGAATGATTGTTTACGTAGAATCGCTTTCAACAGGCTGTATAGTTGATCGTTGTTCTTCCATTCTGCATTCGCCTAAAGTTGGCCTATTTTTCTAATAGCCCTTCATTGGTCTATATTTGCCTTCTTTGGTCTTCGTTGGTCTACATAGGCCTTGGTTGGTCTGTTTGGCCTTCCTGGGTCTATACTAGCCTTCATTGGTCCATAATGGCCTTCGCTGGTCTACATTGGCCTTCGTTTCGTTGGTCTATATTGACCTTAGTTGATCTATACTGGCCTTCTTTGGTCTTTTTTGGCCTTCGTTGGTCTGTATTGGCCTCTGCTGATCCGTTGGTCTGCAGTTTTTGTTTTTTACGATGCCGGGTCATAACTAAGATGATTATTGTTGCCCGCCTCCTTTATCCAGACTTCGCACTGGCACCACCAGAGTACGACAGTGGTGGAGTTGTCTGTTGGTCTTCACAGATCCGTTGCAGGGTACAATATGTGGAGGGCAGTTGAAGGGCAAAGACCTTCTGGGACGCTCTGAAAATATAATGGGACATATACATGACATGAATCCTCTGTGGAAGATAATTATTTGACTTAAGGTAGACCCTGTTGAGAGCTATTTGATTGATGTGATCGACCCATGCATTCGTTAAACTCTTGATATTACTATTGGAGGAAGCTTTCATGGTCTCTTATAAATTGGGTCTGGTAGGATTGCTTTAGTCACGTCGTATTCTAGACCTATGTTCTCCTTAGGTCTTCTGTGATGCGTTGGTCTGCCAGGTCTTCTACTTTCTATTAGGCCATCTTGGTATGTTTGTCTAGTAGGCCTTCACTGATCTATTAGACCTTCGTTTCTCTGTTGGTCTATTAGGCCCTCACTGGTCTGTTAGGTTTTCGTTGACCTGTTAGGTCTTCTTGGTCTGTAGGTCTTAGGCTTTTTGTTGGTCTACTGGACCATCATTGACCTACAACTCCCTACAATATTCCCAGCCCAAGTACCTTCGTGATCTCTTCACCATTCAGACAACCCGCTCCACCCGATCATCCTCAATTCTCAGTCTTTCTCGACCCCCAGTCACTACTCACCTCAAGTTCTCCAACCGAGCCATTTCCATCACAGCACCACGCCTCTGGAATGATCTCCCACCTGAATTTCGCAGTTTCTTGGTGCCTCCATCATCATTGCAACCCGTCCTTCATCCTCATCCTCATGTTCCTCTATCTATCACCCCCGGGCTTTCCACTCAAAACTGAAGTCTCACCTTTTCAAATACTCCTACCCTGACTCATCTGATACTCCGCCTTCCAATTCTTCTCGCCGTAAACGACACCCGCCTTGACAGCTGCTCTGCCTCTCCTGCTCTGGTACCCTGGAAATCGGACTTGGACCTCTTTTGGACTACTCTCTGGAAACTCCCTTTTGATTTGGTTTGGCCTCCTGGAATTTGGACTTGGACCTCTTTTGGACCACTCTCTGGAAACCTCCTGATCTGGTACCCTGGAAATCGGACTTGGACCTCTTTTGGACTACTCTTTGGAAACCCCTTTTGATTTGGTTTGACCTCCTGGAATTTGGACTTGGACCTCTTTTGGACCACTCTCTGGAAACCCCCTGACCTGATACTCTGGAAATCGGATTTGGACCTCTTTTGGACTACTCCCTGGAACCCCCTCTGATCTGACGTATCGCTCGTGAATAGGCTGGTGTCCTGTGCTTGGCCTTCGAGTGGCGCTTTAGAAGTTTGGAGATTACGATTACGATTACGGTTACATCTTCATTGGTCTATCGGACCTTTTTCTAGTCTGCTGGTCTGTTTGGCCTTCGTTGAAACGTATTTCCTGAACGGGCCATTGTAATCTACACCCTCACCCCAAACGACGCCACTGCCTCCCTTCCATTCGGAACCCATCCAATTTACACCACGACCCTCCTCTGTTGGCTGACACGCAGCTTTCCAAAGGGCTTTGAGGCGTCGACAATAACGTTGGGCGCCTGTGGATCGATTCTGCAAACACAAAACGACGACAGCAAAGGCCGACAAAAAGATGAGGAAAATCCATGAAATCCAACATAAGCACTACTCACAATCATATGCACGCACCATACGTATTCATTTCTATATGTAATCAGAAATAATTGCATATAGAAAGTCACGATATATATATATATATATATATATATACGTTTACGATAAATACATACAGTCATGCATACATACATACTTACATACATACAGTCATGCATACATACAGTCATACATATGTACATATAAACATATGCATGTGCAATTGTGCATGCTCATATACACATGCATACATGTATACATACATACATACATAGATACATACATACATTTACAAATAGGATCATACATGCATACATACATACATACATACATGCATACATACATACATACATACATACATACATACATACATACATACATACATACATACATACATACATACATACATACATATACATACATACATACATACATACATACATACATACATGCATACATATATACATACATACACACATACATGCATGCATACATACATACATACATACATACATACATACATACATACATACATACATACATACATACATACATACATACATCCATAGGCCTATCTAATACAAATATACATACACAACACACACTACATATTCACGTGCATAATTATATACATACATACAGACATAAAATATACCTATTATTTGAAGAGAAACGTATAGAACTCGGACAGCTGATGCTTGCTTAAGAAACCTCAGCCGTCTGTATAGAGTGTATGTGTGTTTGTGTGGTTCTTCTTCTTCCCGTTCTCAAAGGTACTAAATCGTGACACGTTTCACCATCAACAGATCAGGCGATCATCCGACGATCTGACTTAACACAATTTACGTCATGCATAAAATCATCGCCATCCTCCCAAATTCCCATGATGCCTTGTGCCATCTTCTCAAATTCCCGTAGTGAATGCATCAGCCCTCTCAACGCTCATGTCATGTACGCACGCACACTGCTATCTGCATGCAGAATAAACCTGGCGTCTGTATTATGCATAAACCAATTTCAGGTCGTGGGTTAAGAATGACGATTGAGACCTACGGCCCTTACGTCGTACATATTGCTTAGGGAATAGGCTATTGCATAGTGATGGAGATATTGCTAAGTGATGGAGATAGTTTTCACTTCCTGGCCGCTCCACTCTCCGCTCGGCTGCCAGAGGTCTTCTGGTTGTTACACGCATGCGCGGGGCTGCACTACTCAATCTAGAAGTTTGGTTTATGTTGGCTCCGCTAGTTGGAACCGCCTTCCGCAGGAATTGCGGCTTGAGCTTCTTAGTCTTTCTCTTCCTCTGTTTAGGAAACCCCTGAAGATCATTTTATTTGTTAGAGATAGCAATGACTTGGGTCAGGGGAGTCTCTGAATAGTTGAGTGGCACTTTTAGTAATGTTCAATTACAATTACAATTACAATATACGCAGTGGCGTCTACCAATGGTGGAGTGTGGAGAACGATCTCCATCGAACTTCAAAAGTGGGGGGGGGGTTTGACATATTTTGACTGAAAGTGGGGGGTTGCATTTTTTCATGATAGCTCCTTTGTCCCGTGTGATAATATAGCCAAATCCAACAAAGCAAAAATATTTAAAATCTGAAAAGTTCCAAAAACATTTTTTCACGCTACGCGCGATAATTGCTTTGACTCTCTTTGGGCACTGTCAGTCTAGACGTAAACTCAGCACCTGTTAGGGCCTAAAGTAGAAAACATTGAGCTAAGTCATCCATTAATTCATTAATCTGTAGGCCTAACTGTCTCAGAATGATTAATTCGTTTATTTAACGACGCCGTCATATCAAAGACGATTGGCGTCTCTCCCACTGCAGAATCTCAGAAAACACCAAAATGTGTATTTCAGGGGGTAAATTTGGGGGGGGGGGTGATTCTCCATTTACTTTGGGGGAGGGGGTTAGACGCCACTGAATATACGGATACAGAAATGGGAATGCAGTTTAGTTATTCAAGGCATTACTTGGTATGAGTTGTGGACGAATGTGAAGTGACGATTGCTTATTGCATACAAATTAAGTTTAAGTATTTTCTGAATGTCTGAAAATTGCTCATGTTGCCCAACCGTGTGTGTAATATGAACCAGTAACAATGGAGCCTTCGCCAACTCCACACAGGCTGCTCTAGCATACTGAAATTGTAATTGAAAGGCTAGACATTTTGAAAGTTAATCCACTGTTGGAATACCAACAAAATAAGTAAGTAAGGAGGTAAGCGAGAAAGTAAGTAAGTAGCCTTTATTTGCGTCTGACAAGCACACATATATTATATTGTATACAACGATAACATACAGTGCATACACATTTGAAATATACTACAACAGCACATTTTATAAACGCACATGTACAACTAAATGTAACTGAAGATACATTGATTCACGAAACACTCTTAAGCAATTTAGATTCAACGATAGGTATAGCATGCAGGAATGAGTACTGCCTGACACAGAGTGTGGGATGTATGTACATCGATCTGGACATATAGAAGATGAAATATTCGTTCATTCGTTTATTCATAAATGCATGGTGTCACACCGCGCCACGGTACAGCTGAGAATGACGGAATGAGAAATGATAAACGTAATGGATTAGGTGAATAAAGAGATTTGTGATGTGGAGAGAAAATGCACATACACATTCAGGCTGCCAGTGTGGCACCCAACTCTCATAGCAACCGCTAACTTTAAAAGTCAGTAGCACTGGCTAAATGATGGTGTTGTTACAACGGAGATATTGGAGTCTATAAGTGGAAGCAACGGGCAGTAAACAGCTTGCATACGACCTGTAGCCTGGTTTCTGGCTTCTCTGTACTATCTGGTTTCAGCCTCGGTCCTCCGGTGGATTATGATCTTGAATACAATATGGAAGCGACCATTGATTGGATTGGATTGGATTGGATCAGATCAGACAAGAGTTGAAAGGTTAAAAATAAAGTCCGGTGATTGCAACCGCGCTACGATTAAGCCAACTTCCCCGAGTGCTTTTCAGAGCTGCAGTATTTTGAGTGTGAGACAGTTGTCCATCGAAAATGAGAAAACCTTTTACCCTGTCAAGACCGATCTTCACAGGAACAGTAAAACGTCCAAACCGCAGAGTGTTGCTAGTTACTAGTTCCTCCTGCCATTTGCTGTCAACAAAAATGCTGCTAATCGGGAACGCAATTCCCACGGACCAGAATAAACACAATGTACGAGTGTCACATTCCGTCCTCGCTCGACGCTGGTGATTTTTGCACGGACCCGATGTTTACCTCATTTAACAAACACCTTTCCAGACTTACGCACAACGCTGAAACCAGTTTCACCAACGTTGAATGTTCTAGCGCCTGATAAATTTCCTACGACAGCAATCTCTTGAAGCAATTCAAAGACCGGATGAACGCGTCGACGGTTAGAGTCTGCAGCTGTTGCGAGAAAAGCCGCCTGCTGGCTTCATCTCTGTACGTTGATTCCGGTTCCCTTGTTGTTTTTGCTCGCGACCCAGATCGCTCCGCTCAACATTATGTTCGTTGTAGGCCATAAAATCTAGATTTCGTTGGATGGATGAGGTGCTCAACCAGTTCTTCTCCACGTGTAGAGGCAATTCACACGAACGAGTTAAAAATTTGTTGTTTCCGCCATGAGCTCTCAGACTCCTTCCGTCGAGATGTGTCCGTACGGTAGCTCTGGGAACGCTGAACAGCCGGGTGGCTTCATTAAAGCCCAGTGTCCCACTTCTAACTGCCTCCATTACACTTTTATATTATAATCAGTACATTTCGCGCGAGCTTCATGTGATATCCGAGATATTCTCATCGTCGTAGATGTTTTATTTAGGATTTTGTTCTTTTGTTTTAATTCTGATCTTACAGTCACCGATTTTTTAAACCAACGTTGGAGAGAGAAAGAGACACACAGACGCAGAGACAGGCAGACAGAAATAGAGAAAGACACACAGAGAGAAGCAGATAGAAAAAGCGTGGTATCCATATTACAAATTATAAGAAGGCTATAATAAAGATTTATGGGTCCACTTAATTCGTAAACGCCCGCATCTAGAACAAATGGATCGCCTGTAGATATAACTGATTGCTATGATCTCCCTCCCTTCTCTGTGGCTGTTTCTTGCGTTCTCTGCCTCTATCTGTCTCTGTCTGTCTGTCTGTCTGTCTGTCTCTTTCTGTCTCCTCCTGTGTCCTGCTTTCTCTGTCTTTATCGTTCATTTTTCTTCTCTGCCTTCTTTCCTTTCTGGCAAATTCTCTTTTTATCGTACTGTCTCTGTCTCTCTGTCGCTCTCTCTTTCTATTTCTCTTTATATATCTTTCTCTCTGTCTCTCTCTGTCTATCTGTCTCTGTCCCTCTGTCACACACTCCTTTGCCTCTGTCTGTCTGTCTGTCTCTCTTCCTATTTCTATCCCTTGATACAATTCCACAAAATTGACCGTATCTGTTTCTGCATATAGACATGTCGACCTGTCTGTCTGCCTATGCGTCTTCATATGCCTTTCTGTCCGTGTGCTTGTCTCTATTATCTAAGCAAGTGTAGGCGCAAGTAAATAGGTATAATTGGAATTGTGTGGATTAATGCAATTCAATCAAAAAAGACTAAGCACATGTAGGCGCAAGTAACTACGTATATAATTAGAATCGCGTGGATTTATGCAATTCAATCAAAAAGACTAATTCTTTGGAGAATGATTATTAATTACCCGGACTGTGTGTATATATGTGTGGGGAGGGGGGTTGGGACAGACGCCGTAAAAAAGCCAATCGGAAAAAGCCAGGCAAAAACGGACAATTGGCTACAATACACAACACACAAACTCACAAACACACACACACACACACACACACACACACACACACACACACACACACACACACACACACACACACACACACACACACACACACACACACACACACACACACACACACAGAAAAAGTAACTGACACACGCACAGGTGTACACGTGTTTCTCGCCATTTGACTTCGTCTGTTTATCTATCTGCCTATCTGTCTGTCTCTCCCTGTCCATATCTCTATCTCTGTGTGTCTGTCTGTTTTTTCTGTCGATATTTATCTGTTTGTCTCTCTATATCTGTCTTTCTGTCTGTCTCTATATATATTTGTCTGTCTGTCTGTTCGTCCGTTCTCTCTGTCGTTCTGTCTGTCTGTCCGTCTGTCCATCCGTCTGTCTGTCCGTCTGTCTGTCCGTCCGTCCGTCTGTACCCATAAATTATCTTAGTTAGGAGTGCCTTGATCAGAGTCGCGTGTTTGGGACTGGTCGTCGTAACGTCGTGGTGTTTGGCTGGTGGAGGAAATTTCTGGAATCTAATCTCGTGCTGCGATTGCAAGCAGTCTCTCCTCTGGTCTGCATCGCATGGAGGGATCGGTCGTTCTATGATCGCGCCACAGGGCGTGTCTCGAATGATCGATCAAACTCCAGAAGGTTCGTGCCATAGATCTATCACGGACTTCGATCAAGATATATCCGTGCCCATATATGGCATTCTTAAAGAAGTAATGTCTGACATAGATCAGACAGTCGTGTAGCAGAAATTTGGAAAGAACGCAATGGTCTGCAACCAGAACTCGGTGGTCTGAGGTTGTCTCTGTTAGGGACAGACTACGCATTGACTCTGTAGCGCCATCGGTTTACACCAGCGCTATATTATTATTATTTTTTGCCCTGAAGTATTTCGTTCCCTCAGGGTCATAAAATTATATAAATTTGTTTCCTGGAGCAGTTATCCCTCGTCCAAATACAAGCATATATATATACATACATACATGCATGCATACATACATACATACATACATACATACATACATACATACATACATACATACATACATACATACATATATACATACATACAGAAATACACACACAAACATTCTATACATGCACACTTACTTACTTACTTACTTACTTTCACAATGAGGGACCTTGTGTTTGTACGATACACAAGCTGTGTCCACAGGCCACACTCATTTCCGCGACATCAACCTCTGCCTCTGATATAGGTCTATACATTTGGAGGACGTTTTCAATTATGGAAGCGTTTCGCCCACTTGACCTATATCGGTCAGAGGTCATGCAAAATGACTGGTCGGCATGATTTATGTAGCACCAGGCCGCAAAGGTCTCGTTGATTTTTTGCGATCGCAATCACAGCACTGCACCATTCAATCCGGCTTTTTCGAGCAAGGGGCTTATAGCTGGCCGTGCAATTTCTTCGCTCCTTCATTCACAGCTTTTATATAGCGCCCTTGAAGAAGAGATTTCGTGTTGAGTTGCTAATCCAGGAACCAAAAGAGTTATATAGCACCGCCATATTATTATGTAAGGCACCAGTGCCTCCACATATTTCCAGCCAATCTGGTAAAGGTCAGCTGTAAAGTATGGCAAGGTAAGACAAGGTAAGGTGAGGTAAGATAAGGTTTGATAAGGTAAGGTGAGGTAAGATAAGGTAAGGTGAGGTAAGATAAGGTAAGGTGAGGTAAGATAAGGTAAGGTGAGGTAAGATAAGGTGAGGTAAGATGATGTAAGGTAAGATAAGGTAAGGTAAGATAAGGTAAGGTAAGATAAGGTAAGGTGAGGTAAGATAAGGTAAGGTAAGACAAGGTAAGGTGAGACGGGTGAAGTGAATGGAACGATGTTCTTTTCCCAAACAAGATACTCTTTTATAGGCTAATGAAGCAACTGATTTTGAGTCCAGGACAGGGGTAATTGAGTGCTAATTAGATGAGGTTGTTACATGTTAATTGATTTATATAATTAACCAGCACTTTAGACCAGCCAGTTAGGACATAAAATTTAGCTTATGTTCGGGGATATTTTCCGTGGTTGGAGGATATGCGCGGTGTCGGATGCTGATTGGATGAATTGAATGCAACGGACTGTGAAGATTATCGTTTGCTGCGCAAGCGCACTGGCGACGTTTAGAACGAGGAAGAAGCAGCTGTAATACCGGACTTTGACTAGCAAGGAGGTCTGTCGAATAGTCATGAACGGTTAACTCCTGGTCTAAAGGTACTAAGAGAGAAAACGTCAAAAGAATCAGTTATGTTGATTGAGTAGAATAGGAACGAACTGTTCAGTCGAAACGAGAATCTTCAGTAGCGTAGTAACGAAGTTAAACATCGAAAACGACACGTATCGGTATGCTGGTCTTGCTCTAAGACCCTATGATTAGCAACGCTAATTCTAGGTAAAGCCTGGCAGGAGTTGCGAGGCAAGTTATGGTAAGATAAGGCAGGCCTAGAGCATGCAGTTCAATGTCCTGCAGTTATTAATCGGCAATGCTAATTCCCGAGGCGTGATCCAGCGCTCGTTAGATCTGTCGGTATCAGAGGTGACAACGGCGATCAATCACCTGGAAGTATTCTGGTAAAAAGCCTTTCCTCCAGGGGTGACACGCGTCTAGACGTCGAAGCGTCAATTACACAAGCCGGCAAGGAATCCAAACACCAGAACGCGGCGATAAAAAGATCGATCACGTCTCGTTGACGTCAAACCGACTGTACACAACTGTGTAACCGTGACGTCAGGTTCAATGGGAATCGCGTCACAATTGATTGTCCAAACGGCATCATCGGGACGCAGAGTATTATGGAATAGTGTCTCATTTACGTCACAACCGATTGTCCAAGATTACGCAATCATGGCGTGACGTAGTATGAGCTTGTCTTTTTCATGTCTTATTCGCAGAAGAAATTATAGCCAGAATAAAACTCTGTGGAAAGGAAATACAGCCAGTAAAAGAAATCTGCTACATAGGGAGCATGATCACGACAGATGCCAAGTGCCATAAGGAAATTAAAATAAGAATAGCACTGGGTAAAGCGACATTCACAAAACGGTAAGAGCTATTGAGAGGGAAAATGGACAGGAATCTGAAGAAAAGAATGTTAAAGACACTGGTGTGGAGTGTGGTGTTGTACGGGTCAGAGACATGGACCATGAGGAAAGCGGACATCAAGAAACTGGAGGATTTCGAGATGTGGATTTGGAGAAGAATGGAGAAATTAGCTGGACAGAGCATAAAACAAGCGAAGAAGTGATGGGAAGGATTGGAGACTGGAGAAGAATTATCGTTGATACACACATTTAGAAACAGGCAGAGGAAATGCATTGGGCACACGCTGAGAGCGGACTCTCTCTTATAAGAAATCTCATCGAGGGAAGAATGGAGTGGAGGAGGACTAGGGGAAGACCAAGACAGATGATGCTGGATTGGATGATGAAGGAAGGATACAGAAGACTCAAAGAAGAGGCTCAACATCGAGAGGAGTGGCGACTTTGGACGTTTGAACCTGCCTGAAGGCAGAAAACCAGGAGAAGATTCGCACTATTCCAGGCTATCTGTCACAACCGAGATCATGTTCTCCGAAGACTCTTGCCACTCACCCGGCTCAACAAATAAATCGCACAACTTCATTCTGCGACAAAAGAATAATCGAAATTTTATAACCCTGTCCCTATATAGAAAACATTGCCACTCTCGCTTACCTGGCTAAAAATAGATCTTAATAAAAGAATATAAACACACATAGTTTAAGCAATCACTAATAGCATGTGGATCATTGTAAACATTTTGCGTCTATAACAACCTATACTGAAGAATAAACGAAATTGAATTGAATTTTCGTCGCAACCGATGGTCAAGATTACGCAAACATGATGTTACATAATGTAGGAGTAACGTTGCATAATTTTCTTTGCAATCGATTATTTTCCAAGACTGCGTCATTACGACATCAAGTAAAGTGGAAATGACGTCTGATTTACGTCACAACCGATTGTTCAAAGATACTTCATCATTAATAGAATTTCATTAAGCGTGTTTATCGACTTCGTCTGGCGCGTGTGTTCCCGAATCTGCGAAATTTATCCGAGTATAAGTCGACTTTTCTGTGAAGAGGTCGATTTTTCCCAGAAATGTGGGTCATTATTTTATCAATCGCGTCATCTCCACAGCTACGCCTGCGCAAAAACACAACAATTTGATTCAGTGTACATTTATGTTCGTAACAGAAAACAAGTATTTATATGTTCAGAATTACATTTGCAACGCTGATTAATGGAAATTGCTATTTTTGCAATGGCAAAACAGTGCTGTATATTATGTCTGATAATTGATAAAATGACTTGTGGCATTTGATTTAATGCATGGTACTGGATTCTAAAATCTTGTAAGCCTAATACACATAAACATCTGATTGTAATCGTAATCGTAAAATCAAAATTTATAAATCGCCACTCGAACGCCGAGCAAATGGCACCAGCTTATTCACAAGTGCTGCGTCGTATCAGAGGGGTTGTCCAGAGATCAATGTCCTGTGGATGTCCAAATCCGGTTGCCAAAGAGACCAGAGATAGGAGGCAGAGCAGCTGCTAAAGGTTTGTTTCGTCGAGGACGAGAAAGCTTGGAAGGCAGATGATTGGATGGATTAGGGTAGGAATTCTTGGAAAGGCGAAACCACTTTGAAATGGAAAGCCTGCAGCCTGATAAGTATGGGAGCATGAGGCAGATGATGGCGGTATTGGTGGAGGAACTGAGAATATGCGGAAAGAAGAGGGAAGTTCGTTCCAGAGTCGAGGTTTGGTGTGGGATATAGATCGCTTCGAGAACTTGAGAACGCGCCATAAAACAAAGTCTTACTCAAAGGACGCGCTACAATGCAGTAGTTAATTATAGTACTTAGAGAGTAAATGAGTTTTGAGTTTGGTTTTAAAAGCATGGAATGGTCGGGAATTTTATCGTGATAAACATACATAATGTCTTTGAAATTAAGTCCATTAAATATAAACACGAATAACTTAATTTTATTTAATGTATGAAACGAGACAAAATGCACCCTGACAAATTAATATATAATATCAAACTTTCAAAATCTTCTTTTGTAGTAATTTTAGACATTAAAACCTTTTAAAGTCATGCACGTAATCACAAGAAGGAATATCTTAAGAAATAATGTTCGTGTTGTCGTGATTTGATTTAAGAGCGAGACGCTATCTTCTGCTCCCAGAGGCAACATATTTCTAGTCTGTGCACGCAAGCATACGACTCCGTTATATATATAAATTAAAGTAGATATGAATGGCAAGATAAATATGGCGTGCCAACGACGCACCAAGATGTCGCGCGTGACTAATGGTGTTTCATTCCGACTGCAAATATACTCTCTCTAGACAGGATCTGCGCTTTCAAGTGGTCCGTTATTAAGCGACTCCTGGAGTGGAACTGATGGTAAACAACAGGAGCCAAACAAGGATAAATGGAAACATAATTATATAACGACAAGCAAGAAAAGGAATAAAGGTTTAGTGCAGTGATTTTTAGACCCGCTTGTAGTATCGTCTGGAGCCATTTCTGATGATGAGGTCATAGAGAACATCCCATTTTTCGTATTTCATGGGCATTCAGTGGGTCCATATCATCATAAAAGCATCGCTCAAAGATTCAAAGTCGCTCCAGATCTAGTCAGTGCTATCGCTAAAAAAGAAAATGAACTTAAGGCGTTTCCGAAGCAGAGAAGGAGAAAGACTGAGGAGCTCGAGCCACATTTCCTGCGGAAGGCGGTTCCAAATATATAGAGGATCCAACCAGTGATATTTTCGTTAACGAAAACTAAAATTAGAAGTAAAAATAAATGATTTCGTTAACGAAAACTAGAAGTAAAATATTAGGAATTATTTCAGCAGAAAAAACGAAATTAGGAATTGAATATGGAATTATTTGCCGAACTAAAATTATGAACGAAATTAGGAATTATTTTCAGAAGTAAAATCATTTTACTTCTTGTGGCGCTTAAGTTGAGACGAAGGCCAGTAAAATTGCAGGTGATCCAAACACATGATCCATTGGAAAACTTCGGTTGAGATGAAGACGCTGCGCATACTATTCTCGAAGCAGGCTACAGTTACCCTAATCTATCTTTGATTTTCGTTGTGTAATAATTGTCCAACTTAATTGCATACCAACGACCTCAATTTCATGCGCCATTTTATTTCGGGTTTGATCAAATAGAGTTAATATCTGTGGTTTGATCATTAAATTGTAATATTAGGCATATGAGTTTATCGAGAATGTTGGCCGGAAGGAAGCGAGATAGCCCGATTTTGGGTTTATCATTTTGACGAAGCTACAGGCAGATCTATATGCCAAAAAGGCCTACTAAACGGGGAAAATGACGGAATTTGTGGAACATCACTTGCTAGAGAAATACGAGCAATACAAGTCTTGGGAGGAGGGATAGATGAATGGTAACACGCTGGCAAAAGAGCATTAATCACTATACATTGTTAGACTAACGTTCACCCCTTGTTTTATGGCCTACTTCAGTTTTTTTCTTTATTTAGACAGTTCGGTGTGCTTCTCTATGCAAGCATTGCATACTTTTACAGTGCGGAAATAAATAATTATTTGGAAAACTAAAATAAGAAGTACAATTATTTGAGAACTAAAGTAGGAATGAGAAGTAAAATTATTTGAGAAGTAAAATTAGAATTAGAAGTAAAATTAAAGAGCTCAGAACTGAATTAAAACTGAATTAGGAATTATTTTCAGAAGTAAAATATCACTGGATCCAACAGAATCAAAACTTCTAGACTGAGCTGCTGTACAGCCAGAAGGCCCTTGCCGTGGCGTTCGAGCGGCGAGTGGAGCTACTATATGCATGGAGTGAGGAGACCGAGGTACTGAAGGTCCTGATATGAAGGAGCTATACCCCGACAAGACAGTTTCGCACAAGAGTTAGAACTTTGAACTGGATGCGCTGGTGCACAGGAAGCCAGTGTATAGGGAGTCCCGAATGAAGCCATACATGTGGGAAAACTACTGAAGACCACCAATAAAGGCGGTCAGCAGCGTTGAGTGTTGACTGGAGCTTCGAACGGTTTAATGCGGAGAGACCAGCGTATAAATAACGCGACAAGAATTCACTATATTTCATGTTCTTTGTATAGACATGGCGATGCTCTGTGTGTTAGATCATGTAGGTTATATATATATATATATATATATATATATATATATATATATATATATATATATATATATATATATATATATATATATATATATATATATATACAGTGCTTTTTTGCGCCGGAACGCGCCGGAACGCGCCGGAACGGCGTTCCGGCACCTTTTTACAGCCCCTAAAAAAGTATTTATTTATTTTAATAATAAAAACAATAATTTAGTTATTTTAATTTAATTTCAGTGTTTTGAACTGTTTTCAGTGTTTATTGAGACCCTCCCAACCTCCAATCCTGTTTATCTCGGGATTTTAGCCCGTTCATAATTGTTCCGTTCCGGAACCTATTGTTCCGTTCCGGAACCTTTTTTCTAGAAAAAAGCACTGTATATATATATAGTACCTTTTACATTCAATATATTATTAGATAGAGGCAGGTTCCAAAATAAGATGGTCTGCTAATATATATAGATGATCTATATATATATGTCATCAAATACTCCGTGTATTTCAGACACTCTGTATATTTCATCTGTATATCAGATGTGTTTTAGACATAGATATATTTTAATCATACATATATAATATATATACACACACAAGTAACATATATATTATATGTGTGCCTACTTAGATGTAACTATATTTGAGTATATATATATATTAGTATGCGTCTTAGACACGTTGGGCAGTGGAGGTATAAATATATCTGTAAGAAAACAACGTCTGGAATCGATTGATGGTGGTGCTGTTGGCTTATTGGATTCTGCAGAACATTGATGTATCGAAGGACGATCAGAATGTGCTCAGCATGTGCAGTAGGAAGCTGGCGCTAAAGAAATTGTTGCTGGTTGGTTTTGCCAATTTCGATAGATGCGTGACTAAAATGCGGAAGGAATTCAGTAAATAAATAATGTATAAATAATAAATATAACGTTCTATATATATATATATATATATATATATATATATATATATATATATATATATATATATATATATATATATATATATATATATATATATATTAGTGTTAATCGCACATTAGCTACTCATTTCATGCTATGAAACATATACGCTATCTACTCTTTGTCGTTAGCTCTTCAGTTTTGGTGAGTAGTTAACGTTTGAGAGCCTGAAAAAAATACTCAGAAGTGTTTCTTAACAGAAATCAAAATTGTACCCGACTCCTGACATAGTCTCCTGCCAGATATCCCATGGAGAAACCTAGAATGCAAGTAGATTAGAAGGAAATTTTATCTGAAATTCGACCCCCTATATCAGGCCTGGTGAAAAAGAAGACCTCGGATAGTCAATGTATATATTTCATATATTTATAAAATAAGGCGGCTTGTTTTTAAAACAAATTACCGAGCCTTACATAGTACCAATATTAACAAGCTTCAACGTTTTTGTTGAATTTTCTGCATAACTTTTTCAATTATCAATGTAAACCAAAAATTGTGTCCTATTTTTTCGCCGGTTAAATCTAGTGGATGAGTACTGAGTAGCTCTGGTTCAGAATATAATCATATACTTGTTCAAAATGTGTACTGAGTAGCTATGGTTCAGAATATAATCCTATATGCTGGTGTAAAAATTATACATTGGAGAACATATAGTACTGAGTGGTAGTTTTAATACGTAGTAGTAATATTTGCAAGTTTCAACGTTTTGATTAATGCTATTACTATAAGTAATAATTCTGTCCACACAATGAGTAGCTATGGTTCAGAATATAATCATATTCATGTATAAATATTATTATGCCTTATGGAACATATAGTCCTGAGTGGCTAATGTAGTTTTAATACGTAGTAGTAATATTAGCAGGTTTCAGCGTTTTGATTAATGATATTAAATGTAATAATTCTGTTTACACAATGAGTAGCTATGGTTCAGAATATAATCATATTCTGGTGTAAATATTATACCTTATGGAACATATAGTTCTGAGTGGCTAAGGTATCTTTAATACGTATATATTAACGAGTTTCATCGTTTTCATTAATGCTATTACTATAAGTAAAAATTCTGTCCACACAATGAGTAGCTATGGTTCAGAATATAATCATATTCTGGTGTAATATTATACCTTATGGAACATATAGTTCTGAGTGGCTAAGGTAGTTTTAATACGTAGTAGTAATATTAACGAGTTTCAACGTTTTGATTAATGGCATTATTATAAGTAATAATTCTGTCTACACAATGAGTAGCTACGGTTCAGAATATAATCATATTCATGATTGAGCACCTACAAGGATGGAATTCCAAAATTTACGCCCATCAACCAAAAAGCTCATTCAATCAGCAGAATTTTAACTTTAGGTATTACATAAGATAGGCATTCAGATGAACATGCTGAATAGTGATGAGACTGAGAAACAAGAACTGTCATAATTAAATATACTTGTTTGAAGTCTAGCACTTTCTTGGATCCAGTTTCAAATCACATATAGACACTATACAGATAACTGTTAAGAATTATCAAATCTATGTAGCCAGCACAATAGATTTAACTCTACATCTACTTGGGTTAAACAATTTTACATAAATTTTACATAAATGCAATCAAATATGACCATACAATACAATCAACTTAATATAAATAGTATTATACCTTATGGAACATATAGTTCTGAGTGGCTAAGGTAGCTTTAACACGTAGTAGTAATATTTGCAAGTTTCAACGTTTTGATTAATGCTATTACTATAAGTAATAATTCTGTCCACACAATGAGTAGCTATGGTTCAGAATATAATCATATTCATGTATAAATATTATTATACCTTATGGAACATATAGTTCTGAGTGGCTAAGGTAGCTTTAATACGTAGTAGTAATATTTGCAAATTTCAACGTTTTGATTAATGCTATTACTATAAGTAATAATTCTGTCCACACAATGAGTAGCTATGGTTCAGAATATAATCATATTCATGTATAAATATTATCATACCTTATGGAACATATAGTTCTGAGTGGCTAAGGTAGCTTTAATACGTAGTAGTAATATTTGCAGGTTTCAACGTTTTGATTAATGCTATTGCTATAAGTAATAATTCTGTCCACACAATGAGTAGCTATGGTTCAGAATATAATCATATTCATGTATATATTATTATTATACCTTATGGAACATATAGTTCTGAGTGGCTAAGGTAGCTTTAATACGTAGTAGTAATATTTGCAAGTTTCAATGTTTTGATTAATGCTATTACTATAAGTAATAATTCTGTCCACACAATGAGTAGCTATGGTTCAGAATATAATCATATTCATGTATACATATTATTATACCTTATGGAACATATAGTTCTGAGTGGCTAAGGTAGCTTTAATACGTAGTAGTAATATTTGCAAATTTCAACGTTTTGATTAATGCTATTACTATAAGTAATAATTCTGTGTAAATAATGAGTAGCTATGGTTCAGAATATAATCATATTCTGGTGTGAATATTATACCTTATGGAACATATAGTTCTGAGTGGCTAAGGTAGCTTTAACACGTAGTAGTAATATTTGCAAGTTTCAACGTTTGATTAATGCTATTGCTATAAGTAATAATTCTATCTAAATAATGAGTAGCTATGGTTCAGAATATAATCATATTCATGTATATATTATTATTATACCTTATGGAACATATAGTTCTGAGTGGCTAAGGTAGCTTTAATACGTAGTAGTAATATTTGCAAGTTTCAATGTTTTGATTAATGCTATTACTATAAGTAATAATTCTGTCCACACAATGAGTAGCTATGGTTCAGAATATAATCATATTCATGTATAAATATTATTATACCTTATGGAACATATAGTTCTGAGTGGCTAAGGTAGCTTTAATACGTAGTAGTAATATTTGCAAATTTCAACGTTTTGATTAATGCTATTACTATAAGTAATAATTCTGTCCACACAATGAGTAGCTATGGTTCAGAATACAATCATATTCATGTATAAATATTATTATACCTTATGGAACATATAGTTCTGAGTGGCTAAGGTAGCTTTAATACGTAGTAGTAATATTTGCAGGTTTCAACGTTTTGATTAATGCTATTACTATAAGTAATAATTCTGTCCACACAATGAGTAGCTATGGTTCAGAATATAATCATATTCATGTATATATTATTATTATACCTTATGGAACATATAGTTCTGAGTGGCTAAGGTAGCTTTAACACGTAGTAGTAATATTGGCAAGTTTCAACGTTTTGATTAATGCTATCACTATAAGTAATAATTCTGTCCACACAATGAGTAGCTATGGTTCAGAATATAATCATATTCATGTATAAATATTATTATACTTTATGGAACATATAGTTCTGGGTGGCTAAGGTAGCTTTAATACGTAGTAGTAATATTTGCAGGTTTCAACGTTTTGATTAATGCTATTGCTATAAGTAATAATTCTGTCTAAATAATGAGTAGCTATGGTTCAGAATATAATCATATTCTGGTGTGAATATTATACCTTATGGAACATATAGTTCTGAGTGGCTAAGGTAGCTTTAACACGTAGTAGTAATATTTGCAAGTTTCAACGTTTTGATTAATGCTATTACTATAAGTAATAATTCTGTCCACACAATGAGTAGCTATGGTTCAGAATATAATCATATTCATGTATATATTATTATTATACCTTATGGAACATATAGTTCTGAGTGGCTAAGGTAGCTTTAATACGTAGTAGTAATATTTGCAAATTTCAACGTTTTGATTAATGCTATTACTATAAGTAATAATTCTGTCCACACAATGAGTAGCTATGGTTCAGAATATAATCATATTCATGTATATATTATTATTATACCTTATGGAACATATAGTTCTGAGTGGCTAAGGTAGCTTTAATACATAGTAGTAATATTTGCAAATTTCAACGTTTTGATTAATGCTATTACTATAAGTAATAATTCTGTCCACACAATGAGTAGCTATGGTTCAGAATATAATCATATTCATGTATAAATATTATTATACCTTATGGAACATATAGTTCTGAGTGGCTAAGGTAGCTTTAATACGTAGTAGTAATATTTGCAAATTTCAACGTTTTGATTAATGCTATTACTATAAGTAATAATTCTGTCCACACAATGAGTAGCTATGGTTCAGAATATAATCATATTCATGTATAAATATTATCATACCTTATGGAACATATAGTTCTGAGTGGCTAAGGTAGCTTTAATACGTAGTTGTAATATTTGCAGGTTTCAACGTTTTGATTAATGCTATTACTATAAGTAATAATTCTGTCCACACAATGAGTAGCTATGATCCAGAATATAATCATATTCTGATGTTATAACTATACCTTGGGGATCATATAGTATTGAGTCGCTAAGGTAGTTTTAATAAGTAGTTCCAATGCTAACAATCAACCACAAATGCAACGCCATTCAATGATAGCATTAATTAGTCGGTCCCAGTTCACATTTTCAACTTAACCATACAAAGTAATTCAATCAATCAATAGATTAACGTTCCAATGCACATATTCAACTCAATTGTTCACAAGTCAAACTGAGGAAGCAATCGCCTGTTGCTGACTGAAACAGCTAATTTGTCTAGCTTTGCCAATCAATGGCAAGTCACATCAATCACTAATTCAGTTGCAAGCAAATTATCAATGTTCAGGCTAAATCAATGAGCGTTAAAAGGGGGACGCGAAGCCTCGCACTGGATGTGTAATGCCCGCCCCGACTTTTTCACGTCGACTAGTTCAGTTACCAGGCATGTCATCTGCCTGTTAATCAATCTTCAAACTAGTAGCAAGAACTTCAGAACATTCCGCATTAATTAAGTTAATTACTCGGCAGGCTTTTCACCTATCAATCAATCTCTAAACTAATTGTAAGAATTTCAAAACATTCCGCATTGACTAGATTAATTAATCAGCAGTATTTCCACCTGTCAATCATTCTCTGAACTGATTCAATAGATTCAGCACATGAATGCTCAACAGAAAGTTAATCTGATTTCGCCTATCAATAACAGGAGTTTCAAGACAGTTCACTAAATCAATTACGAAGTAAGTTATCTACTTGTCAATCAATCTTTAAGCTAATTCAATTGCAAACTCAATAGCAAAATTTCAAAGCATCCACATTAATTAGTTCAAATGAAATACAGGTCGTCTGCCTCTCAGTTAAATTAATGCTGGCCATGCGATATCCACCTGTAAAGCAAACCAGTTCAGAGAGTCTTCGTGAACTATGAATGAAGAGCAATCGCTAAGTCGATTAATAAGAGAATCGTGTACACAGTCGCTTACATTTGAGTTCGCACAAGGCCATGATCATCGTCGTCGTTCTCACGTGGCTTAGCTGGCAGGGGAAGCCATTTTTCTTACACTTTTCGCAGAGATGCTGCGGATGAATCTTGCACCTTTCGTCAACACCAGAATACAGAGTCTTGTCGAGAGGACGCTGGATATGAGGGTATACATTTATTCTGCACTTGATACATTCTTGCCCCATATTAGCCCAACTACTGCCAGACATCCAGACTCGCTTGCACTTGGAACATTTGTACTCCCCGAAACATCTGTTGGTTCCTTGATATGGTGTAAGTCCGACGTCATGAGCCCGGGCCAGGGCGCACATATGGATAAAGTGCCCGGGTTTAAAGCACAAGTGACAGAGATATGTGCTTGGTGGCTTTCTCGCAAGTCTTCTGGCGAGTCTCATGAAGTACAGTTGGTCAGCCGGCTCGAGCACTACATGGTCCTTACGGTCGTCTGTGAGACCATCGTGATGAAAGGTAGAAGCGATAGGCGTTTCAGCACTGCTACCGACGTCTCCTGCGGAAGGGTTCTGAAGGATAGCGGAACCCACCAGTCCTCGTCTACTATAGTTGATTCTAGTCACAGGCCCGGTTACTGTAGACGTGTAGACATTACAACCCGTTTGACCGCCCCAGAGGAAAGCTGCGGCAGAGGTGTACGCGTTGGGCAATAGGCCTACTAAATCCATGGCAAGCGTTCGTTCAAACCAACGTAAAGTGATGCTCAATTCTTTATCATCAAACGTTCAAACAAGCCTAATATGATGCTTAAATCTTTCTCAACCAAACTAACACTATATGATATCGGACTTTTGCTATTTTTAACTTTCTAATTCAAAATCGACGTTCAGTTCAATAATAACGCGTCCTTCCAGTCTGTGCGATTTCAAAAATACAGACATGACGTCATCGCTCGGTCTACGTAAATTACACTCGTTGACCGTCCTTGACAATTATTATACCTTATGGAACATATATATATAGTACTGAGTGGCTAAGGTAGTTTTAATACTTAGCAATGAGTAGCTAATGTTCAGGATATAATCATATTCTGGTGTAAAAAGAATACTTTGGGGAACATATAGTACTGAGTGGCTAAGGTATTTTTAATACATAGTAATATTATTAGGAAGTTTCAACGTTTTGATTAATGATAAGTACTAATTCTACCTACACAATGAGTTGGTATGGTTCAAATTATAATCACTTCTGTTATAAAATTATACCTGGAGAACATATATTACTGAGGGGCTGAGGTAGTTTTAATACTGAGTAAAGAGTAGCTACGGTTCGGAATATAAACATATTATGGTACAGAACAGAACATTTTTTGGTCCACACATTTGATTTACACACATTCCGTAACATCAGGTTGTTTTACCAGTTAAAGACTCGTTTACCGTTTAACAGATACTATTAAATAGTATCTGTTTTTAGTAAACCAGTGTTTGTATTAAATAACAATACACACAACTAATAGTAGCAATGGTAGTAATTTGTTTATCGATGAATACATAAAAATACCAATTTGGCATTCAAGTAATTTATCCAATTTAAGTATTCTCAAACTCAGAAATAAGCAGGGCTGTAGTCGAGGGTATACGCGGGTATACAGCGTATACTCACTTCTAGAGACAGTATACTTACCTCACAAAATATTTATATTTATTTATATCAAAATACTGATACAAAAAAGAAGACTCAGGTGGTTTGGCCATGTAGAAAGGATGGATAACAGCAGATTACCAGTCGCAGCCCTACATGGGCAGAGCGAGGGAGAAAGAAGTAGAGGGAGACCAAGAAAAACGTGGATGGACAATGTCAAGGAAGACTTGAAGAGCAAAGGCACGGACTTAACCATGGTGCGCGAAACTGTCAGAGACAGAACACTATGGAGAAACTTCATAAGAGCCTCATCGTCGGGAAACTGATGGAAGAGAAGAAAGAAGAAAAAGAATATCAAAATACTGTAGCGTATACTCACAAAATACTGTAGCGTATACTCACCTCTAATTTGTTTTGGAAAACTAACCGATAGCGTGTACTCACCTCTAATTTTACCACTACAGCCCTGGAAATAAGTCATGAGTATGAGGCAAATAGTGCGATTTAGTTATTATTCTTATAATCCTTCTGTGTAGTATATTTAATTTGCTAAGCCTAGAACTATAGTTAGAAGCCCATACCAGATTACAGTAATACAGATAAGGCTAAATCATAGTAAAATATAGAGTATTTAATATTTCAGATGATAGTAAGTAGGAGATTCTTTTTATCACCCCAATAGTCCTTGCTATTTTGTGGGATATTTGTTCAATATGTTCTTTCCAATTTAGATATATGTCAAGGTAAACCCCTAGGAATTCAACCGAGTCTACCTGGGGAATTTCAGTCCGGTCAATTATAAGCTTTTCTAATGTATGGTTTCTGATCTTACCCCTTGCTGATAATAGGATGTAATTGGTTTTGTTTAAGTTTCAAGATAGTTTGTTGGCCTTAAACCAGTTACCTATTTGCATTAGTTCTTTATTAGTATTATCAAATAGGTCCTTATAGGAGGCATTAGAATGGAATACATTGGAGTCGTCAGCAAATAATACAAAATTTAGTAAGGTAGACGATCAAGGAAGATCATTGATATAAATAAAAAATAATAAATGGTCCAAGGACCAAACCCTGAGGAACTCCAAACTCAAGCCATCTAAATGAGGATCTAATCCCGTTACATTTACTTGCTAGTATCGTGATGAGAGATAATCTTGAAACCAAGCCAGTGGAAGTCCTCTTACTCCAGAGTTAAAAAGCTTTTTAATTAATATTTTATGATTCACCGTGTCGAATGCCTTCGACAGACCGAGGAAGATTCCTATAGCGAATTCCTTATTGTCAATGGCTTGAGATATTTTGCCGTGAATGTTTATTAAGGATAGGGTTGTTGAGTAACCCGGTCTGAATCCATGTTGATAGGGACAAAGTAGTTTCAGTTTATCAACGAAATCATAGTCTGTGGTAAATTACCTTTTCAAGTATTTTTGCAAATAATTATAAAATAGAAATAGGCCTCTAGTTGTTTAATTCCTCCCTAATCACCTTGTTTGAAAATTGGAGTAACCGTAGACAGCTTCATTTTTAAAGGTACTACACCATTAGTCACTGGGCAGTTGTATATATTGGCCAAAGGCTTAGAAATATAATCTAAATTAGAGCCAATAACAACTGGATCAAGTAAATCATGTCCTATGCTGTGAGGTATTTTCATTGTTGAGTGCATAGACATAATCTCTTCTGCACTAGTAGCAGTAGGGTACAATGCCAACGATGAAGGAGGAGAAGGCCGGAGGTAGTCAGAGAAGGAGGAGGAAGTATCTGGAATCTTTTCACAAAGTCTTTTGGCTACCTGGGTAAAGTGCACATTTCAAACTATATGCTATCATTGCATTAATAATGCATTATCCATTATAAAGTGACCATCCCTGTTTAATGATCCTATATATAGCTGAGTCAGGTGGACTCTGGTTCAGCACCAATCTAATAGTTGACCAGGTTTTTTAGGTCATTTTTATGCTTCAAACATTCCGTGTTATAATAGCTCTGTATAGATGGTATAACAATATGGTACCTTGTGAAACATATTTATTTTTTTTTTATTACGAACATTTTTAACGCACGCAAAGTCACACATGAATGCGAACCTGACTCGCAGCAAGTCAGTCGCCAGGATAAGTCCAGTTAGATATCCAGATGTTTAAAAGCCAATGAAAAGTAGTTTACAGGTGTTCTTAAAGAGATAGAGTTCGATCATCGAACAAGAGATAACTAGGCAATTCCATTCCCTCGGGGCTGCAAGACGAAATGCACGTATAGCCTAGTATTGAGTGGCTAAGGTAGTTTTCAAACTAAGTAGGACGCCTAATTACACAGCAAAATTATACGTTGGAAAATATACGTATAACACTGATTATGGTTTATTTCTTGCTATAATATACTCTGATGAAATAATTATACCTTGGGGAACATATAACACTGAGCGATTATGGTTAGTTTCTTGCTATAATATACTCTGGTATAATAATTATACCTTGGGGAACATATAACACTGAGCGATTATGGTTAGTTTCTTGCTATAATATACTCTGGTATAATAATTATACCTTGGGGAACATATAACACTGAGCGATTATGGTTAGTTTCTTGCTATAATATACTCTGGTATAATAATTATACCTTGGGGAACATATATCACTGAGTGACTACGGTTAATTTCTTGCTATAATATACTCTGGTATAATAATTATACCTTGGGGAACATATAACACTGAGCGATTATGGTTAGTTTCTTGCTATAATATACTCTGGTATAATAATTATACCTTGGGGAACATATAACACTGAGCGATTATGGTTAGTTTCTTGCTATAATATACTCTGGTGTTATAAATTATACCTTGGGGAACATATAACACTGAGTGACTATGGTTAATTTCTTGCTATAATATACTCTGGTATAAAAGTTATACCTTGGAGAACATATGGTACTGAGTGGAAAAGGTAGTCTTCTTGCGTGGTGAAACGTTGCCTACTCAGGAAAAAAACTATATCAGAATCGGCGTGCATTAGCCCCAAGGCAGTCCCAGTGGTGGCTACGAATGTCATCTATGACCTTTTAAGCTTTGCGCTATGAATCTAGCACGCATAGGGGCTGAGATACAGAGTGAGTAGCTATGGTGCAGAATATAATCATGAGTAGCTAATAGTCGATTCATATGTATATATATATATATATATATATATATATATATATATATATATATATATATATATATATATATATATATATATATATATATATATATATATATATATATATATATATATATATGACTATGATGCATATAATGTGTATATGTGTATGTTTAAATATATGTGTAGTTATATGTATATACTTACGAATTTAGGTCCACTCAGCCTTTCATTCGCGAGATGGCGCGTTGTTAAAATGAGATGTAGTACGTGATGGGCGCCTTGCATGGCTGCCGTGTACAGTTAAATTCGACTCCTGTAATAACTTGTGATCATCCGTTCATATACTGATTTGTAATCATACTGCGTTATTGTCAGTTTGAAGATATTAAACGAAGATTATTATTATTGTTATATAGGTATATGTATATTTGTACGTATATTTATATATATATATATATATATATATATATATATATATATGTAAATTTTGTGGACAGTGGCGGCAACCTTGTTTGACAGGTGAGGTGGGGGGTCACTTTTGAACTGATCTGGTCATAAAAGAGGTGAAACAAGTTTTTCGCGCGTGACTTTTTTTGGCTTTTCTTCAAAATTTGGGAGGACAACTGTATAGCGTGACCCCACCCCTCACTGTTAAAGGTGGGGTCTTGTCCCCCTCCACCCCCAGGATCGCCGCCTCTGTTTGTGGATATGTATTTGCATATATTTACTATATATATATAGTTTAGTCACGTTCAAAGAACATGGCACGGTATACGGGTACGAACACAATCACGTGCCAGCACAACCGATCTTCAATCAACCTTGGCTTCATTACAGTTTGTAACGTCTGGTTTTATTTCGTCGCAAATAGGTCTCAACGGGACGACCATACGTCTAACTTATATAGCGCAATGTTACAAAGCAAGGGCGGATATCTCGCTATCACGTGACCGAATAAGTTATTGCGCGGATGGATATCGTGCGTCGGCCGCGCATGCCCGGTTGGAGGCCGATTTTCGCGGACGGATACAATGTAAATAGGCGCGGGCGAAATTGCATCTGTTAGACGACACCCACGGGGCGGAGGGATTTATTAGAGAAGAGAAGGCGAGATTAGGGCAAACGACAAAACCCACCCGACAACCAACCCACCAACCCACCCTGCAGCCAATTTCTATAGGCTGTTAGTTACCGCAATTCCTTATATAAATTCTACATTACTAAAACGCACACACACATACACATACACATCTTGGCCCTCTCTCTCTCTTTATATATGTATATATATATACACATATATACACATATATACACACACACATTGACATACATATATATTTTCATCAAGTATTTTCATTAATACACGTATGTATACACATTGATATACACTTTTCCCCGTTTGAATGGGTGCTACGTCCTTTAAGGGACCCATGTATACGGACCGTGCTATAGCCCATGATTAAAATTTTATCAAAACGCCACCAGCTGGGTATGCTGACCACAGAATCGTATACAGGGGACGTGAAGTGTCTGAGCCAGTGTGTAATCTAGTCCCCCTGTTCTGGGGGGGGAAAACAAGGTTTCTCGGGGGGAATTTCCCCCCAAAAAGGTCTCTGCCTTACAATATTGCTGAGTTCTGGGGGGAAACTTCAATCCTGGGGGGGGGGGAAATTTCCCCCCCCAAAAGACGTCTAGATTAAACACTGGTCTGAGCTCTAACCAGTGTAGCTAACTGGGCAAGTAGTAGTGTATACTAACCGGGCAAGTGGCAGGTAGCTAACGGGGTAAGTAACAGTGTAGTTAACCGTGCAAGTAGCAGTGTAGCTAACAGGCCCTGCTACTGAAAGTATGAGAAGGTTAAAGGTGCAGTTTTGGTCCATTTGTAAAGTTGCTTGCCATCCTTATCAGTCCATGGGGTTCTATTTTGAATACGGTTTAAGTGAAGCGAATAGCTATTGGCTGATACCCTCTGCATTCTGGTAAAATGTTCTCACTAGAACAGAATAGATTATATAGAAACAGAACATAACAGAGTTGATTAGAATTCATAGAATAGATGGAATGTTATGATTAGGTTTGAAAACGCAATGAACTATCAAGATACTCTATCCTATATGCATGCATAAGTCTGTATTGCAAGATACTTCTGCTATGGTATACCTATTTGCATACATTTCATATATATACAACATTGTATATATGTATATATATATATTGATTATTTAGCGCACGTTTATCCTGTTGTATATCAACAGATTAGCTTAATTGACATTATGGATTGAAAATAAATGAAGATGACAAACGCTAAGTCATGAGATAGATTAATTGAGAAGAGAGACAGGAGGACAAAGGCAGAGACA
>OY744609.1:61564717-61583646 GCA_963556255.1 Allolobophora icterica | reverse complement strand
CTCCCCGTCCCTCTGTCCTCTCTCTCTCTCTCTCTCTCTCTCTCTCTCTCTCTCTCTCTCTCTCTCTCTCTCTCTCTCTCTCTCTCTCTCTCTCTCTCTCTCTCTCTCTCTCTCTTCTATATATCTCACTGTCACTCTCTCCTTCTGTGCATCTAACTATCTCTTTGTCTCTTTCTATCCGTCTGCGTATCTGCCTCTCCATCTTTGTATCTGACTATCTCTTCCTCCTTTTGTGTGTGTCTGTCTATCTCTCCTCCTTCCGTGTATCTGCAGTCCGAATCTTTCCTTCTGTGCATTTATGCCTCCGTCAGTTTGACCACTTTTCTTTCTGTCTGTCTTTTTCTCTTCTAAAGGCTCCCATGCAACACATTACTCATATTTCTTTCACCGCCACAACGTAACAAGCAAGCAAAAGTTAAATACTATTGTTAATTAACGTTATAATTAACGCGTAAAAACCGCTTAATTTCTTTGTTTCCAAAAAGTTCGAATTCGTGAGACAATTGAGCCAGTAATTCTCCCTTGTTTTGCCGTATTCCTTTTAAAAAATCCTATTGTCTTTCGTAAGAAATGTCTACTTCATTCCATGCGTTGCAGTAAACAAAATGTGATCGTGTGGCCTAGGAGCTATTCAGGGACGTCATTCAGCTTTTTCCAGAGGGGGCAAAACAAAGGTGAATTTTTTTCGCCATGTGGGGGACGACAGTACACTGTGTCCTCCACTGATAAAGGTGAGGTTCTTGTCCCCCTCGACTCCTCGGAATCGCGGCCCATGTTTGTACTTTGTCTACATGTGTAAAATTGTAAGCCAGTGCTGCAAGTGAGTCTATTTCTTTTACCCTTTTCTTCTTCCTCCTTTTCTTGTTTACATATTTTTATTTTTTCCCAAAAATCAGGAAGGGGGGCAAGTGCCCCTTTGGCCCTCTCCCTAAGTTACGTCCCTGGAGCTATCCTTGAACAGTTAATAAAAATCGAGCCTGTGGATTTGCATTTTTCCTCGTATTGCAAACCGAGCGTGAAGGTAAATAGTCTTCTTCGCGATCGTTTTTAGAAAGCAGCGCGAGGGTTAACAGCTTTCCTCCCGTATCGACTAAAAGTAGAAAAACAGGACCTGAACTCGTAACTCCATACGGTCAAGTCATCATCTAACCACTACGCCGCCAAATCCGGCACGGCGTGCTAACATCTTTATGTAACGCTAGATTGGACGGTGTAAGCCTTTATGGCCGGTTTTTTCCGATTGCTTTTATCCTGCTGTGATATAACAAATCCAGATTCTATGCATGGGTTCATAGAAAGAGCGCTATATAAAAGACAGAGGTCTGATGCGTGACTATATTTCGTAACAGATCGATACTGTCTTATCGTTAACGATCTCGTAGCACTTAAAGCTGTCGTTGTCGTGTTTCGACGAATCCTCATTAGCCAGTCTTCCGCTCCGCTGGTCTTAGTGTATGCCTGCGTATCTGGCGGTCGGCCTTGCTGTCCGTCTGGCTGGCTGTCTGCATCCGTCCGATATTAATTAATTCGTCCTGGTGTCTATGTCTTTGTCTGTCTGTCTGTCTCTGCCTGACTCGTAAACGCTCTGCAGTCGATTGTCGTGTTCCATTGTCTTCTTGGACTGTTTAGTTCGACTTCTTTGTTTGCCGGGAATGCACAATTGTCAGTGAGCGAGTCGCCGAGTAAATGAGTGAGTAAGGGAGTCGGTGAGTGAGTCAGTGAGTCGGTCGGTCACTCAGTCCGTTCCTATAACCGTCCGTCGATATATATGTATCTTTGTGTTTATCTCTCCCTCTCTCTCTCACTCTCTGTCTGTTTCTCTCTCTATCTGTCTCTCTGTCTCTCTGTCTCTCTGTCTCTCTGTCTCTGTCTCTGTCTCTGTCTCTGTCTCTGTCTCTGTCTCTGTCTCGCTCTCTCTCTCTCTCTCACTCTCTCTCTCTCTCTCTCTCTCTCTCTCTCTCTCTCTCTCTCTCTCTCTCTCTCTCTCTCTCTCTCTCTCTCCCTCTCTCTCTCTCTCCTCTCTCTCTCTCTCTCTCTCTCTCTCTCTCTCTCTCTCTCTCTCTCTCTGTATGTATGTATGTATGTATGTATGCATGAATTTATGTAGCCTATGCATGTATGTATGTATGTATGTATGTATGTATGTATGTATGTATGTATGTATGTATGTATGTATGTATGTATGTATGCAAATATGTATGTATGGATGGATGGATGGATGGATGGATGGATGGATGGATGAACGGATGTATTTATAGACGGTTGGACGGATGGAGGGATGGACTTATGAGTGGTTAGATGGATGAGCCTCATGTCTTGCTCCAGATCTTTGAATCTAAAGTGGGTACTGCTGCTGCAAATGATCCACCCTCCTCCGTCCATCATCCGTCCGCATCCGGGCCGGATGCTTCGCCGACGGCGGCTTCCCGGCTTCAGCGACTGATTGCTGTCACGCACCAAGTGGTCCAAGAAGCAGGCACGCTTCGCGGCTCACGCTCTCTGCAGTTTCGTAGCTCAGCGTTCTTAGGTTCTAATTAAAAACTGTCGGACAGTAATACCTGACTGAAGAAGACCTAGACGGTTCTCGAGTGTCGGGAGTGGTATGGGGGGACTGGACTGGACAGAGGGGAGTGGCAAGCGATGAACGGCGGTGGGAGGGTGGGAGATTGGAGTGGACTGATGTTTCTTTTAAGTCTTTCTTCATCTGCTTTTGCCGAGAAAAGGAATTATATGAACGCCGTGATTCTGAGTTGGAAGAAAATCAGACGCTATGCATCCGATGAGACCGAATGTAATATAATCAAGCGGTGCCGTATATAGCGAAGGGTGTTCCAGCGGTGCCATGAAACAGGAAGCAAATCAAGAGAGGGATGCAAATTTTGAGACGGAATAATTTAATTATTAAACTAATTACTTTATCTTGAAATGTAATATCCACTGAAATTAAATAAATGTAATAATATTAAGTAAAAACAAATTGAAACGTATAATATATAATATTAATAGATACCTTTAAAAATTGTCGTTTGAGCATATTTTAGTAATAATTCTATTCGAATAACAATTTTGGTCGTTATTGGTTAAGTTGATCTTTGCGGGCGCCATATTTACGCTTGGCACAGAGTGCAATTATAGGTTGCTACGTTCCTGTAATTAATCTGATATTTAATCTAATATAATTAATCTAACTTAACGCAACGACTTCCAAAGCGACAATATTATAATGCCAAAGATATCAGTCGATGCTGGGTTCAGAGTGAAATCACAACCAACACGTCACAATCAATTGTTGAAGTAAACTTGAAATCCTACAAGATACAATGAAGATAATATGTGTTTAATACTGTAATGAAATGACGTCAAAAAATGCAAAAACCTAATTAAATCACGTGGCGTACCTTATTACGTAACATAATCCGGTGCCATCGAGCAGCAGGCAAAGTACACCAGGCAGAGTAAGGTGGAAATATGAAGGAACTGAACGAAATAGATAGAGCTGGGTTGAACCCAGATGCTCACGCAGAAGACAAAAACATTTGGTTAAGTTGATCTTTGCGGGCGCTATATTTAGGCTACGCTTGGCACAGCCGCACAGAGCGCAATTATAGGTTGCTACTGTAATTAATCTAATCTACGTAATCCAATCTAATCTAACTTAATCATCCAACGACTTCTAAAGCGACAATATTATAATATAATATTATAATATTATCATAATATTATACATTTGACCGGGCCTATTATAGGTCGGTAGCGCCACTGAGTAGATTTCTTGAAGGGGCGCTATACAAGTTTATTATAGATAGATAGAGCCTTTAGAAGGTAACGCCTAAGAGGTTCTCCCGACCTTACAACACCTCTGACTTGGCAGGGTATAGAACTCAGGTTTTGGTTGGATAATCCAGCTGACTCCATGGCACGTTAACCACTATAGTCTAGACTCTACTGCGCCACCAATATGTATTTTAAAATATCAACACATTCCGCGTTCGCAAAACCGCTGTAAGTCAAATTTTCTGAGTTTAAAAAGTAACCTATGACTTTGTGATTCGGGGCATTTAATAAGAAAATGTATAACCGTCTCAGCTCCGTAAATGTAAAATTATTTTATTGAAAACCAGAGCAGGGTTTACTGAAAAGTTGAGCGCAGTTGCTTAGAGAATATAAAGCACTTAAGCACATTTCTGTTTGGATCAGCTGCCAAAAATGACCAGCACTGCCCTGCTCATGAGTGTCCATTAAAAGAATGCCTTGCTCTGGTGATTGCATGGGACAAGCGCTGACCTTACTTTAAACTCCTGGGGGAACATTTGCGATGGGTACTACTCATGGTAGTGATTGGCGCCTTTTACCGCTCAATTTCTTCCGTCGCGAGCTACATAATTTAGCGAAGCACATTAAGCTGGAGCGCTGTCGGGAGAGACTTAGAGGAGAAGTAGATAAGTAGGTGCGTCCGACGTTTAATGGTTTGGCCTACAGCACACGCATGAGCGCCTGATCGCTGTCTCTCTCTTTCTCTTTGTCTCTGTCTCTCTGTCTCTGTCTCTCTCTGTCCTGTACGAGGCTCGTGGGTCTTATGTCGTCGCATCGACCCACGACTTAGTTTGCTGCGCGCCTCCGACAAAGCCATGAGCTCAAGTTCTTCATCGATGTTGAAATGGGCAATTATTTCATACATACTGACATATGTATATATATATATATATATATATATTTATATGCACATATACATACACATGCATTATATACATGTTGCGTACATACATGTATACTTATATACATGGATGTAAATTCATCTATCAAATAAAATAAAATCAAAATCTATGCAGTTATACATGTATAAATACGTACATACACGCATGCTTACATACAGACAAGCTACACAAATACAAGCATGCCTGCATACAAAAAATATATATTGTTAGAGGTCCCCTATATATCTATATATAGGGGACCTCTAACTATATATATTTTTTGTATGTATATATATATATATATTTTGTATTTTTTGTATATTTTTTATATTTTTCGTTTTGGTTTATGATAAAACTATATTATTGCAAATGCATAATGCACGACACATTATAACCTTCAAAATGAACAGAACCAAAACGCGAACAGAACACTGCAGCTTCACCAGCAGCAGCTTCACCAAAGGTAGAAGATTTCAAACAGAAGCAGCCTTCAAGGCTTAACCTCAAAAGGCAAAGTCTCTGTCAATCGTATACCAGACGCGAGACAGACAGCAGCAACGACGGGAAAATCTAATAGGAGGCACCGCTGTCGGCTGTCCTCTACACAAGTTATTTAATAATCCCATTAATGCATAGCGTCCCACTAGTGGGACGCCCAGATGAAAGTTGAATATAAAACAATGTACACTGCAAATTGTATTGATTCCATCACATATGAATTACTTACTTATGGGCAAATGTCAGCATCTCAGCAAAAATATATTCTCTATTGATGGTGTTTAAAAAAAATTTGACGAAATGGACGCTTCCACATTTTTCAATTTTTGGAATATCGTGCCACCTAAAAGGTCAGTATTTTTTACATAATGGAGTTTTATTTCAATTTTATTATGAAATGTAAGTTCTAGTGCAGCTTTTCATCCATTTATATGCAAATATTGATAACTTGGGCGCGGTTGTGTTTCGCCACAGGTTATATTTATACCGTCCCACTAGTGGGACGCTATGCACGAATGGGTGCGAGACGTGCACGTAGTTCTAGAGTGGTAACTCTGATTGATTTCACACATAATAGTGATTACAATGATAAAAGCTCATTGTTAGTCTATGTAGTCTGAGTATGCTACTAGATTAGAAGGATGAAGATGTACAGATTGAGCAAAAGAAATGACCCCACCAAAGATTACACAGTGTAAAACAGGTGCGAGTGACAATGGAGTCGATGATGAAGAAAATGATAAAACTGAGTCTTGTTTATCGGTGCCATCTACAAGTCCATCCATAGTTGGAACAAAGGCTGTATTGCAAAAACGTTCTGCACGTACAAATCAATCCACAATTAGAACTTGGAAGAAAAAAGACTTGAAAGCAGTTAACAATGTTGCTGAAGAGCCAAACAAACCATCATTTCTACAGCAGGATATAACTCCGTGTATGTTGTTCGAGTTGTTCTTCGACGAGCAAGTCACTGACTTGATTGTAAACATAACCACAATGTATGCAAACCAGAAAAGGAAACCAAGTTTCAAGATCACGAGTGGTGAAATACGCTCATTTATGGCTGTCCTGCTTGTCTCTGGCTATGTACCACTTCCAAGAAGGATGTACTGGGAATCATCCTCTGACGTGCGTAATGAAGCAGTGAGTACTAGCATGTCCCTCAATATGTTCGAGGAGGTGATGCGCTATTTGCATTTAGCCGACAACACTAAACTTGATGGCCTGGACAAAATGGCAAAGGTTCGACCATTGTTTGAACTTCTAAATGAACGTTGTCTGCGCTATTGGCCGGTGGAGAAGGAGTTGTCGATTGACGAATCTATGGTGCCATATTATGGTCGCCATTCGTCGAAACAGTTCATAAGAGGAAAGCCAATTCGGTTCGGTTTTAAAGTTTGGTCCTTGAACACAAGACTGGGCTATCTAATCCGTTTTGAACCTTACCAGGGAGCATCATCAATCTATGACCCTAATTTGGGTCTTGGAGGTTCTGTCGTTATGCATCTCCTATCTGAGATGCCACGTGATGTGAATCTCACTGTGTATATGGACAACTTCTTTACAACACTGAATCTGTTTGACAGACTGAAAGAGAAAGGCGTAACTGCAACTGGTACCATTCGGTCTTATCGTCTCCAGAATCGCCCTGTGTTGGATGCTGGCAAAATGAAGAAGAAGCCCAGAGGCGAATATGACTTTCGAACAGATGCGACCTCTGGAATCATTGTCGTTCGCTGGCATGACAACAGCATTGTGAACATGGCTTCAAACAATACCGGCGTCCAACCATTGATGCAAGTGAAGCGTTGGTCAGCATCTTTGAAGAAGCATGTCAGCATAACCCAGCCGGCTGTCATTGGTCACTACAACAGATGCATGGGTGGCACGGACAGGATGGACCAAAACATCAACCTTTATAGGGTGTCCATAAGGAGTAAGAAGTGGTGGTGGTCACTATTTGCATTCACTATTGATGCTGCTGTCTGCAATGCTTGGTACTTATATCGATGTGGGCCAGCTTCGAAACAGCATCCATTGCCATTGATTGAATTCAGACGTCAGATTGCTCTTACATATTTCGCCAAGTACAGCTCTCGTGTGCCGATGGGTCGACCAATTTCTGCTGGTCGCCATCGACCACTAGCATCACGGCTATCATCCGATGTGAGATATGATGGTCACAATCATCATCTGGAGGCCATCACAACGCAGCGACGCTGCGTTATGTGTGGCATGAAGACAAAAAGAGTGTGCTCAAAGTGCTCAGTGTCCCTGCACGACAGATGCTTTGGTGCTTTTCACTCCAAACAACAAGACTAACCTTATGTCAACTGAACTTGTTGGATTTTGAACAATCATTATATATGCAGAACTTGTAAACTTTGATGCTGATCAATTTATCATCAACTAACTGCATTGCAGCATATGAGAGGAACCTGTACCCTATAGTGCATAGCGTCCCACTAGTGGGACGCTAACTTTTTGGTGTTCTACGAGTAAAACGGAACACAATTTTAAATAAAATGAACTGTTTCAGGGATCCAAGTATATAAAATAATACAATAGGCATAAAATTTATGAAGAAAAAAAAGTTGCGCATTAAAGGGTAATTAATAATGGAGCCTTGGCTAGCTAACGCAGAAACAGGTTCCCGTCAGACCAAAATGTAATTGCCAAGTTCCCTCAAACTATACTGTTCTGAGCTTATATATATGTAGAGTTCGTTTCTCGCCAGGTGGCCGAAGTCTTAAGACATCTTCTAAAGCAGAGGTGGGCAACATACGGCCCGCGGGCCGGATCCGGCCCCCGGGGACTTTTCAACCGACCCTTGACATGTCTTTAATATTAGCATTGTATCTGGCACTTTTATCCGGCCCTACATGAATGTCTGAATCTCTGTACGTACGCCGACCTTAAAACATCTGTTTCTTATTTATTAAGAATCCGGCCTTTTGTCTAGTCAACTAGATCACTACTCATTCATCAATGTAATTACTTTCTGCCTGAAACAGAGTGGGTAGGTTCGAAACTTTGGAAGCCATCTTAACTTAGATTTCATGCCCTGAAAATGGTTGCACTGTTTCCAAGCACCTATATTTGTGAATGGTTCTTCTCAAAGATGATATTTAAAAAAAATACAGAACCGGATGCAGACTAACAAATGACAATCTTTCTAATGAAATTTGAATTGCCACTTCGAACATTAAATCAACCGTGCTGGATAAATTGTGTCGTGACAAGAAGTGTCAGATTTCACATTAATCATTAAATATAGCACAGCAAGCAAATGGATACATTATACACTAACAATTATATATATATATATATATATATATATTTTAAATTGAAGAAACTTTTAATATATTTAGTATTTTATTGTAGTGTAGGACTGTAGGTAATTAGGATAATTATATTTTCATTATAAAAATTATCTTCATTAATTTAACATAAATTTAACAGTAACGGTTATATCGTAATAGTTAGTTTGAATAAAATTAATATTGTCTTATTTTCTTGGGCAAATGAATCTGCAAAAATTAGCCCGCAATTGGCATGCGACCCCTGAGCTGCCCTTAAAATCTTAGGTCGGCCCTCTGTTAAAAGAAGTTGCCCATGCCTGTTCTAAAGTCTAAACACTATAGCAGCAAACGTAACGGACATAACACACCTTCTTTTAAGTCTGGCCACAACTTTAATAGACTTATCATTCTAAGCGTTTAGATATAACAAAAATGCATATGAGGCTTTTTATGAGCATAATTACATACATCAAAGTCGGTCTGGGGTAATTTTGGACCCTTGTCATTTGGGATGTTTCTGTATTGGTGTATAGTTAATTGCTCTCCGCCCTATATGTGCCACGATCCCTGAAACCAGAGGGGCCCATGTTCCATGTCCCACGAGCACAGAGGCCTGTCCGCCCGCCATTGACATACATACATACATATACCTATTTAGACAGACACTATAGGTACATTCATTCATTCATTCATTAGGACATTTATATAGCGCGCGCTCCCGACTCCAGCACTACTAAACAGTAGGCCTACAGTTTTTAAACGAGTATAAAATGTATCACATAGGGTCCTGTGCATATTATGTACCCTGTGGATGGAAAAACGACCCTCTAGAAAACTTCCTAATAACTTGCATCATCGGCGCCGACTCCTTCGGAGTCTTGGGTGCGAATGCACCCAGAGAGAAAGTTCAGTGGGTGCGTGGCACCTAGAAGAATTCGGACATTAAATTCAAATTGTTTACACTTAAGTAATCTCACAACTTGGGAAGCAGCCTACAACTGCAACACAAATACCCAACACTGAATGATCTCACAGTAACAGCCAGTACATAAATTATTTAATTATTTATTATTTAAAATAATAAATAAGTAATGACACTAAAACGTCCGAATGTCACCGATTTCCAATACTTTTTCTAACCTCGTAACCCTTGAAAAGAAAAACAATTTTCTTTTTCCGAAAATCCGCTAAAACTCACCTACCTAAGGGAAGGGGAAGAGGAGGGGGAGGGAAAAGGGTTAGGGGGAATGGAGGAGGACCACGCACACAGAGACAAAGACAAAAGTCGGCGCTTATATGACTTGCATTCAGACTGCTGAACAATTAAACTTTTAATCAAATTTGGAAAAAATTCATAATGTTTGACGTATTAAGCTATAATTTGTCCTCCTTGGGCTACGACGCAGACCGTAATGAGAGCCCGCCTCTGACTTATTGCCAAGTCAGTAATGCGTTGATCCAGTTCATACCTCGTCTGCCGGATACGTTGCCGTAGCTCATCGACATTCCGATTTTTTTGTCCTGCAGACATTTTCATGCATTATTCCCCAGATTTTATAATCTACGCGATTTATGTCTGGACTGTTAGCCGCACAAAGTGAAGGAGGTTTGAAATCAGGAATTTCGTTCGCAGTTCGTGGTCTGCCGCTGGAGGATCGCGATGGTGTAGTGGTTAGCGTGCTGGACTGTCAAACGAGAGATCGGAGTTTAAACCATGTCAGGGCAGAAATTTGTTTCGAGATTTCTGCTTCACTTGCACCCCCTAGCCAACACAGCTATAATGAGTACACTGACCGTACACTGTCGGTGGGGAGATCAGAGGGCGAGGGAGAGGACTGGCCACTTCATAACCACGACTGACTATCAAGATAGCTTAAGCCTTAAGGGGCTGATCTTCTTTCTCCTCTTCCTCGTGGTCAGCTTGACGAACTGAAGATCCGGTTCTATCAATATTTCTCACAAGGGCCCTCCATTCAACGAGTTTCCATCCTTTCTCTGGAAATTCTCTTAGGAAGCGTTTTGCCCCAAAATTGATATTTTGTCGCAAAACTTTAATTAATGCTTTGTCCTCTTCGCATGTTGCCCGTTGTTTGTTAGAAAATGACGTCCCAGTCAAGAGTAAACCTCACTTCAATTTTCTTACATTTATAAACATTTATATTTCGTAGAGAAATAAATAACAATTGTAGGGTATCGCTTTTTCAACTGTTCCGTAATTGTACTCTGACATTTATAAAGCACCACCTCAAGGAAAAATTTATCAGTGGCGCTCCCGACTCGAACAAGTCAAGTAGGCCCCTAATTGATATATGTCCATAAAACTTGTGATCTGTCTCTATGTTTAATGTAGCTGGAGTCCTACAGACGCAGGTAATTGGCGTTTATGTGTCGATTTTTCTACCAAAAGTCTAATAATATAATATATACAGTCAAGTCAAGTCACGTAAGTTATAATATTATATGTTCCATAAACCTTGTACCTGCTCTATCTAATGCAGTTTGAGTCCTCCAAACTCGTATAACATTATCCGGCAGATTCAAATTACTTATTAAATACGAGCTAGAGGTTACACACAACGCAAATGAAATATTGTTGTATGGTTGGTCCTCATACATCAACGCCACATCGCGTTCGGAGGACGAAATACAAACTTTGCGTAAACCGATTTACGTCGGTGCCCCAAAACAGTCTCGCCTTAAAAGTCTCCCCTTAAAAGTCTCCCCCATCCCGGACAATCTCTTTTTCGGAACAGATTCTCCCCGGAGGATCTGTTTTAGAATGAATTCCCTCTGGAGACTATATTCGAAAACAAAGTCTCTGGAGAGAAAATATTTCATACTCCGTTGAAATAATCTCTCCTCCGGTGAGATTTTATTCTCTGAAAGGCACAATCATATTTGTCTCGAAGTTAATGATGATTTTAAGCAGTTAGATTTTCTAACTTGATTCTACAACTATTTAGTAGTTTTTAAACCACACGTCACAATAACGACATGAAATATGCCAGTGGAACTGCAGACAGACATTATTTCACTCCGGGGGAGACTGTTTTTGGTGAAAACTTTATATCGCAACACCGGACGACATTCGACACGTAGCCGAACAGAGCCGAGCGCAGCCGAACTCTTTCCGCGTTCTGGCGAGTATCTCGTTTAAATTGGACGTAGTCATGACCATCAGGAAATGGCTCGTCTGTGCATTGTCTCGCGCAGGACGTGCCTCGCCAGAGTGACGTACGATGGAGCCAGCGCCGTCCAGTTGGCGCTGCTAAATTTCATCTAATTTTCGCGCAGAGCCGTAAGCAACGACTCTGGTGAACGATGGTCGTTAATGTAATCGATGGTTGAAAGGAGTTTATACAGAAACGACAAGTCGTCGACGAAACACGACCAACGACCTCTCACCGGAATTCAATATATTTAGACGTTTAATACATATATATTAGGGTGTTTTTATGATGCACATGATTTTTTTAACTCAACGATCTGTTAACGGCCAGTTCGAATTATCATGCCAATTAGCGTATAAACGCCATATCCGAAATTATATCGCGATAGCTGAACATTTAGGACTGGCGCAAGGCGACCGAAATTAGGAACCCGGTGACCTGTCTCGGTTTGGCCAAAATTTTAGACGTTACGATGTCTGTTCTTCGTGTTTTCGATCTTCAACATAATTATAGTAATTAATTCAGCTATTGTGGTTTCCTAGAGGAGACACCTGGTGCTACATGAATAGCATGGTATTTAACGCGAGTGGCTGTCTCCCTTGGTAAGAGTAGGGCCTATGTGTTTGATCCCCGAATGAGTTTGTGCCAATCAGATAATGTCGTGGTTTCCGATCGGAGCAATCTGTCTACAACAATAATTCCCTCGCCCATGACAATATCGTGCAAGCATGGCGGTAGCGACGGAGGTTTCTCTGTTGGCAACATCATCTGAGGAAGAGGCGTCATCAAATAGCTCAGAAAGAGAACCAGAACCTTCAACGTCAGCTGGACCACCAAAGCGGCAAAAGGGAACAATCTCTGTAGTTACCCGTGATGTTGCAGCAGCTCTAGATCGTACTAAAACCAGCAGCAGGAATGCCTCTCACATTTTCTCTGCTCTCGCTGCATCCAATCTATATGCAGCACCAGCTGGTGAGCTGATCATCAGTCCTTCTGCTATCCATCGAGCAAGGAAGGATAACCGTGCAGCCCTAGCAGCTGAGATTCGTGAATCTTTCGATCCGAAGGTTCCCCTTACTATCCACTGGGATGGCAAGATCATGCCAGATTTTACAGAAACTGGACGAGTGTGCGTTGATCGTCTTCCAATAATGGTATCTGTAAGGATGTGACCAAACTATTGGCCATCTCCAAACTCCAATCCGGTACTGCTGCCTTCATGGCAGATGCGTGTTTGGCCGAGATCAGAAGTTGGGGATTGGAAGACAGAATCGTGGCCATACGTTTCGATACAACGGCGAGTAACACGGGTTGCACGGGCGGCGTAGGCATCAAGCTGGAAACAGAATTAGGAAAATACCTCTTGAACCTTACCTGTTGACATCATGTTTCTGAAATTGTTCTGGAAAAGGTATTTTCACTGCATGATTCTGTAAGGTCTCCAAAATTGGAACTCTTCAGTCATTTCCGTGACTTCTGGCCGTAAATCGATCAGACCAAGTATCGCACAGCAATGGAGGATAAAGACGCAGCACAAAGAGTCAAAGAAATTCGAGAGAATGTCATCACCTTCGCACTGCAACAGCTGAATGCTGAATACCCCAGAGACGACTACGAAGAGCTACTAGAACTAACAGTCATTTTCCTAGGAGGAATTCAACCGAAAAGAATAAAGTTCAGGTACCCAGGGGCATTTCGCCGCGCGCGTTGGATGGCACGTGCGGTTTATGCAATCAAGATGTGGCTTTTCATAGAGCAGTTTCCCATTCAACAACACCAGAGGGCATCTCGACAATCTTACTCTCAAAAGATGTGGAATCATCTACTTCGAGTTTCACTTTTTGTGACCACGACTTACGTGAAGTACTGGTTCACCTGTACATCACCAAATGAAGCCCCAAGGAACGATCTTCAATTCTTGAAGGCAATCCATACTTACCCAGACAAGGAAGTCTCACAGGTTTCCTCCCATACATGATCCATCTACAAAAGCGCTATCCGATTTTTTTACCACTTCTACCATCAAACTTTTCCAGCTCCTCAAATTCGATTACGCTGTTCTTGATCGAGATCCACAACAATGGGAGTCAGAGCATTCGTTCAATGAGGCGAAAAACATTATATCCGCCCTAAGAGTTACGAACGATTTAGCGGAGAGAGGAGTTGCTCTAATGCAGTCCTTCAATGAAGCCCTGGTTCGAAATGAGGAAGAGAAACAATTTGTTCTTCAAATGGTTGAATACCATCGAAATAGATTCCCAAAAGCACTAAAGGGACGAGGTAATGACAAATAACTGAAGGTTCTTGGCAGGCACGTAACTAGGATTTTTCGTTGGGGGGGGGCTTAAACCTTGAACATGGCAACATTTATACAGTGTTCATACGAATTTTAGCCGTAAGCATACAACGGCTTGACTTGTTTGGGGAGGCTTCAACTTCGTTTGGGGGGGCTTAAGCCCCCCCCAAGCCCAACGCTAGTTACGTCCCTGGTTCTTGGTTTGCTTTTGCCTTATTTTCTATGTTTAAGTGTTGAAATTGTTTGGATCTTCGAGAATTATAATGTATGACATTGTTTTCTAAGTGGTAATTTTTCCCGGGCTTTGCGCCAGTTCTAAATCTCTTTTGATTTTCATCTAATTTGGCAAATGTTAATGTTTCTCAAGGTGGAACACAAAAACAAACTGGCCGATATTAATTTTGAAACTTCAAATTATAGACACACCCTAATATATATATATATATATATATATATATATGTTTGTATATGTATATGTATATATATATATATTATATATATATGTTTATTTATTTTTTATTTATTCCGGATATTTCTATAGCGCCTCTCGAAGTCAACTACTACTCAGAGGCGCTCCCGACTACAGCATTTGATACTGTGCCGGAATTTTCACGCCGAAGCGCCACGAGCAATTGCGAGTGAAGGACTTGCCCAAGGTCCGTACGCAGCGGCTAGAGTGGGATTCGAACCTGCAACCCTCCGGTCACAAGGCGCCGAACTTACCACTGAGCCACCACGCCCCACAATATGTATATGTATATATCCTAACATAATGTATAGGCCTACGCATATGTATATATATATGCATGTATGTATATGAATATATATATCCGTGTAAAATGTATCTGTGAAATAGTTCATGTATAAAGATATACGACTTTTTGAAGGAATCAGAGTTTTTTCACTTCTTAGATTTTCCCGGAATCTTGACAGCAACATATTGGCGTTTTCTGAATGACAGACTGATCACTTTTCTTGGCTTACCTTTCAGCCAAGATTCGTAATTAAATCGATTAAAAAATTTAGTCAAGATCAAGTCTGTCTGTCTGTCTGTCTGTCTGTCTGTCTGTCTGTCTGTCTGTCTGTCTGTCTGTCTGTCTGTCTGCATAACAACCGTCAAATAATCGAGCACACGGCCTCAAGCTTTCAATGGGCATGTTAAATAGAGCGAACGGAATAGAAAAATACTCGGACAGTGAAACTCGTACAGCCTTGAGGTTAGGTAGCAACCCTAACAAGAGCTATAAATATGCATGAAACTCTTTCTGACCCATTTTATTCCTACACGTCTCCAAATTGCGTTCTCGCAAAAACACTGTAAGAAATTTATCCGGTCAAATAAATTACCTAATAATATGACAGATGTTCGACTTGACGTGGTTGGTGTCTGTCAGCGTTATTGGTCAATACGCATCGCTCAATTGGCGCCCCGTAGCTGCCGGCAATTCTCTACGAAGCTGTCATTCCTTTCCTGCAATAAACAAATGGCTTCCCGCGAATGGACAAAGCCAGGATTTAGCCACGTGGGACGCGGTGCTGTCGTCAACCTTTGTTGTATGGCACGCCGTTCGCCAACAATGGCGCTAAATCCTCTTGGGAACCTAATTTGCGTGGCACAGGTGGGCGCAATATCCGGAACTGTCAAGCCCCGCGGTATTGAAAAAGATTGCACCGCACAAACTGTAGGAGAGGCTGTTTCTGGACTAAACGAACTAAAAGCAATAGTCTTGAGCCTAGAGGATAAAATGTAATTCTTGTAGAGTATTACAGTACAGCAACAACAACATCACCATCGTCATCAACATTATCATCAGCAACAAGAGCAATAATGGTGATGATTATACGAGTACTACTACTACTACTACTACTACTACTACTACTACTACTACTACTACTACTACTACTACTACTACTACTACTACTACTACTACTACTACTACTACTACTACTACTACTACTACTACTACTACTACTACTACTACTACTACTACTACTACTACTACCACTTCTACTACTACTACTACTACTACTACTAATAATAATAATAATAATAATTTATAATAATAATAATAATAATAATAATAATAATAATAATAATAATAATAATAATAATAATAATAATAATAACGCCAAGGGACTGGCATTTCTCGCCGACCTAGGGCATCTCCTGCACCAGACGTCGGGAGACCCAAGAGAAACTATTTACTTGTTTCAACCCATATCCATCGTTATTCAGCGTTTCAACGCAGTCGCCTTCCACAGCACTTTCGTTGTTCCAGATCTTGACAAAGACGGCCACTGCAGAATCAATATACTTAAATAGTATCTGACACCTGAGGGATCATATATACCTCGGGTAAAAAAAAAATAATAATAATAACATACATACATACATACATACATACATACTTATACACACATACATACATTCATCCATACAAATAAATACATACATACAAACACATACATACATACATATATAGTGTACATACATGTAAGCTTACATATACATATTGGGTGTAGTCGTGTATAGGGAGCACGTGGTGTGCGATAGGATGAGTTACACACCTAATGATCTTCGGCCTCGGTTCATGTATAGAAGAAACTTGCTTTAGGAGTCTTCTACGTAGCATTTGATTTTGGTCGCCTTTGTGGTTGACACTCGTATATTTGGTAAAATCGACGTTCTGAAAGTCTTGTTTAGGCTTGCTGGCATTTCTGTGCTACGTTTTGTGAAGTTCGTTGATTTTACTCCTACGCTGCGAAGATCTGGTTTCGCTTATAGGCCTAAAGAGCTATTAATAAACACAGCACCTATATCAGTTTCTCTTTAGAAGAACTCGCCACCTTATATATACATATTTACATACATATATACATGCATACATCAATACATACATACATACATACATACATACATACATACATACATACATACATACATACATACATACATACATACATACATACATACATACATACATACATACATACATACATACATACATACATACATACATACATACATACATACATATATGCACACACACACACACATGCACGCATGCATACACACATACACACGTACATACATAATAATACTGCTCACCAACTTGCCCTTTGTCAATCTATTGAGTCACTTTCCTCCGATCTCCACTGCTGGATGTCCTCAAATCGCCTCTCTCTTAATTCTGTAAAAACTCAGCTGATCTGGTTTGGCACTCGCCAGCAGCTCCTCAAGCTTGATTATGCAACTCTCGCCAAGCGGTTTCCGCTCTTCTCTTTCTCGACAAGTGTTCGGGACTTGGGTGTCATTCTTGACAGTACTCTTTCATTTGCCGACCACATCTCAAGCCTCTCTCGGTCTAGTTTTTATCATCTAAGGCGTCTTCGTGCTGTCCGGCGTTCTGTTCCTTCCTCCACTTTCACCTCCATGGTTCATGCCTTTATCTGCTCACGCATTGACTACTGTAATGCATTACTCATTGGTCTCCCAAAATCCCGTCTGTCTCCACTTCAATCGGTCTTAAACGCAGCTGCTCGTCTGATTGCCCGCCTTCCACGCTACTCTCATATCTCGACTTTTATGTCTGAGCAATTGCATTGGCTTCCGCTCACCGCGCGTATCCAGTTTAAAATTCTTTTTCTTACCTCTCGAGCGTTCCAGGGCAAAGCTCCTCGTTACCTTTGTGACCTTATCTGTCGACCTCTGTCGGTTGCCTCTGGTCGTCCTCTCCGCTCTTTTGACCGACATGACCTCTTGGTCCCTCGGACCCGGACTTCTATGGCTCAACACCGTGCCTACGCATCTGCTGGCCCGTCCCTTTGGAATGATCTTCCTCCTATGACTCGTTCTCAGATTCTAACTGGGGGAATTTCTGCTACTTCTCGATGTCTTAAGACTTTTCTTTTCTCACGAAGCTCTGCGCACTGGGAGCGCCTCTGATTAGGTTGTACTGCGAGAGGCGCTTTACAAATGCATAAATACAATACAATACAATACAATACATACATACATACATACATACATACATACATACATACATACATACATACATACATACATACATACATACATACATACATACATACATACATACATACATACATACATACATACATACATACATACATACATACATACATACATACATACATACATACATACATACATACATACATACATACATACATACATACATACATACATACATACATACATACATACATACATACACACACATACATACATACATATACACACACATGCATACACACATACATACACACATGACACATACATACATAATCACATACATACATAATTACATATATACATACATTTGTCCAGTGACATCATCATTATCAGCATCTGTGGAGCTGTTCCGTCTCCACAAGACGTTGCCAGGCGCCTCCTCTCTTTCCCCGTCCCCGGGACTCCGCCTGTAGTGGAACATATTCCTTCCATCAGGCCCATCTATTACTGTAAGCGAGGAAATTGGTGTCACCAGCCGACATTCAACGTTCGTCAGTCGCCATTATATTCACGGACATGGCTCCAAAGCTGACCATTGTCTCTGCAAAGACCGACCGGCGAATTCTGCAGGCAATGGACGCACGTTGGCCGAGAGATTAATGATGGTGGACGCGAAGGGCTTAATGGAACACGACCTACACTCCTCACGAACGAATGCTCCGAATATAATATCAACGACCGCATTAGACGCAATTCCCGACTGAGGGAGCCGCGCGAGAACGACAGCAGATGATTTAGAGAAGAGGGTTAGAGACACGGAGAGAAAGACAGAAAGACAGACAGACAGACAGACAGACAGACAGAGACAACGAGAGATATAAACAAGACAGACAGAGACACACACAGATACAAACAGACAGAGCGAGAGACATACGGACAGAGACAGACAGAAACAGAGAGACAGACAGCCATACAGAGAGACAGATATACAGA
>OY744609.1:61532217-61557217 GCA_963556255.1 Allolobophora icterica | reverse complement strand
CCGAATGTTTTTCAGTAGGCCTAAACCAGAGTGAGTGGTTGCTTGCGTTCTTCCACATGCTGTAAATATGTTTCCTGACCACATTACACTGTCGAGACTGTTAGCGTTCATTGCTTTCTAGGGAAAATGTTTACGGCAAGGGATGATTCCTATTAGGGACAACGTAAAACGAACGAAAAGATGGAACAACGGAAGCCTGACGGTTGCTTCAATCGATCATTTTGTAGCACCCTCCTCATCGACGAAGATAAACGAGGCACGAGCAATGATGGCGGTTGACGATAACGATGATGAAGATGTGTCCATTTAAGACGAAGATTCTGCGCTGATGAAGATGATGAAGATGTGTTCGGTTGAGACGAAGATTCTGCGCTGATGATGATGACGATGATGAAGATGTGTTCGGTTAAGACGAAGATTCTGCGCTGATGAAGATGATGAAGATGTGTTCGGTTAAGACGAAGATTCTGCACTGATTACGATGACATGCGATGCTCTCGTTCAGGAATCGATAAGCTTTTCATTTCGAGAAGATTTGAAGACATGGCTCATGCCATAAGCTTTTAATTTCCCGTCAGAAGGTCTAAGTGGGGTTAGTAATTGGCAGACAGAAGTCGAGAAGTACAGATAGCGGATGGACAAGGGGAAGGACGGCCATCCAATTCCAGAATCAATTTTCATTCATTCATTCATTCATTCATTCATTCATTCATTCATTCATTCATTCATTCATTCATTCATTCATTCATTCATTCATTCATTCATTCATTCATTCATTCATTCATTCATTCAAAACATTTATATAGTGCATCTTCTAGATAACTACTCAGAGGCGCTCCCAGTCAAACACGACGTAAAGAACAGTTTTCAGGTGTTCACAGAAAGTGCTTTTGCTTCAGCTTATTGTCAAGGCTTTGGATAAAGAGGCATCAGTTGGGATTCTGTGAATTTCGTTCTCTTATTCTTTCGTTTCTTTTTCTTCTTTTTCTTCTTCTTCTTCATCTTCTTCTTCTTCTTCTTCTTCTTCTTCTTTTCAATTATTTATTGTTATTTTGTTGTTCTTGTTATTCTGGTTCTTCCTCTTATACATATTCTTCTCCTGGTCCTTATTTTGTTCATCTTCCTCTTCTGCTTGAATTCTTACTTTTATTCGCCTCCGCTTCCTCATTCTTCTTTCTCTCCTCCTCCTCCTCCTCCTCCTCCTCCTCCTCCTCCTCCTCCTCTTCCTTCTTCTTCCTCCTCATTCTTCTTCATTTTCTTCCTCCTCGTTCACCTTATTCTCCTTCTTCTTAGTTCTCATCCTTCTTCATCTTCTTCATCCTTCTTCACCTTTTCTCCTTCTTCTCAATCTCCTTCTTTCTCCCCTCTTCTTGTTCTCGTTCTCCTCCTCATTCTTCTCGCTCTTCCTCCTTCTGCTTCTCTGTTTTCTTCTGCGCATCTTGTTTTACTACAGTGGCTTCATCCAGCAGACGTTCTAATGTAGCCAAGGCATTAACTATAGCCAGTGATGAGGAAACGCATCAGGCACAGCTCGCACTGGTCTCCCGAGACAAATACAAACAATCCAGAAGCAAAGAACTGCTTCCCGTCAATAAAATATGACAAATCCCTAGTCATAAAACGCATCCCACGATCTCAGGTCGACTCTTCGAAGCATTAGACGAGAAGAAATTGATCTCTGGCGATTTTCAGGACCTAGAACATAAAGGGTATATAATGAAGCCACAGACGCCAATCATGGACTGTCTGAAACGCAGCTCGTGACAGGACACAGAAATGTACAAATGATGATTTATTTGGCTTATTCCTTCAATACTTAAAGCGCGGTCCGCTTGCAGCGGCCACTGGCTGAAATGTTTATAGTGTTTTAGCCACTATACAAAACACCTGAAATGGCCATAGCCACTAATATTGATTAAATACTGAAAGGATTTTAGCCATTTATGGCTAAAATGCTCAGAGTGTTTTAGCCTCTTTGATGGCTGAAATGCTCAGGAGGCGTTAGCCATCAGTATGGCTAAAATCTTAAAATTGTTTCGCCACTGCCTTAGCTTGCATTAAAAAGTCCACAGGAAAGAGAAGAAAAAGAAAAAGAAGAAGTTGATGATAAAGAGGACTAGAAAGGCAGAGAGAAGGAGGAAGTGGAACGGGATGGGGAAGGCGAAGATGGAGAGGAAGTAGAAGAGGAAGAAAAAGAATAAGAATAATAAGAACAAGGTTCGAACTAGACTGAACTGAAATTCTTAGGCCATGAGTGGAGATGTACAAATCCTACTACTGCAACCACTACTCTGCTACTACTATTACTACTACTACTACTACTACTACTACTACTACTACTACTACTACTACTACTACTACTACTACTACTACTACTACTACTACTACTACTACTACTACTACTACTACTACTACTACTACTACTACTACTACTACTACTACAACTACTACTACTACTACTACTACTACTACTACTACTACTACTACTACTACTACTATACTACTATACTACTATGCTGCTGCTGCTGCTACTACTACTACTACTACTACTACTACTACTACTACTACTACTACTACTACTACTACTACTACTACTACTACTACTACTACTACTACTACTATACTACTACTACTACTACTACTACTACTACTACTATTACTGCTGTTGCTGCAATCCTATCTTTAGCATCTCCTGTTATTGAAGGTATGGATTCAATGTGAGCGTAAAGTAGTTTAATGGAGGTGCTGCCACGCAATTGAAATCGACGAAATGAAATTCTAAAGCAAGCTAAGGTTGTGGCAAATCAATCTAAGAATTTTAGCCATATTTGTGGCTAACGCCTCTTGAGCATTTTGGCCATCACAGTGGCTAAGACACTGTAAGCATTTTAGCCATAATAGTGGCACAAATCCTTTCAGCATTTTATCAGTATTAGTGGCTGTGGCCCGTTCAGTGTTTTTGCTATATTAATGACTAAAACACTTGCGATATTGTAATTATTATTTAACGTTCTTCATGGGATACATGTCTTAATTAGTAACTTCTATTGCGCCGGTGTCTAATGCACAAGGCATCAACCGTCAAAGGATACTGCATAAGAACCAAATAGTGAAAACTGAGACAACGTGAAAGAGTAGCACGGAGAGCAAGCAAGAGCAAAACATACAGGTCGACAAACAGACATACATACAACCAAGCAGACGGATAAAAATCCTTCTCTACAGCAATGGCGCAGTTTGTGTCATCATATATATTTGTTTATGACACACCCTTACAAATCGCAATTGGTGGGGAAGTTAACTGAAGCACGGACGTTGCAATTAAGCCCCGTCATACATACTCGTTCAAAGCGCACCCTTGTGGTTGGTTTAACAACTCGAACATGTGAAACTGCCATTGAGAAAAACATTTCAGTTGATGAATAATTACTGCAGCACTATCTGAATGACATTGCAAATACTCATAACCACGACAAGTTTACAAAGGCGCAATGTATATCATCATGTACGGATACTAAAAAGTAATGAGGTACTTGAACTGTCTGGTGAACTAACGCTTTGATCTGGACTATGTCTGGGTAACCGTAAAGTAGAGGTGAGGTTAATTATGTTCACCCGTTTTGAGGTAGTAGTGGTAGTAGTAGTAGTAGTAGTAGTAGTAGTAGTTGTAGTAGTTGTAGTAGTAGTAGTAGTAGTAATAATAGTAATATGGATGTTGGTAGTAGTAGTAGTAGTTGTAGAATTGGTGGTGATTGTGGTGGTGGTAGTATAGAAGTGCTAGTAGTATTAGTGTGATAATGTGGTAGTAGTTGTAGTGGTGCTATTAGTAGCAGTATTAGTAGTAGTTGTAGTAGCAGTATTAGTATTATCAATAATAGCAGTAGCATAGTAGTAGTAGTAGTAGTAGTAGTAGTAGTAGTAGTAGTAGTAGTAGTAGTAGTAGTAGTAGTAGTAGTAGTAGTAGTAGTAGTAGTAGTAGTAGTAGTAGTAGTAGTAGCAATAGTGGGAGTATGGTAGTGGTAGTAATTGTAGTGGTGGTGGTAGTAGTAGTAGTGGTGTGATTAGTAACAGTAGTAGTAGTGTGGTAGAAGCAGTAGTAGTCGTAATAGCAGAATTTAATGTCGACATCTTACGTTATCCTCACGTCACCCTCACCTAATCTTCTACTTAATACACCGGATCAATTGGTGGTGATGAGACTCAATGTCCATCTCCTCCTCCGTCATCCTCTGTTGCAGATACATGGCCATCATCCATCCTCTGAAGCCGCGTCTGCAAGCGATGACCGTCTTGTACGTAATTGGGGCCATCTGGATCGCCTCCATCATCATCTCGCTGCCCAACCTCCTCTTCGCCGACACACACACCTGGCTCTTCCGCCACCAACGGACCCGGACCATCTGCTACATCGACTGGCCGGACGGTCCCAATAACACCTCGGACTTCGCGTGAGTAGTACACTACACCCTGGGAGGTTCTTCGTTGTGAAAAGGCGCTATACAAATGTTCAGTTACATACATGCAGACATACACTGATAAATGCACTCGTATATACGTAAATAAGCACATGGATACAAACATACATGCATATATACATTCATACACGTATACATACATACACATACATACATACATATATACATACACATATCCATACATACACAATGCATATACATACATAGTATTACATACATATGATATATATCAAACACTGCCAGCATGCTCAGAAACATTTGAAGTGACCCATATGGGCCCTATTTGTGTCCATATTAAAATATAGGTCCCACATGGGACCCCATGAGGGCATGCCAGTAGGGGAACTTCTATGGCGCCACCCTGATCACATGCTGTATAAAGAAATAGTGACGTTACCTGGATGCTAATAAACGACCAGTTTATTGAAGCTCAGTGCAATGAACAATTCGTATAGCGCAATTCTACGGAAACTCCAAAAAATATTGACAGTTTAATTTCAAGCATCTTGTAACTCCAGCCACCAAACTGCCCACAAGCCAGCTTCTATGTACATAATATTGTATGACTGCAACTACATATGGAACCATGCATTATATATGTATCATTTGTTGTGCTATTAGATGTGCAAACTCATATATACATATACATATACATATATACACATACATGCACATATATGTAATATTCCTGGAAAACCAAAGTTATATCTAATGTAAGGGCCATTATTAATAATTCTCTTTGGTGTTTTGCTGTACCATATTGCTGCGTGTTGATGCAACCAATGCGACATTCATAATATAGTCACATATATACAGAGACACTTTTGTGCACAGGGGCCGGAAATTATTATTTTCTTTTTAATTAGGTATGGCGTGATTAGGCCTGTTATTATGACTGTTGTTGTTTTTATCATTGCTATTATTATTATTATTATTTTGCATTTAGTACAAGAACAGTCGGTGAATCTTAGGCGCTAAGGAATTGTGAGTGATAGACTTGATCACGGTTCCAACACAATAACCGGGCTTCAAAACCAAACGGCTATACCATGCCCCACTAAACTATATGGGTGCAGAGCTTTAAGGCTTAACCCCGGACAACATAGTTAATCCTCCTTCAAGCGACTTTGTGCAAATAAATTAATCTTCAGAATTAGCTTATTAATAACAACTGTCTAAACGCGGAATCATTGCCGCTATATGCCCCTTCTTCATGTTACATTGCCCCAATAACTTGTTTTCATTTCAAAGAATCAATATTGTACTCCAGATGTAGGCGTCAAAATAATCCAAGCATATGTGGACTGCATATATATACTGTACAGTCGAGCTCTTTAACTGTTCGTCAGGAATCAGTTCAAAGATTGGAGGTTTATCTTTTACATTTTCCGATAGGGTAGTAAGTACTATTGGTATGCGACACATCTGCTCCCATCTTACAGTCTCCGTTACACGTGCAACGCAATACAGTATTAGTCAAAGACTCTCAGATTTATTCCGTATAACTGTAGTTATTGTTACTAACTTCCATCACGCCGGGGTCTGATGCACAAGGCATCAACCTATGGCGCACCAAAGCGTAACGAGATCTATATAATTACATAGTAGAAGAAGATCAGTTCGTCAGACAGAAAGGCAGCCTATGGTGGATAAGCAATTTGAAAAAGGTCAATCCTAAGACGAGAACGAAATGACGAAAAACAATACATGAAGGACGAGCAATTTTAAAGAGGCAGATCTTGAGAACAACACGACTGAGCAGAACGGACAGAAAAAGAGATAGCCTATAGTTGGACATATATACACGGTGAGTCATAAAAAAACGTGTCCATACATATTTTGCTATTACTTCGTCGGATATCAGATTATGTCAGGAAAATTTTAAGTACAGATAGAAGAGTTATTACTGAGCATTAAGAAAGTTTAAGTTTATGTTCAAATTGACCTCCTCGGGTATCCACGCATGCGCGAAGACGCGTACGCAACTGCTTGACTGACTCATCAATGATGCGCTGATCCATTTCGTCCCATGCCTCCAAAATTCGATGACGCAACTCGTTTCTTTAAAAATTGCAAAATCACTTAGCGATTCTCCTAACGGATGACTGTCTTATTTTTATATATCTCGAGCTATTTGTCTCTGCGTACGATGCGTTTGCGGCATATCCTTCTGACTGAGCACCAGCGATTCAACCTGTTCAACATTGTCGACCGTTCTGGCCCGGCTGGTGGGTCGCATCCCCAAATTGGCCGGGTCTCGGAGTACATGCGGGAGGTGCTCCACTGGCTCCCCTACCCGCAGCGCATTGCTTATCGGGTCTCTGCTCTGGTTCGGCGGTCCCTTGAGGGTTTGGCTCCTCCTTACCTCCGGGAGCTTTGCTGCTCCACTTTGGCTGTCCAGCGTCGTGGTTCACTTCGCTCTGCAGCACAGGCTGAGCTCCTTGTCCCCCGTGCACGGACTGCTATCCGGCAACACCGTGCTTTCTCTGTCTCTGGCCCAGCGACCTGGAATGGGCTTCCAGTAGCGCTGCGCTTGACCCCAATTGATTGCTCTTCTTTGTTCTACTCTTGTCTTAAGACTGTCATGTTTGACCGTGGTTGGACTGGGAGCGCACCTGAGTAGATAACCTTGAAGGAGCGCTATATAAGACCTCAGTAATAATAATAATAATAATAATGAGGCACAGACACAGCTGCACAGCATCTTCTTTCAAAGTCTCTTTATGCACCGTTCGGATATTTCAACCCTCGACGAGTAGACTATCGTTCACTCCAGCTTATTCGCAGGTTGTTAGGCAGCTTGCTACATGCAGGAGGATGGGCCGACCACAGCAAAAAACTCATGCCACTGGTGACTCTTCCAGTTACATGAGCAGTGCTTGCCAAGTCAAGCGATTTATGTTCTTGTGTTAGTCTATAGTTTGCGTCTCCGATCAGTTACTCTGGACTCGGCGCTAAATGAATTTCAAATTACATTTACAATTAAGAATTATGTAATGATTTACGACTTACTTTTGGTTTTGGCGAACTTTGATTTGTTTAATAGGCTCTTATTTATGTTTTATTCATGTGGTTATTGTTTACATGCTGTTACTGCGTGTATGTATCTATCTATAGGTCGATTAGATTATGAACTAACAAGCAGAACCCGCCTTTAAGGCATCCTCTGCCTGTGATGCAATCCAGGCCGACGCTTGGTCGCTTAACCCTATACAGACTGCGCCCCTCGGCATCTTTTCAGAGATGATGGCGTGGCCTTTGTTTGTGCCGAGGCGACACATACATGTGTGTCTATAATATTGACAAAACACACACATACACATACATACACACACATGCACATACATACACATGCACATACACATACATACACACACGAGCGCGAACACGCGCATATGCACACATATCGCACAGTATATATACGTGTGTATACAGTATATATATATATATAATTATATATATATATATATCCTGGTCCCTATAAGCAATGGTTAGCAGCTCACGAAAATTTCATTTTTACGAGCAGAATGGGATCTATCAACCGGCCTTCTCCTATTCTCCTATGGCATATGCTTTCTGAATCCTTTTCCACTTGGAGCGACCGATGTTATGACACAGATTGGAAGTTTACGGACATGCAATATTTTTGGCAGGCAAAATCTTTTCCAAGTAACCCATTCTTCTGAAACCAATGGCTTAGCAGGCATTCAACTGTGAAAAATCGGGGGCTACCATTAAAAGCCAGATATAGAACATAAACTGAAGGTTTATTAAATAAGCTTCGACTACAGATCTCGCTGTTACGCGATGAAAGTCCAGCTATACGGCACAGAAAGAGTTCAGTTCATATGAAATGATTTCCGCGTTTGATATTTAATTGTACATTTACGACATTTAATTCTGGATACTGACCGGATTTGGTGCGCTGTTGGATGTTGCCTTGTGCGTTAGACACCGGCTCGAACGAATTCACAAATTGCAATTAAGCCTACAATAATAATTCTAAGGGCCTCTTAACGTTTACCATAGTTTAGGGACACGTTTAATTTCGGTGAATTCTGCAGACTGTCCGTTGTTAATGTACGGCGGTTAGAACATTTTCTATAGGTACTTAAGATAGATGCAATAAAATTGGAGCATACAAATAGTCTCTAATCGACGCCAAAGAAGTAATTTGATTTAATCAGACAATCTGAGGTCTATGTGTGATTGCCAGGCGGACTTAATGCACAGCTGGTGCTTTGGTGAGAATTATAAGCACATGAGGATAGTAGTACATGTATGGTACATGGCATATTCGTTTATTCAAGCATACAACGCCCTTTCCTTTGGAATCGGTTTCTTCTTCTACGGCACTATACAAATAGTCGTATTATTATTATTATTATTATTATTATTATTATTATTATTATTATTATTATTATTATTATTATTATTATTATTATTATTATTATTATTATTATTATTATTATTATTATTATTATTATCATTATTATTGTTGTTGTTGTTGTTGTTGTTGTTATTGTTATTTCCTTAAGTTTAGATCCAAAAGACAACAAGGAACCGGTTAGCAAGCGAGTTGAAAGAGTTGAGTCTTAAGTTTAGATCCTAACGACAACAAAGCACCGACAAAACGTAAAGAAGAGGCAGTGATCTCCCTAGCTAAGGACCATTTACCGAGAACGCCTGGGATCCCGATACACTTTCTGTGCGAGTCACAAGAGTCAAATTATCCGTGAATTGAGTACAAAAATGCGCTTGTACACCATAGAAACCTTGGAGTAAATGCTCCATCCAAGAAATAGGGGGAGATCTGTCAGTGTGTGTGTCACCATTTCAGGAGGGGAAGGAACGGGAAGGGGGAAGAAGAGAGGGAAAAGGGACGTTGCTCCAATGACTTGGGGGGATAGACGCCCCTGCTTGTAATCGTAAAACGCTGTTGCTCGAAGCCAACGCTAACGACGCCTTAGCTTCGCTTTAAGCAACGACTTCGTGACTTCGCACGCGTGTTGCGATATGCAGACGTAAGCAAAAAGCGAGAGGCGATGGCGTATAAGTAATTGCTTTAAGACCTCAGGAAACCTGGCGTAATTGGCCGTGCTGGCGCAACAGGAAGAGGTCGTCGATATCTTTCGCTCTGCGTCGGAGAACAGAGAGAAACGTCTGACCGAGTGTCGAATAAATTATCGTTGGACTTTAAATCTACTGTCGGTTGCACGTTGACGGGTCTCGGAGAAGGAAGGGGGATGGAGAAGAGGGATGCTACTAGTACGACGGGACGACTGAATTAGTCTTGACCACGTCATCCACGCGAGGAAGACGAAAGACGGCTGCGGAAGCAGGTGGATCGATACGCGGCGAGATATATATGTGACATCCGGCGGCTCTTTGCCGAAGCTGCCGTGAGTCGACAAAGCCCGGCGGACGCTCAATGTATGCAAATAGAATCTTCAAAGTAGGCTATTCTTGCCAAAAGCAGACGCACTATTATTAGTTTTTTTTATTATTCATTTATTTATAAAGCGCCGCTATCGAATGAGCAAGCATTAGTCGAAGGCGTCGAGCAGTTGTGAGCGATGGATTTCCTCAAGGTCCTTACACAGTAACTATCTGGCTGAACAGATGGCGGACTTACCCATTCCCGACGTTGCTTACAATTGGATCATTGCAGCCCTCCACCAACGACAACATTGCACTAAGTTTAAAGGAATTACCTCTGCGGCGATTGAAATCAACTGCAGTATTGTCCAGGGATCAGGAACTGGTCCGATACTGTTCCTAACAGCAATATCCAAACTTAAACCTAAACATCCAACTAACCGGATACTCAAGTACGCTGACGATACCTATCTCCTGGTTCCTGCTGCCAATAGCAACCTGATAAACTCGGAAATCAGGCACATCGAGATCTGGGCTGCGAGATGTAATCTGAAGCTTAACCAAGGAAAGACCCAGGAAATGGTTGTCCGTAAGCCGAGAAGAAAACTGAATGAAAACCAGCCGATGGAGATTCCTGGTCTTTCCAGAGTCAGAATCATGAAGATCTTGGGTGTCACGCTCTCCGATGACTTCTGCTTTGACGTGCATGTTGACAATCTATGCACTGGTGCAAGACAATCAATGTATGCCTTACGGATCCTGACTACTCATGGACTACTTGGCCCCTCAATGTACGATGTGGTGACAGCTACCACAGTGGCGAGGATGACGTACGCTGCGTCCGCTTGGTTGGGTTATGTGGGGCAGAGGGGACGTGAGAGACTACAGGCAATTTTTAGGAGACTGATTAAAGCTGGTTATCTTCCTGTGGACTACCCTAGATTCGAACAATTGATCCGTACTGCTGATTCTAAACTTTTCACGACCGTCCTTACATGTCCTACACATGTGCTTCATGTGCTATTACCTCCTGTTAAGCATACGGGTTATACTTTGCGACCCCGTGTTCATAATCGGGTTCTCCCGACTGCTGACAGTCTAGCTCGTAAATCTTTCATAATTAGGATGATTTTCACCGGAATATAGGCCTTAGTACTGTAATCTGGACGTGATATACATGTGTAAACCAAAATGCGGTTAGCAGTTGGATTAATAAAGGATATACTTACTTACTTACTTACTTAATTATCTCAAGGGAGAATGCTCGACCACCTACTCTACCCGTTACAGGACGAGTGATCTAACGAATCGGCTACCGCGTCTCGCACATGATCTGCTACCGCGCTATCATCGTCATTGGCGCTGCATAAATGAGGTCTTACATTACGTGACTCGCATCAAGTCACAAGATATGTCCTAACGATTGTAAGTTCATGACTGCTGAGCGAGAACCGATTAACAACCGTGAACAAGTTGTTCTCGAACATTGCTGTCTCGTTCCTGAAATTTAGATTTACGAATCAGTAACTAAATAAAGTAAACAAAAGAAGGAAATTTAAATAAACTATTGTCCTCCTTCAAATTGATTATCCACCATAGACTGTCTCTTTGTCTTACGGACTGATCTTCTGGATTTTGACCTCATTACGGCTTGTTTTTGGCGCGCCATCGGACTCTGCCTTTGTTCAATAGACACAGGCTCAATAGAAGTTACTACCAGGCTTTTGACAAAGCCCACACATAGACACGCATATAAATTATTTGTATAGATACAAAACTATTTCATATATACATACATACATACATAGTATACATACATACATACATACATACATACATACAGGTATTATTATTAACAACCCTCACAAGTACAAGCTGCCTAACGTCCTGCGACATGAGCTTCTCAGCCTCTCTTTGCCTCTTTTCCGCAAACCCGTAATAAAGACCATTCTGTTCAGTCGTGGTTTCACTGTGTTAGGTCAGAAGCGCCTCTGGTGAGTCTCTCTTGAAATGGCGCTACACAAATTTACAATTACCATTATCATATTGCGTGTGTCTGCGTGTACATGTGTGTCTTTGGTCGTGTGTATGTGTGTGCATTGTATATATATATATATATATATATATATATATATATATTCATAGATGGACATAGATGTGTGGCGCAGATAGACAGAAAGCAATCAATCATTCTCAGGACGTTTCGTCCGATCGGCGTTGGCGGTCGCGTCCGCTCTTTACGATAATTGTGTTTTAAATTGGTGCCGTTGTTGTTGTCGTTGGCCGTTGTCTGGTGCAGATACAACGTTTTCCTGATCGCCGTCAACTACTTCGTACCTCTGAGTGCCCTGGCTGTCACCTACACGATCGTTGGCAGGCAGCTGTGGGGCAGTGAAGCGATCGGAGAACGCACTGCCAGTCAGGCGGAGACCATTCGATCGAAACGCAAGGTATTATAAGGCATTGATATCTGCACAATTGCATACACAGCTACACACACACACACCTACACACCTACGTACACACACATACACACACACCTATACACACACACAAACACACACACACACACACACACATCTACACACACACACACACACACACACACACCTACTCATACACACACCTACGTACACACACAAACACACCTACACCCCCCCCCCACACACACACACCTACACGCACACAAACACACACACACCTACTCATACACACACACACACACACACACACCTACCTACACACACACACACATACACAGACACAAACACACACACACACCTACTCATACACACACCTGTGTACACACACATACACAAACACACACAAACACGCACACGCACACAAACACACCTTCACACACATATATTATAGATTATAGATATATGTATGTCTGCATGCTTGAATATATGTGTCTCTATGTACGTACGTATACATGATTGAGTGTGTATGTATGTAAATATGTGTGTATGTATGTGTGCATGCATGTACATATGTTTACTAGAGCATGTGTATGCATGCATGAATGAGTCTATGTATATGTATGCAAGCCTGCATGTCTCTTCGTACGTACGTGCATATCTATACATCTACGTACGTATGTACGTAGTATGTATGTGTGCATGCTTGATTGCGTATGTGTGCATGCTTGAATGGATATATGCGCATGCTTGATTGCGTGCATCTGTGTATGACCGCCCCTATGTTTCAAGACGCCTAATATAGCGAGTCTATTATCTCACGAAAGACCTACACAACCATACATATACAGGCCATATAGTACGTGTGCGGTCATATCGGAATTTATGTAGCGTGTGGCTTCCTCCCGAACGGCTCATCCATAAAAGACGGTTCGGGGTTGTAGCGGAAGTTGATGAGACTCAGATAGGAGTGGCACTCGTCGTCGTGTCAGTTCTAGAACGAAATAAGTCGACTGGGATATAAAAAAATGTAAAAATATGACCATGTTGTTAGTTAATAAGTTCCCAGTTGACTTATTTCGTTCTAGAATTGACACGAAAACATTGTCATTCATCTCTAAATAGTGTATTATATATGCACTGTTACATGCATAGTTACATATATATATGGCCTACGTTTAAAATATTTATGCAGAATACATATACTAGTGCATACTTTATGTACGTGATTACTCGTGTTCATGTATAAAATAAACGTTATGTATCTTAGTATATTTGTTTGTTTGTGTGTGGTGTGTGTGGTGTGTAATCATCCCAGTTATTGTAGGAACACACATGTATGTTACACACACCGATTTTGACCCTACCTGCCTATCGATTTTGTTTTGACTCAGCGCCTGTGAATAAGCTGGTTCCCGCGACTCCGCTTGGTTGGGCGCTGTAGAAAGCTTACGATTAATGTTTGCCCTGCTTCAACGTGCATTTCTGAACTTTGTAAGGAGAGAATTTATCAAATTATATTTGTATGGCATTGCATTCAGTGTGGGAATTGTAGAAAAAAAGACTCGGTGGTTGAACATTTTATCCGTATTTTTCAAACGAAATTTGAAGGGCAGCTGATTTCTACGCTAGAAGTTTTGCAAGTCAGACTCGAATCAAAATCAATTCCTTTGTTGAGGAAATAAAAAAATGCTTACATCATACACCATTACACCATGGAAATTTCTTTTCTTTGTCAGAGACTCAGAATCAAATAATGCTAAATCACTCTAGCACAACTGAGGGGGTTGGAAACGATCTCTGGGGTGTGCAGTGAATACTTAACTGGAATGTCCTAAGAAAGACTGGGGCGTTGAACCCCCAACTATTCTCACCCTGACTGTATTGTATTGTTTTGTATTGTTTTGTATTGTTGTAGGTTGTAAAAATGATGATTGTTGTCGTCGTGATATTTGCCATCTGCTGGCTTCCGCAACATCTCTACTTCATCATCGGGAACATCTACAGCCAGATCAACAGTTTCCGGGGCACCCAACACCTCTACCTGATCATCTACTGGATAGCCATGAGCAACTCGATGTACAACCCCATCATGTACTGCTGGATGAATGCCAGGTCAGCAGTAAAGCCCTACAGACACTCAAAACAACCAAGCACGACCCTGAATAGTAATGCGACCCAAGGGCGGATCCAGGGGGGCTTATCCGGCCATGGCCCCCAATTTGAAATTTTTCTTTATTTACATAGGCGTTTTCTGGGCGTTTGATGATGTTTACACAGGCGTGCCCCCCCCCCGTAGGCGTGGATGAGTCAAATGTACACAGGACGTGGGTTCCGGATGTATACTAAAGACATAAAAAATGTTAATGACTAAAAAAAAGGTCATCAACTTTTTTGGGAGATAGATTTGAAAATTTTTTTGGGGTGGTCAGTTGGTAAACTGATTCCTCTCTTGCTTTGTATGTAACATTTTTTGGCCCCCCTTGATAGACTTTCTGGATCCGCCCCTGATGCGACCCCATACATCCGGTCTAGTGATGGCACGCAAAGTAAAAGCCACTGAGCCACCACGTGGGGCGTGGTGGCTCAGTGGTAAGTTCGGTGCCTTGTGACCGGAGGGTTGCAGGTTCGAATCCCACTCTAGCCGCTGCGTACGGACCTTGGGCAAGTCCTTCACTCGCAATTGCTCGTGGCGCTTCGGCGTGAAAATTCCGGCACAGTATCAAATGCTGTAGTCGGGAGCGCCTCTGAGTAGTAGTTGACTTCGAGAGGCGCTATAGAAATATCCGGAATAAAAAAAAAAAATAAGAAAGGCAAATGACATAAGTAAGGACAAACAAGACTAGGGCTAGTCCAGGCTAGATTCTAATGCACTGGAGAAGACTTAAATGTAGATTATTCAACATAGAATAGGACAGAAAACAACAGAATAGAACATAACAGAATAGAATAGATTACAATAGAAGATTATAATAGAGCAGACTGGAATAGAACAGACCAGAACAGACTAGAATATAACAGAACATAATAGAATAGAATAGAAATTGAAAACTGCATGATATAGCAAGGGCAACCACGTTATCCTGTATTATGTGTGTATTATGTATTATGCCTCCCCTCATGGTCGATAAACTCTTAACGTGTATACGCAAAATGAATTTCCTGCTTTTATCCATCCAGAAAGCAGATGATCTCGCTCGCCTGGCTGACGACCGTTTATTTAATGCAGTGGTATCCAACCCACAACATGTTCTTTGCCCTTATTTCCCAAAGAGCCGACCTACTCCTTATCTCTATCGCCCTCGGGCTCACAATTTTTCCCTTCCAACTAAAAATGATAAAAACTTCATATCGAGGATTTTATATCCTGACTTGTAATAGTTTTGAAATGTGCGATATACAGCTGATAGATTTCCATTCATTATTTTACTTATCTATGATTGTTACCAATTGCTTTGTGTCATATGGTTAGACGAATAAACGAATATTTGATTTGATTTGAGAATAGAATAGAACAGAATAGTTTAGAACATATCAGCATTGAACAGAATAGAACAGAATAATTGGTTGTATAAGATTCGCTTGTAAGGCGCCCTTCAAGCAGACCATGGCTACTGCCATTCAACCGGAAGTTCTTTTAAAACAGGTTTCGCAATGGGTTCAAGTACGTCTTCCGGTTCCTGCCGTGCATCACGTGGCAGTCGGACGACAGCCTCGGTCTCGGCCGGACGAAGATGGTACGCATCAGCGCTACGAACGGCATGTACCGGATGCAGGAAGAGAACCAGGGGATGCACCGGAAGCGTAACGACTCCGGATCGAGTCGCGACTTGACCGCTGGTCATCACGTGAAGCTGGCGCTGACGACTCAGATCATCGACTTGGAGTCCAACGCTCGCGCCAATCCTCACGCGGCCAAGAAGCCCTTCTCGACGGCTAAGAAGGGAGGTCTCTGTCGCCTGACACATACTTACAAACACACCAACTTCGCGCAGGATAACTACTGAGCGGAAAGCGATATTCTGACTAAACGGAAGTGATGGTTTTTGTTACCGACGTCAGCTCGGAAGTAAACGGTTTATCATGCGATACGCTGACCTCTTGGTAGGAACTTCGCCAACAACTGGCTCAACAACGGCTGGAGAGGATATGAGCGTGGCTGCTGTGGGAGCTTTACTTTTACTTGCAGCAGTGAGAGGAAAAGACATCGTATGATGTGAAATTTAAGGGGAAATGTCCCTGCCAGCCATTAACATTTCATGGGGCTCATTATATGGGTCCTCTGTACATCAGCACACTGGTACTAGGAGCTATCAGTATGAAATGTAAATGTAAACACGTGTTTCTATAGCGACCGTATGACCTCGACTCTATTCATTTTCAGCGAATTTATTGGATGAGACCACCGCTGCCCTGTTGATTGAGTGTCGTGCCACTTAAGGTTCTTGTGTACAGGTCGTGTTAGACCGAGATTCGAATTTCTGCTACTTGGGTAGCAGGTTCCTCATTTCCTCCGCTGTAAATTGCAAAAGTCTGATCAGAGGTTGTTAATTAAAGCCACGTGAAGCAGTTTTCGAGTCAGGAAGGCTCGGTTCGAATATGGTCGCATCATCGGATGTCGCAGTTAACAAAAGAGGTTTGATTGGCAAGGTTGGTTACCAGGTAGTCGTAGACATCTTGAAGGAGCTTTATCTAGATGACCTGAAAGATAGGAAGAATGGATGAAATAATGAAGGAGCTTTATCTAGATGATCTGAAAGATAGGAAGAATGACTGAATTAATGAATTAATGAATACAGGGTGCCGCATTGAAATCTCGGATTGATACCAAACGCATTTTGCTGACCTTGTTGTTCTGATGACAGTAGCGAATCAGACGCCCAAGAGGCATTATACATGTAAATTGTAAATATATACAACCCTTTAATTTAGCGACTGTATGGCCTACACCCTGTTTATATATCAATGCATCGATCTGATGAGAGCCTTCACCACCGCTGCCCGTTTGAATGGGTGCCAACGATTTAAGTTATTGGTGGACTTAAATTGTACAAGTTTCAATCATATTGTAACTTTTACTTCTGTGAAGACGCCGGTTCTCGATAATTAGTTTTGTGACACTGGTCAAAACAAAACTTAAAATTAAGATCAATTACGAGTGCAGTTAGAGAGCTTTTTCAGTTGCAGGACCTAGATTTGTAAACCCTGTTCGTTCTGTGCAGTCGCTTGATTCGTTTCATTCTCTTAAGACTTCTTTTCATATTGCTTATCAACCAAGGACTGCCTCTCTGTCTTTGCTGACTGCTATTTTGAATATTGACCTATATATATATATATATATATATATATATATATATATATATATATATATATATATATATATATATACGGCTTGTTTCCAGTATGATAATTGTAGAAAAAAGACTGGGGGGGGTTAGACCTTGACTCATGTGGAGTTTGGGTGTGCAATGATGACTTTACTATGGGGTCCCAAGAAAGACTAGGGGGGTTGAACCCCCCAACCCCCCCGACAATTCTCACCCTGCTTGTTTCTGACGCGTCACGAGTTGATGCCTTGCGCACTAGACACCGGCGCGATAGAAGTTACTCATTAAATTTATTAATTCGGATTGATTAATTGTTATTGATGATAATGAGAAAAGTGCAGTTGCTGATTTTACTTGAGGAAAACTCACTGGTCGGAATTTAGAGGTTCAGTACTAAGTAAACATGAGGAAATTACGGGTCATTATGGGGCAAATTACCGGTCAGAATGTAGGACAAGTAACGGTCAGAATGTGGGACAGGTACAGTGCATATTTTAAGGAATTTTGACTACTGGGACAAAATCAGCCATGGGTCGGAGAAAGTCGGCCATGATCTGGTCGAAGAACTTTTTTAAGGAATAAATCTTCACAAAATTAAAACTTTTAGACTTTTTCTGAAACAAATTTTAAAATTCATCTCCGAAAAAAGTTGATGACCTTTTTTTTTTTTTTTTAGTCATCACCTTCTTTTACAACTCTTTTCTCGGGTCTCCCAAACAATAACAAGGGGTCATTTCAACAATAATGTCATACCTTTCTCATTTTCTCATTATACTACTGGGACAAATCTTTAAATTCTTCCAACATTTGTCCCACTAGTTGTACTTTATACATACATTGCCTGGGACAAATCGCTCTGACTACTGGGACAAATCCTAAGACTACTGGGACATTTGTCCCACTAGTTATACAGTTAAAATATGCCCTGGACAGGTATCGGTCAGAATGTAGGACAATCAGTGGTGAGAATGTTGAAAAAGGACTGGTCAGAATGTACGACAAGTAGGTCTATTGGTCCGAATGTAGGACAAGTGCCGGTCAGAATGTAGGACAAGGACTGGTCAGAATATAGGACAAGTACTGGTGAGAATGTTGAACAAGGACTGGTCAGAATGTAGGACAAGTAGGCCTACTGGTCAGAATGTAGGACAAGTGCCGGTCAGAATGTAGGACAAGTACTGGTAAAACCCGAGAATGGTTACAACAGATGAAATGTGAGAACAAATGGTCATTCTGCAAGTGTTGTGTTCAGTTTAACGGTCATCAATATGGCGTGTATATGGTCTGGCTCTGAATTACAAAAAATTACTTGAGTGTATCTATCAATCGAACATGAATAAAAACTGCAGTTTAATTTTTTTTTCTCTCGTCATCCAAGACTTCTACAACGCCGTTCCTGGTGGCGCTTATCGCAATTTGTGTTTAAAAAAAGCTATTGATGTCTGAAAGCAACACAACAAAGTCACTCACAAGAACAGTGAGCTAAATAAATAACTCGCATGACAACGAACAAGAATCGCGCACCGGAAACAGTTCACGCTGCGGACACAAAACCATGACAGTACCAGTACCAACAGATATAAAAATTACTTTGTTTCAATATTGTAAATGGTCTACGATATAAAAAAATCATTCGAATACTTCATAATATCCTTCAGGCAGCGCATACAATTCTGACGAGAAGAAGAACAAGCCGTGAAGGGATCCTATATTCTTCGATCCTAAGGGGATCAGTTAATAATAGATCCATTTACGACTGCAGATGTCTTCTCTTGCAGAGGTAGCAGCTACATCATTTTGTCGCTTTAGTATAATATAGCAAACACTTCTATATGCAGTGCTTTTTTTCAGCCGGAACGCGCCGGAACGGCGTTCCGGTACCTTTTTTTCAGCTACTGAAAAATAATTTATTTATTTTAATAAAAAACAATAATTTAGTTATTTTAATTTCATTTAAGTGTTATGAACTGTTTTCAGTGTTTATTGAAACCCGTCCCAAACCCCAATCCAATTCTTTACGGATTTTAGTCCTACCATAATAGTTCAGTTCCGGAACCTATTATTCAGTTCCGATACCTTTTTCATAGAAAAAAAGCACTGTCTATATGTTTCAAGTCTACAGATAGTATTCAAGTAAAAATACGTTGTATAGTGAACGAAGTCTCTTGGCCGAGCTTAGCCACACACACTTCCTTGTTACAGAAGATAGAACTAGTAGTTTTTTTGCTCATTGGCTTTGGCGTGCGGACGTCTGCAAAAAGGGATGAGGAGGGGAGGTAAAATGCGGACAATTGCGGACAAGGGGAGGGAGAGGTCTAAAGTAGATCATATTTTGCGGACGTCCTTTATGGATAACCCCTGTGCCATAACAATTCATCGCTTTCGTAACGCCCCTTGGAGATTTGTAACAAATAACATACTTAAAAAGATATTCTGTAACGCTCAGGAGCTGCATTTAACGGGCATTTTAACCACTCTACCGCGTTTTAATTGTGGACACATTAAAGAGGAGCGTTACGGCTGCGCGAGAGTCTAGTGATTAACGTGCTGGACTATCAACAGGGAGATCGAGGTTCTAATCCCAGCCCGGGTTGAAAGGTGCTTCGAAGTTACTGTTCTACTTGCGCCCTCTGGCTAAATCAGCTAAAAATCAGTTCACTCACAATACACTGTCGGTGAGAAGATCACGAGATGAGGGAGAGGACTGGTCACCAGTCCATATATGCCGAGGCTAAGAACAATAAGTCGCTGACATCAGATTCACATCATGGCCAGTGGCCACCCCTCGAGTCTAGATCAAGGAACTTCTCGTTTCTTTCTCTTCGTCCGGGGGCACTCCCTTTTCCTTCCTCTACATCCTTCCTCTACATCCCGAAAGGACTTGTAACCTTAGGCCTAATCAACTCGCAGACGGACGTTTTCATGGCTGGAATCGAACCCGATTGACTAGATGACGGTGGACTTGGGCCGTTCGCTTTTCATCATGGACGCGCGAACTGATCGCTGGCGGCGCCGGTCCATGACGGTGTTCCCTGGAGCGGAACCGTCGTAGACAGCCAGCGAGTCGGACGATGGGTTGATCTTGACGTCCGGGTGGTAGGGCGGAATGCCCAGCGAAGTCGTTGGCAGGGCAGTGGTCGGCAGGTGTACGTCGAAGCGATTCGCCAGTTGGGTGAGAATTAATGACTGCTGCTGGAGAGCCATGTGCAGCGATTTGATGCTGAAAAAAGAAATCGTGATCGTTGCTCAAGGGATGTTCTTTAATATAGTATACAGCAATGTAACATAATCGTAACATGACATAACATAATAGCGTATCATGACATGATTCAGCTTAAGGGGGACGCGGTGGTGTAGTGGTCTGTTCGATGCCTAGTAACCGGAGGGTCGCAGGTTCGAATCTACCTCAAGCTGCTGCGTAGCGACCCAGCGCCATCGATGTTCTGTCGTATGGTCGTGTGCACTTCTGAACTTTGTAAGGAGGGCAATATCAAAATACAGTTGTATTGTATTAACATAGCATAACATAAGATAGGAACGATTGTCGATTTTGCCCAGTCCTCTTGCGGGATCTTTGTAACAACAGTATGGTTAACCTTGACAACTGTTTCTTCTCCTTCTTGAAGTCAGCTTAGTTGCGTAGTGATTCCATCTGTACCTGGTGCTTTATCCTTGCTTTATCCTTTTTCAATTTGTGGATAGCATCTCTTACCTCTTCCTGCAGAAATTTTGGCATCTTTTTCTGTGTTGTTTATAAACACCTCTGTGAGAACCAAAGAGTTCTCATGTTTTGACATTTAGCAGTTTGAAGTGTTCCTTCCATCGTTTCTGTATGCTCGCATCGTCTACTAGTAGGCTATTTTACCATTTGCGTCTTTAATCGTGCAACTTTGAGCTCAAATTATTGTCCACTAAGTAGTTTTATCTTATTATATGCCTCTTGCATTCTATTTATCTTTAAGCTTCCTCAGCTTCTCTGGATTGTTGTTCCATCCTATTGTTTTTGTCTCGTTGCAGTTTCCTTCTGATTTCTCTAGTGAGCCAGTTAAACTGTAACCGACCTGCAGTGTAAGTTTGTTGTTTGGCTAGGTTTCTTCTTTTTTCCGCGAGTTCTAATACTTTGTCTGATAATCTTGTAAGCGTTCCAATTGGCGTCGTTATCATAAACTGGCCTGAAAGATACGAGGGCTGAGTTGGGACGGGTATAGCCAGCTAGTTAGCTAGTCATATGTCCATATAGCCTAGTTACAAAGCGTTTCTAAGAACTGCTCTAAGACGCTTTCGAAGCTTTTTTATGAATGAGCGAACGTATAAATTTATTTTAAGTAAAATATTAAAAAATGTGAATTGATCGGATGATTGACCTGAGCTGCTGGATGCGCATCTTCTCAGACAGCGTTTCCAGTGACTGTTGCATCTGGTCCTTTTGTCCCGCTTCGATGAACTGCACAGTTCGAGCACTTCCCAAATACCAGGTGAACTATAAAAACGTCAACGATGCGTAACAATTGCTTGTCTGCATCACCAGCTGACAATGGTCTGTATGCATGTGTCTGTGCATGTATGTATGCATGAATGCGTTCATGTGTGTCTATGTATGTGTTTTTGGACGGATGAATGGATGGATGGATGAATGAGTGAATGAATGAATGAATGAATGAATGAATTAATTAATTAATTAATTAATTAATTAATTAATTAATTAATGGTAGATAGATGGATGGATGGACTGATGGATGGATAGATTATTGAGTACATACATGGACGGATGGATTTTTGAGTGGATATATTCATGGATGTATGGATGAATGGATGAGTAGATTAATGGATGGATGGATTGTTGAGTGGATAAATGGATGGATGGATAGATTGTTGAGTGGATGGATGAATGGCTGAGTAGATAAATGGATGGATTGTTGAGTGGATATGTGGATGGATAGATGGATTGCTGAGTGAATAAATGGATATGTGGGATTGAGTGGGTGGGTGAGTGTATGGGTGCAGAAATAGATGAAAAGGTAGATTGATTGATTTCTAACTTCTAAGTGGATCAATGGATTAATAAGATTGGGTGCGTAACGCGTGGGTGTATAAATAGATTAATGGTGGTTGGACAGATGGAAACGTAGGATGAATGACTAGATTAATGGAAGGTGGGAGGGCAGGAAGGAGGGATCCTTTCCCTTTCCAATCTTTGCAATGGACAGACGGGGGATAATTGGACACGAACCCTTTGGAACATCGATGACGGTGGTTCGTTTGGTTTGACTATGGCTCGCTTCACGTGAACGGCCTTCTGGACGAACTTCGGCATGTTGTTCTCGATGTTGTACATGAGATCGACCTAAGGCAACAAACAGTCCATATGCAACTTAATCAATGTAATGTATCATGGCATATTCCACACAATAACTTTATTATCGTTATTGTTATTATTGTTATTAATTTTATTACTACTACTACTACGACTACTACGCTTATCATTGTTAATTTTATTTTTATTATTATTATAATTATTATTATAATTATTATTATTATTATTATTATTATGATTATTATGATTATTATTATTATTATTATTATTATTATTATTATTATTATTATTATTATTATTATTATGATTATTATGATTATTATTATTATTATTATTATTATTATTATTATTATTATTATTATTATTATTATTATTATCATCATCATCGTCATCATCATCGTCATCATTTTTATTTATCCGTGGTAAGTATGATCCCTCAGGATTACAAAAATTAGAGATAGCATTTTTCTCGGATGGCTAGCCTGCCGAGAACTCGTGAGCTTTGAGGAGTCTCTTGACGGAAGAAGAAGATTTTGCGCCTCGGAAAAACATTAGTTGACGGTCCCGTTCCTTTGGGGCAGCAAGACTGAATTTGTGTGAGCCTATCACAGTGCAGCCTCGTGTTCAACCAAAAAACTCTCATACCCGAAGATCGCAGACTGCGTGAGAAATTGTTAGGAGATAGTACTGGTTGAAGGTCGGTGAGGATGCTCGTTCTAAGGAGTTCATAGGTCAGACAGGCCGGTTTAAATCTTATCCTGAATTCTACAGGAAAAAAGCCAGTGCAGCGAACCGGCGTCACGCAGCTTGATAAGACCATAAAGGGTCACACGGAGGAACATTAGTTTCAATCAAAATGACGCACCTTAATTTCGTTTACTGGTTTGTTCATTCGTTCATCGTCTCACTCCTTCACTCATTCATTCATTTGTCCATTCATTCACTCACTCGTTCGATCATACTCATTCCATTATGCTTCATTCGCCTGTCTGGAGGATTATTCTGCCGCATGGCGTGCCACGCGATTGCACCGGAGAGTTAATGAGGAGTGGCGTGACCGCTCTATGAAGCAAATTCAGCGTTAAATCCGGCAATATCGCCAGGTCAGAGGAAGATGATAGGAAACAGTTCATCAGTCAATCATTCCCAGTCTGCTAGTGCAACAGTGCAGCTTCCGAACCACTTGCGTGTCTAGGAAGCCCCAGACACTGCAGCCGCAGAGAGTGTGCTAATTCTAACCCTAACGCGGAATATAGATGATGTAGGGTGCTGCAGGAGCATGCCATCATCATCAGTTTCTGACGTCAGCCACTTGGTGGCGATGGGCACGAATAAATGATCTCCATTGTCCTCGGTCATTTGTCAAGTCCATTGTTCCTCTAGGTGTTAGTCCAATTGATGTTATGTCCTCGTTTGTATTATCTGTCCAGCGTAGTCTTGGTCTGCCTTTGTTTCTTTTTCGTTCGAATCTTGCATGTATAGTGCATTGTGTGGAATTCGGTCAACTGGCATTCTCTCTACATGTCCAAACCATCGGAGTCTACGTTGAACGACTTTGTCTAGCAGAGTTGCTTGGATACCTAATGATTGTAATCCTGAGCCAACCAATTGTCATTCATTTCATTTCATTTACGGAACATTTATATAGCGCCCCTTCAAGGCTGTCTACTCAGGAGCGCTCCCAGTTCAGCCACGGCTAAAGAGAACAGTCTTCAAATTAGTATAAAAAGTAGTAGAGTGATGTTATGTCAGCCGTGTTGAACTGGAGTAAACACGCCGAAGCGCCACCTAAAGATGGTACGGTGCGAATCGCCTTCTAACATCGTTTAGCCCAGGTCATCTTCAAGCTGAGCTATTAAATGTCAATTTACAATTACAATTACCTGTAGTCCGATTCTTTTCAGGTAGGCATTACGTTGGATCTTCTCAATGTCACCGACAGCAACACCGATCTAAACAAGTATGGAAGAAGAATAAGTATGAAAGATGACTAAGTATGGAAGGCGAATAAGTAAGGAAGAAGAATAAGAATGGAAGATGACTAAGTATGTAAGAAGAATGGGCATGGAAGAAGAATATGTAGGC
>OY744609.1:61482217-61524717 GCA_963556255.1 Allolobophora icterica | reverse complement strand
AAAGCAAAAGAAACAGTTGGCAAAAAGCAAAAGGAACTGTTGGCATAAAGCAATAGGAACAGTTGGCATAAAGCAAAAGGAACTGTTGGCATGAAGCAATAGGAACAGTTGGCATAATGCGAAAGGAACAGTTGGCATAAAGCAAAAGGAACAGTTGGCATAAAGCAAAAGGAACACCTTGTCACCTTGTGCTGTCAGCTCGTGGAGCTCTAGCGATCGTCCTGGTGAACACACTCCACCATCTCCTATTCGATGACAAGTCTCTCAATTCCGCCAAATTCATGCCAGTTACATCTTGTATCTCATCCATCCATCTCCTCCTTGGGCGACCCAGTCTTCTCCTCCCCTCACCGCACGCCAGCATCATTTCCTTCTCCAGACCATCAGATCGCATAACATGTCCAAAGAACCTTAGCTTCATTCTTGTCGCAGTTTGTTTTAACGACTCTTCATTCTCAACTCCAATCTCCTCTCGTATTGATTCGTTCGTTCTTTTCTCAGTCCAAGATATTCTCAGCATCTTCCTCCATATCCACATTTCACAAGCGTTAACCTTATTTTCACAAGCGTTAACCTTATTTTCACAAGCGTTAACCTTATTACGCAAAGGTTCACCAGTCACTCTAGTACAGAGTAAAACGGGGAGGCGACCTGACCGACGTCTCTGTTGAGCGTAGACTCGGATCCGACCTGGGCTGGTGAACCAAAGTCCTCCGTGCCCACCTTCTCGTGGTGCGGACCGTTGGTACCCTTCCTAGGAAGGGGAACGAACGGGCACGGCAGGCAAAACCAGGGGAAGGCAATGGCAAACCACCCCTGTTAACTTGCCAAGAAAATCGTCATGAAACACACTAAGCCAAAAACGGTGATAGTTGCGAATGGTGGGACTCCCAGGCCGGAGCGTGACTTAGAAGCTACTGGGGAAGAGCAAGACGGAGAGTCAAGGGCCCCTCGATCTAATGAAGCAACAGGACTAAAGCCGAAAGGACGTCTAGAGGTGGATCGATTCGGAGGGGAAAGACTCAACCTGAGCTGTAAGCAGAAGATGAAGTTGGGCACATGGAACGTGCGAAGTATGCAAAAGGAACAGTTGGCATAAAGCAAAAGGAACAGTTGGCATTAAGCGAAGGGAACAGTTGGCATAAAGCAAAAGGAACAGTTGGCACAAAGCAAAAGGAACAGTTGGCAACTTGGCATAGAGCAAAAGGAACAGTTGGCATAAAGAGATGCAGTATGCTTCCTTAATACCACGAATATATTCTAACGGATAAGGACTATCCTTTAAAACCCAAATATATTCTAAATCAATTGGAATATCCACCCTAACCAACTTATATTCTGTAAGAATAGTATATTTCTTTAATACCACAAGTATATTCCAAGGGATTTATACCATCCTTTAAAACCGAAGTATGAAATAAAGGAATTGGGCTAGACTTATAAGTTATAATCCAGTTAGAGTTTAATCCAAAGGTAAAGGATATCCTCACTAACGCAATACTTCCTTTCAGTAACTCGAAAGTCTTTCGGATTAGATATTATTAATTAAATAGAATTACTTAATCTATGTTTGATACACTTGCCATTTTTGTGACAGAAGATTCTGACAAAGCGGATGCGACAACAGAGAATCTCTTTCGTGTTTCACCATAGTCTACAGCAAAACCAATTAACGAACATTTCTTGTTAAGCAGTCAGGCATGAGCAACATTCGTTAAAATAAAATAATAGAGTAGGTTTAACTGTATTATCATCATCGCTACTTTAAAGCTAAATAGACGGGCTCCAGCTTATTCAAGAGCGCTGCGTCGTATCAGAGGGTGTCCAGAAATCGATGTCCGTTGGAGGTTCGATTCCGGTGACCAAAGAGACCAGAGAAAACGTCTTGGCTTCAGTTGGACGTTGAAGAAATCCAGATATTACGATTACGATTACAAATAGAAGCTCAATCGATGGCAAAAGGAAAACTTCATTAAAAATCGTTGCTTGCTTGTAATACGTTAAATCGAAGTCAAATCCATCCGATCCTCTGCCTCTCAGGCAGGCCCGGCCCTAGGGCAAGGCGAACGAGGCGGCCTTGGGCCCCGCACTTTCAGGGTCCCCGCGCTGCTGGCTATAATTAATTTACAGTGATGAGATTCAACAGGTATTCAAATAATTAAGTGAAACATAATTATTGCTTTCATAGTAAAATGCTAGTACTAAGAGCTCGATTTGCATTTTATGTTCATTAACCCATTTAATTTCGATTTTGCATTATTTTATTACGTATGGTATTGCCAACAGGCCTACCATGTTGGCAGCAATTCAACTCCACAATGTTATTTTGTGCCTGGGGACCCGCTCATCGCTTGCTGTCTTGGGACCCGCATACACTAGGGCCGGGCCTGCTCTCAGGCTTTCAACGAAACCCGTCGTAAGAGCTGCTCTGCCTCTCTCTGGTCTTCACCAACGTCTGTCGGTCCATGAATCAGTGTGCCAAGATACTTAATAACTTGAAGGTGAAGCACTAGGCCTAAAAGCCAGTGTTTAAGACTATCGAAGTGGAAAGCGGTTTCTGAGTACTTCAGTATCAAGTATCCTCAGGTACTTACATTGAGTGCAAGGTATCGGTTGACCGTGGAGCTGGGATCGTCTGGACCGGGGTCAACGTACTGGTAATCAAAAGTCATCTGAGTATGCAAAACAAGTATTCATTAATTCTACTACATTCTCTGCTGTATAAACAATCATAAATTATAATTAATGGAGAGATAATAAATAGACAATAAATAATAAATATTAAATAATTAAATTAAATAATTAAGAAACAAATAATAAAAACACTAAATAATAAACAAATAATAAATGCTTAAATAAATAATAAACGAATAGTAGATAATAGAAACAATAGAAAGAAACAATAGAATAACAATAGATAAAGGAAAGTACTGTGAGACTCGTCTCCTCGTCGTCGCAGCTCGTTCTCTCCAGGCAGTGGTCAAGCACAATCTACAACAACAACATCCGCAGATGAACAATTTCAATTAAGGCGATTGTTGATTAGTCTGTTGAACTCCAAGAGAGAGAAAGAATTATGTTGGATGTCATTCCAATCATAACCAGGTGAAATCTGTTATTTAAGCTAACAGTCAATCCCACCCTCACCCAGCTACTGCGCCCTAGTTCGGCAAAATGTCCCCTGTTATAAAAAAAATCGCCAGTGACTGCCCGTTGGAAACAATCCTGCCCTCTCTCTGTCCCTGTCCTCCGTCTCTAGATTTCCTTTGAGACCTCCATCTCCGTGACCAAGTGCCCATAAATTACCTGATCTCATATTATTCGCAAGATTTCGACTGCGCTAAATGTCGTCTGCGGCGAAATGTATTAAATTGATCATTTACATGTCCGAGTTTTTTTGTGATAGGCAAATAATTTATACTAAACTGTTTTTATGAAATAAAAAAAGTAGATGAAAAGAATCAGTAGAGCGATGATTAAGAAGGTAAGGAGACGGTAATAAGCTGGTGCCTGCGCTTGGCTTTCGAGTGGCGCTTAGGAAGTTTGGCGTTTACGATTACGATTAGGAAGAAGTAACTACGTTCATGACGTAATGTAGGAATAATACTTTGCGAAGGTTGGTACCCTACTTCTAAGACCAAAGTTATACCTCTGGCGATTGTCACCACTCGCCTCTGGCGCAAATAATACCTAGCTACGCCACTCTTATGATATGGAATGGATTGGTATACCAAAATGCATATATACCAAGCATACGAGTACAAGTACGGGAATATAAAAACATTCAATTTATAGCAAAATGTTTTTCTGAAATAATTGAATAGACACGTGACCGTATATAATTACCATGGCAGCGTCAGGAAGCTTTGCGATTAATCGGTCGACGATTGTTCTACCGGATTTATCTCGGATGTTCAAGCAGGACTGGCAGATCCTGAAGACGATTCAATGATTAGACCAATTCGATCACCGGAGATTAAATGAATCAAAAGAAAACAGCGATGATGACGACGACGACGATGATGATGACGACGATGCCGATGATGAAGTAAATACGTTCGTAGTGTAATGCTGGTGCTAAGGATGCTGATGAAAGATTATGTTGCTGCAGCTGATGGTAATGATAATGATGCCACGGTGATGATGATGGTGATGATGGTGATGATGATGATGATGATGATGATGATGATGATGATGATGATGATGATGATGATGATGATGACGATGACGATGACGATGACGATGACGATGACGATGACGATGACGATGACGATGACGATGACGATGACGATGACGATGACGATGACGATGACGATGACGATGACGATGACGATGACGATGACGATGACGATGATGATGATGATGATGATGATGATGATGATGATGATGATGATGGTGAAAATGACGATGATGATAGTGAGGGTGATGACGACGATAAGGATGAGGAGGAGCAAGAAGAGAATACGGAGGAGGGACAGGTTTACGACGATGATGTTAATGATGGTAACGATGATGACAATGATGAGGATGATGGGAATAGTAATTATTCTGCTGCTGCTGATGATGATAATGATAAAGATGATGACGAGGATGATTACATTGAACATTATGACAGTGATGATGAAGACGACGACGTCGACACCAACGACTAAACCGATGATGACAGCGACGACGACTTCCATGGCAGTCGGGGTATGCATACGTTTTATTTCGAAGCATAATGGAGACGACTTCGAGGCGCAGATTGTCAATTGCTAGATCGATGGGGGTGTGGTCATAGGTGTTCTTCACCGTCACATCCGCTTTCTTGTCCAATAGCAAGCGAACGGCCTCGATGTGACCTCCTTGACATGCGTAGTGAAGCGCAGTGTTCTGGCAAAAAAACACAACTTAACCATGTATTCGGAGTAATGTTGTTTAGTTGTGCAAGTTATTCATCCGTGTATGTATGTATGTACTATGTATGTATGTGTGTATGTATGAATGTGTGTTAGTATGTAAGCTGTATGTATATATTATATATATATATATGTATGGATGTATGTTGCACGAAAATACGGCCATCTTTGCGTTGCATAATTATTAATACATAATTATATATCTGAAATTATTATGATCGCATTGCTGGTAATGTTAGTAAGACAAGTGACGGAGCAAGAATGGACCTTCATCTTATCGACGTCATTGACGCTGGCGTGGTTTTCGAGCAGAATCTTCATGACGAGGGCGTGGCCTCCAGCAGCTGCGAGCATCAGCGCAGTCCAGTGCTCATCATCCCTGTCATCAATCAATCAGCCAGTCAGTCTATCGATCAACCAGCCAACCAACCAACCAACCAATCAATCAATCAATCAATCAATCAATCAATCAATCAATCAATCAACAAATGAATCAACTTATCAATCAATCTATCTATCAATCAATCAATCAATCAATCAATCAACCATTTAACCTACCAGTCAATCAGTCAATAAATCAGTCAATCAGTCAATCAATCAGTCAGTCAATCAACCAATCAGTCAATCAACCAATCAGTCAATCAACCAGTCATTCAACCAATCAATCACTGAATCAGTTAATTAATTAACCGATCTCAATCTGTGAGACAGTCGGTCATTCAGTGCGAATGAACGAACGAACGAACGAACGAATGAAAGAACGAGCGAACAAATGAAAGAACGAGCGAACAAATGAAAGAACGTAAGAACGAATGAATAAATGAATTAAAAGGTAAGGTAATAAATAATATAAGATAAAATCAATAGCAGGAGGTAGACTTTCCTCATTCGATGATTCGGTACGTGTTAAGGCTGATCCATGAACTACCTTTTGAGGAGATGCTAAGAGGCCAGTTGAAGTGATAGGAAGGAGGATGGCTTACCGCCTGGAGACGTCGCTTCCGAGAGACATGAGGACCTGGACAGCCTGGTGGTGACCGCTGAAGCAGGCTAGTAGGAGTGGCGTCCTACCATCCATGTCGTCATCGTTAGTCTCGTGGTTGCTGGCGTTGATCAAAGCCTCAACGCAAGCCACGTTGTCTTTCCTACAACGACACCGTCATCAGCCCAATAATAGAATAATGGTAATAACAGTAATAGCTGTAGTGATGGCAATAACAACAAAATAACAAAAACAACAATAGTAATAATAATATATAACAATAACAATAATAATGATGATGATGATACAAATAGCAATAATAATAATGACAATAACAAAAGCAGCACTAATAATAATAACAGTGGCACCAACAATAATGATTATAATAATAATATCGTCATCATCCTGTGTTTGCAATTGATAATCACCATCTATTTTCTATTTATATACTCTTTTGTGTCCTTAAAGCCATCTTTATCACCACGTCATCATTTTATCAGTAGCATCATCACCATCTGAATTATCTTATCATTAATAACAACTTGTTCATTTATCAGCGAGTCATCATCCCTATCGTTGTTTCGTTAATTCATCATCACTATTAAATATACCATTATCATTATTGTTGTAGTCGTCGTTATCATCCTGTTTAGGGCGAGAAACGGCGATAGACAAATAGTTTCAATGCTATAATCAAACACTGACTGAGCAGCGATGTGCAAAGGGGATCTTTCATCCTGGTCTTTCGCATCGGGTCGGGAACCAACTTCAAGCAGCATCTTCAGAATCTGAAAATGAACCACCACGTGATGCACCTAAATACTTTTAAACCTACCGGTCAGTCAGTCAGTCAGTCAGTCAGTCAGTCAGTCAGTCAGTCAGTCAGTCAGTCAGTAAGTCTGTCAATCAGTCAGTCAGTCAGTCAGTCAGTCAGTCAGTCAGTCAGTCAGTCAGTCAGTCAGTCAGTCAGTCAGTCAGTCAGTCAGTCAGTCAGTCGTCAGTCAGTCAGTCGTCAGTCAGTCAGTCAGTCATTCATTCATTCAGTCAGTCAGTCAGTCAGTCAGTCAGTCAGTCAGTCAGTTAGTCAGTCAGTCAGTCAGTCAGTCAGTCAGTCAGTCTGTCAGTCAGGGCCTCAACGCAAGCCACGTTATGGTTTTTCATACATAGGGCCTAAGTTAATCTATCATCTGTCAATCAATCGTTATGCAAGTAAATTTATTTTTAATAAGCCAGTCAGTCAACCAGTCAGTAAATACATAAATCAGTCAGTTAAACAGTAAGCATTAGCAAATAAGTCAATCAGTCAGTCATTCAGTAAGCCGTCAGATGTGTGTGTGTTCAATATTATTGGCAAACAACACAGACGTAGCTGTCAACGTCTTGTCGCTAACCTACAACACTCTTCAATACTCCCAGCCAAAGTACCTTCACGAACTCTTCACCATCCAGCCACCCCGGTCTATTCGTTCACCAGCTTATCTCACTCTCTCCCGTCCCCCTGTCACTACTCGCCTCACGTTCTCCAAAGGATACATATCACACACTGCACGTCAACTCTGGAACGAACTTCCTCCGAACTCCGCATATTCTCAGTTCCTCCACCAATACCGCCACTCATTCTACGCCATCTAACTCAGGCTTCTCTATTCATCACCCCACAGGCTTTCTACTCCAAACTGAAGACTCACCTCTTCAAGAATTCCTACCCTAATCCATCTGATCCTCTGCCCTCCAAGCTTTCTCGTCATCAACGAAACCCGCCGTAACAGCTGCTCTGCCTCTCTCTGGTCTCTCTGGCAACCGGACTCGGACCACCAATTGACTTCGATTTCTGGACAACCCCTCGGATACGACGCAGCGCTCGTGAATAAGCTGGTGCTTTGCGTTTAGCTTTAGAGTGGCGATTTAGAAAATTGGTGATTACGATTACGATTACGGTAGCTTCCTCACCTGTTCATCGCCAGTGAAGGCGGCGTAGTGTAAAACAGTCTGGTCATTCTTATCCGTATAACCGAGAAGATTGCGACCTCCGTACTGCAGTGAACACAAAGCAGGCATATAGAAACTAATTTGTTTAGCGCCCAAAGTGTGGTAATGAAGTTTTATTGGAATATGTAGTAGTGTTAAACGAGTAGGCCCTACATATAAGTCGGAAAAGTGCTCAAAATGGTCTTATGAGTCTGTTTTCTCAACTGCAAGATCCGGCAGTTATAGCCCAACTCAATTATATCAGTAACCGATTATGCACCAATATCATCATAATCATCGTCGTCGTCATCATCATCATCATCATCATCATTATTTACCCATGTATATATGATCCCTCAGGTAATAAAAAAAAGTTGTCCGGAGACAGATTTTTAAAAATTATCATTATTATTATTATTATTATTATTATTATTATTATTATTATTATTATTATTATTAGTAGTAGTAGTAGTAGTAGTAGTAGTAGTAGTAGTAGTAGTAGTAGTAGTAGTAGTAGTAGTAGTAGTAGGAGCAGCAGTAGTAGCAGTAGTAGTAGTAGTAGTAGTAGTAGTAGTAGTAGTAGTAGTAGTAGTAGTAGTAGTAGTAGTAGTAGTAGTAGTAGTAGTAGTAGTAGTAGTAGTAGTAGTAGTAGTAGTAGTAGTAGTAGTAGTAGTAGTAGCAATAGTAGTGGTAGTAATAGTAGCAGCATATTGGTTTTCATTTTGCCCGAGGTATATGTAATCTATCACAAACAAAAAACGTTAGGCTAAGAACTACCATTAATACTATTCTTAGTCTTTTGTTGATGGGTTATATTCTGTTTTCTTGTTCTTTTGTTGTTATTTTTGTGGTCATTGTAATTGTTACTTGTATATTTTCTATAATTTGTAACATAATTATCATCACTGTCATTATTGTTGCATCTGTAAGCTAAGTATCTGTCTTGTGATACTTGCCTTGAGTAGAGTAAGCAGTGTTTCGTAGTGGCTGAATTCGACGGTCCAATGTAGTGCGGTCTTGAGTTCAATGTCGAGCTCTGCCACCTGGGCTCCATTGCTCAGCAGGAAGTCAGCCGCTTCCGTCTGACCCTTCCAACAGGCGCAGTGGAGTGGCGACATGCTCTTCTTGTCCTTGGCGTTCAGGTTGCCGCCCTGCAAAGCATGAAAAAGGATAACCTTAGTGTGACCGTTGCTTTTGCAATTTGTTTCATGTCAGGGTTTGTGGTTAGGTTATCTTCACTTGACACCTCGGGACAACCCCTCTGACATGACACAGCGCTCGTGAATAAGCTGGTGCCCTGCGCTTAGCTTTAGACAAGCGCTTTTTATATTATTGTTATATTGCTTGATTATAATTATTTGACTGTAATATGTTTTCCATGTACAGCGCTGTGCCTTTGCTAGTGCTTCTCAATAAAGAAAATACTTACTTACTTACTTACTTACTTACTTACTTACTTAGTTACTTACTTACTTACTTACTTACTTACTTACTTACTTACTTACTTACTTACTTACTTACTTACTTACTTACTTACTTACTTACTTACTTACTTACTTACTTACTTACTTACTTACTTTAGAAATGTGTAGTTTAAGATTTCGATTATGATCGAGATTTTAGTTCGCCGTGTGCGGAATGTGCTCGAAATCTACTGAAAGATGTAGGCTACCTCTTGTTTATAAAGAAATTCTAACAGCTATTATGACCTGCGTAGGCGGTGCTTTTGTAAAGCAGTAAAAATATCTATTATAATTAAATGCCTACATACAAATGTGCATCTTTTCATTCATAGTTGAAACGCAGACTAAATGAAGCACGGTTTGACTACATGAGTGGTGGCTCTGCATATGGACGAACCCGTCGTGTTAGGGTAGGCGCCCATACCCAACCATTGCACCCATTTTATTTATGAGGCGTCATTGAGTTACCCCAAACTGGTTTGGATATTGGTTGTCCAAACAATTGGTAAAAACAGACTCCATAAGATTTATTTGCATAAACTAATGTGACCTTAACAGAGGTGATATAACCTGACCTAAACATATATGACCTAATCTGACCTTATATTGCATGACCTAACCTAGTCTCAACATTCATAACCTTATCCATATATACATTGTACTGTAGTGTATAAAACGCCTCTCACAGTACAGTCTAATCAGAGGTGCGAAGAGCCCCACAAAAAGAAAACGTCTTGAGAGCGATCAGAAACAGCAATGCCCCCCGGACAAAATAGTGAAACGAGTCAAAGAGGGAAGATCGTTCCAGAGCAAAGGACCAACAGATGCGAAGGCTCGATGCTGGGCAGTTGTAGTCCGAGTCCGAGCATGACCTACCTGACCTTAATACGCATAATGTAACGCGACTTTAACATGAATGAAGCTGAACTAGTTCTACTTCAGCTTCATGTATACCTGACTTTGGATCTTGGTTGCAACTCTTGTTATCTGCAGTGTTACACGAAACTACTTCATAAACCATAGTGACCACTAGACAGTAACTTCAAAAGAAAAGTAAATTTTTGGAAACCAACAACCAAACTGACCCGCTTGACAAGAAATTCCAAGATCTCGACCTTGTTGTACAGCGCGGCCCTGAAGAAGAACACCAAACGAATATTCTCAACACTTTACTGTTCTGTTTACGATGACATTCGTAATCGTAAGACTGGTAATCAGATTCACAATCACATTTATACTCATAATCAAACATCCTTTAATTTGAATGATCTCGGTTACCTGCGCATGAGATTGATTGATTACCTGTGTATGAGATCGATCGGTTACCTGTACGAGAGATCGATCGGTTACCTGTACGAGAGATTGATCGGTTACATGTGCATGAGATCGATCGGTTACCCATGCATGATATCAATCGGCTACCTGTGCATGATATCGATCGAGTTGCCTGTGCATGAGATCGATCGCTTACCTGTGCATGAAATTGATCGGTTACCTGTGCATTAGATTGATCGGTTACCTGTGCATTAGATTGATCGGTTACCTGTGCATTAGATTGATCGGTTACCTGTGCATTAGATTGATCGGTTACCTGTGCATTAGATTGATCGGTTACCTGTGCATTAGATTGATCGGTTACCTGTGCATTAGATTGATCGGTTACCTGTGCATTAGATTGATTGGTTACCTGTGCATGGGTGTCAGCTGTTCAATATCTTGGCTGTCGATGTTGGCTCCGTTGTAAACAACAACCTTCGCAATGTCTAGGAATCCACAGGTGGCAGCCAGGTGAAGGGGCGTCGCCAGATTGTGCTACAAGTCATGATACAGTCTTTATCATTTATTTATTTATTACGGTAATTTATAAAGCGCCAAGTGCTTTCATGATAAGAGGCAACGCTCTATGCGCTAAAAAAGCTAGAAGAGTCACCAATGGCGCGCCCACGCACACACGTAGAGCCCAGCCAAGGGATTCCCATCCATAGTTAACAGGTGGCATCATGTGCAGGATCTCTGGAACAATCTGTGTTGATTGTGTGGAGCGACAACAGGTGGTTGCGTCCGCGGCACACGTCAACGCCATCGCCGATCAGTCCCTCATTGGGAGAAGATGACTGTTGTCCGGCTATCCATCGAGTCACCGGGTACACGTTCAGCAGGCATTCGTCACCTGCCGGTCGGTAACTCGCAGCACCACCGGAAACAGACGTTTAAAGTCACTCATAGAGAGATCTCGGCCTTCATCAAGATCATCGTACTGTCTTAATTGATATTCATAAATATCATTGTCGTAGTTTCCGTGGTCTTCATCATCGTTGGTTGTTATGATAATGGACGACAACGACGATCATCATCATCATAATCATTTTTCACTTGATGTAATCATTATCATACTAATACGCACGTACACACGCATGTAACTAAGTATTATACATGTATGTGTTATGTATGATATATCTATGTATGTATGTATGCATGTATGTATGCATGTGTGTATATATGTATGTATGTATGCATATATGTATGTATGCATGTGTATATATGTATGTAGGTATGTATTCATGTATGTATGTATGTATGTATGTAGGTATGAATGAATGTATATATGTATGAATGTATGAATCTAATGTATGTATGTATCCTATAGTTATCTATGTATCTGGGGTTTTGTGTAGCGCCTTTTGAGACGTTTGCTGCACACATCTACGCCACAATTCGTGTCAGAAAAACGCACCTTCTGGCTGTTGACATTCGCTCCGTGACTCAGAAGTAGATTTACGACCTGAAGCAGAAAGAACAAAATGCAACGCATCAAAATAAAGTCGTTAACTGCATCGACTGAGTGAATTATTATCTGTTTCACTGTTTTAGAGAGCGATTGACTGGCTGAGTGGCTAATTGACTGGCTTTATTTACTAAATACACGCCTACAGCCTTATAAACACACGTAATGTATGCTAGACACGCGAATCGCTCACTCAGTTGTAGAATCTCACCGAGAAAATAGCTCAAGATCAGTATTTTCAGACCTGTTGGATGTCAATTTTCAACTCTCCTTTTGAGATTCTTAAAGCGCCCAATACATTTTCTTTTGCGTGCGTTTTGATGATAATAAGGCGTAACAAAACGAGATGGAGCTGCCAGCAAGCACAATCTTGTTACTGTGAACATTGATGCTATGTCTTTGAATACTGATGCTATGTTTTTGAATACTGAATACATTGATACTATGTATTTGAACAATAATGCCATGTCTTTGAACATTGATTTTATTTCCCTCGATAGCTCTTCCTCCTTTTCAGCATCTAACACCGCCACTCGGTGAGTAGGATTTTTTGCATTTAATAACGGCGCCATATTATACTAATTCCTTTTGTAATTTTGTGTAATCTTGTGTTGAAGTTATTCCTAGGCCAGGGTGATAAACAGAAGCGACTAATTGTTCAACCCAATTCAGACTACAATAAGCCAAACTGCCAGTCAAAACGCTTCGTGATAGGCCAGTCTAGTTGGCTCAACCATGGATGAGTACCGGATGAAGTTTAATGATGGCACTCAAGATGACGATAAACAGACACAGCTGAGTATAAATTATCAACGAAATAAAAGTGCCTGGTTTCCTCAGGTCACTCTGGCCTATTGGCCTTCGACCAGAAATCCAGACATTGTGAATTATGAGTATGACTATGATTCTTGGTTTCATCGATTGATTGGATTAGATCATATTGGACCGGATTGGATCATAATAATAATAATAATATTTATTCTTTAATTAAGCGCCTGCAAACGCACTGCGCTGTACATGTACATGTTATGCGATAAACCTTAACTACTAACAGAACAGACAGCCTGCAATACACGGCGCAAATTGCAGCCTACAAAGCATGTCCGCCTATGGGACTCGATCTCTGTACCTCTCGCACTCTACGCCAGATGTTATCCAATGCGCTATCATATTAGGTTAGGTTTGGTTAGATTAGCTTAGATTATTTTTGGTTAGATTAGATAAGATTAGATTTGGTTAAATTATATTAGGTTAGGTTAGGTTAGACTAGACTAGACTAGATTAGTTTAGGTTTCATTAGATTATATTAAATTTTCGTGTCATTCGATCATGTTGTCCAGCATTGACTCGAGCATCAGATGTTCAACATCAGCGGGACTTCATATCTGTAACCTGAAATTGGCATTTCTTGTTGAAGACTCTTCACCTGGAAATGACCTTGACATGGCCTCTCCTAAACTCTGCAAGCGCAGGTAGTGTCAAGTAAATTTAAATAAATCACCTCTAGACTTCCGTTCTGGACCGCTAGATGGAGTGCTGTATTGCCCTCTTTGTCGGGCGCCCGGATGTAAGCTATTTCGTTCTCTGGTCCATGACGCTGAGCTATTGAAAACAAGCAGCAATATGTAATCCAGAGTTAAACAATGCATAATTATATTTATGTGTACTCATTATAGCTGAGTTGGCTAGGGGGCGCAGGTGGATCAGAAATCCCCAAACAAATTTCTGCCATGGTAGGATTTGAACCCTGACTTATCAGTTAACAGTCCAGCACGCTAGTCACTACACCAGTGTGAGAATTGGGGAAAAAGACTGGGAGTTAGACTTTGATGAGTTTGATCCAAGTGAAGTTGAATATTTTATCCGTATTTTTTACAAACTTAGAAAATTATGTTGGCATCACCGAATTTATTAGTATACAATTCACATGGTCATATCAAATCGATCAATCAATCAATCAATCAAATCCTTTATTGAAGCAGTTTGAAAACAAAGCAGTATAACATAACAGTATCACCATTTGCAACAAAAGGAGACCCAGAAGGGATAGACCAATAAACCATTACCATATTATGATACACCATGGAAATGTGTTCTCGTTTGTCAGAGACTCAGTGTCAAATAATGCGAAATCTGTTGGGATTGGAAACGAACTCCTGGGTGTGCAATGAAGACCTAACTGTGGGGATCCTAAGAAAGACTATGGGGGGGGGGGTTGAATCCCAAACTCCCCGACAGTTATCACCCTGCACTACAGTATCGATTAACATTACAAATGCCTTAATGGTTCAACGGCATGGCTAAGAAACGTTTACATGTGTTGTATTAATAGGTGTACCGCGAATAAATATTAAACGGGGCGCTACATAACTTTTCTAGATGCGATAACTAGTCATCTACCCGCTTTGAGAAGAACCTTGGCCACCTGAGTGTGACCTTCAGCCGAGGCCCACATCAGAGCCGTCATATCGTTGATGTCCCTTTTCTCGATATCTGCACCACGGAATATCTGAGGACAATGGACAACAGAACAGGGCATTTTTAACTGTATAACTAGTGGGACAAATGTCCCAGTAGTGTTAGGATTTGTCCCAGTAGTTAGGCTGATTTGTCCCAGGGAATGTATGGTTAAAGTGTAAGTAGTGGGACAAAATGTTGCAAGAGTTTTAAGATTTGTCCCAGCAGTAAATTTTCTAAAAAGGCCACGAACTTTTTCGGGAGATGACTTCCTAAAAAAAGGTTATCAAGTTTTTCTGGAGGTGAATTCGGAAAAAAAGTTCATCAAGTGTTTTCGGGAGATGACTTTTTCAGGAGATGACTTCCTTAAAAATAAGGTCATCAACTTTTTTTGGGAGAAGAATTCCCAAGAAAAGTCATGAACGGTTTTCGGGAGATGACTTTTTGGGAGATGACTTCCTTAAAAAAAGGTCAACAACGTTTTCGGGGAGATGAATTCCCAGAAAAAGGTCATCAAAGTTTTTCAGAGACAAGTTCCAAAATTTTGTCCTAGTAGTCTAAATTCCTTAAAATATGCACTGCAACAGAATCAGGTCTAGACAATTGTAACCTAATCTAATCTAATTGAATCTGAATTAATGTGTTATAACCTGATCTTATATAATTTAGTCTCACGCTCTGAAGTGATCTGGCCCGACCAAATGAAATCAATTTATTCCATTCTGTTCAATGCCATTCAATTCCATTCAACTACATTCTAGTCTATTTCATTCTAGTCTATTTCATTCTATTCCATTCTATTTCATTCCGTTCAATTCCAATTCATTCCACTTCATTACATTCTATTCCGTTTCATTCTATTCCATTCCAACTATTACATTCTACTCAATTCCATTTATGCCATTCCAGTGTCTACCGTTGCATTATACTGAATTTCATTCTATTCAATTCCATTCTAATCGATTACATTCTATTCAATTCTATTTCATTCCATTCCATTCGAGTCTATTACATTCTATTCTATGTCAGCGATGACAATCATGGCTGGGGTCGGGAAAGCCACTGACCTTTCTGAGCGGCGTTTTATAAATAATTATTTTGGATTACAGTTACAATTGCAATTATTCTACTCTGTTCCATGCTATACCATTCTTGAGCAAATTAGTTTGGGGAAGCAACTGAATGGCTCCATGGGCCATAAAACTCTAATGGGGCCGTGATAGGATTAGCCTACTCCACAGGACCCGCCCTTTCTAGAAGGTTAAGAAGAAGATAAGAGCAGTCCCTTAAGCTAGCCCTGAGACAGCCATGAGTATGAAGTGTTAGTGACTTCATTTTCTCCGCCTCAGCATATGAGAACGGATCGCCAGTCCTCTCCCTCGCTGTCCCATCTTCCCACCTACATTGTACATTCAGTGTACTCATTATAGCTGAGTTGGTTAGGGGGTGCAAGTGGAACAGAAATCTCGAACCAAATTTCTGCCTGAATATGTTGCAAATTCCGAAAAACAAATGCATGTAAATGCCAGTGGACTATAATCTTCTATGTCGGTGCTTTCTGGCGAAACTCTAGAATGTGCTGAAACTAGTCACAAAAAACACATAACATCCAAGTCCTGCTATTTCTGTCTCTGTTTCTGTCTCTGTCTCTCACTGTATCTGTCAGTCTCTCTTTTAATGTTAGTCTCTCTTTGTCTTCGTTCCTCTCTTTCTTCTCCTTTTTTCCGTGGTATCCCTTATTCTCCCTCTTTCTCTCTCTCTCTTTCTTTCTCCCTCTCTCTCTCTCTCTCTCTCTCTCTCTCTCTCTCTCTCTCTCTCCTCTCTCTCTCTCTCTCTCTCTCTCTCTCTCTCTCTCTCTCTCTCTCTCTCTCTCTCTCTCTCTCTCTCTCTCTCTCTCTCTCTCTCCCCTCTCTTTCCCCTCTCCTCTCTCTGTCTCTGTTTCTGCCTCTCTCTTCTCTTTCTATTCTCTCTCTCTTTGTTTCTCTCTCTGTTTCTCTCTGTTTCTCTTCTCTCCTCTCTCTCCTCTCTCTCTCTCTGTTTATATATATCTCTCTCTTGTTTGTCTCTCTCCTCTCTCTCCTCCCTCTCTCTCTCTCTGTTTATATATATATCTCTTGTTTTCTCTCGCCTCTCTCTCTCGCCTCTCTCTCTCTCTCTCTCTCTCTCTCTCTCTCTCTCTCTCTCTCTCTCTCTCTCTCTCTCTCTCTCTCTCTCTCTCTCTCTCTCTCTCTCTCTTTTTCAGCCTTTTCTTTAGTATTTTCTGTGTCTGTATTTGTCCGGATGTATGATATAACATATATCTCTAAATTGGTCATTTGGTGTGGTTTAGGTTTAGACTCTCTCTCCCTGTTCTCTCTTTTCACCTGTCTGTCTCAGCCTCTGCCTTTCCGTGTCCGTCTATCTGTCTGCATGTCAGCCTTGACCTCTCTGTCTGATTATTTCTTCCTCCTTCAAACAGTGTCTCCTCTGTCACTTCCTGTATGTCTCTGTATTAGTCCCTATCTGCCTGCCTTCCCCGCTTCCTCCTGTCGCCTTGGCATCTGACGCCTCCAAACCACTTGATAACGAGGCCTCTAACATTAAACGGAAAACTTAAGTCCATATAGAATATTAAGAAAGAAAGAAAGAAAGAAAGAAAGAAGATGAAGAGAATAAAATATTTATTTGGCGCCTTTGTTCCGGTAATAAAAGACGCTATATAAAACGTTTAAATGGAATGTCGTTCTAGTGATCCACGTGACTCAACCCAGCTACGTTCAGTCTGCGCATGGAGTCGTAATGGCGCCTCGTTTTGGTGTCACAGACGACGAGGGAATGCACTTCTTGCCTCTGTGCTACTATTTATACTTCTGGGAGGATCATGCTTTACCTCAGATAGAAGAGATTTTTATTCCTGAAGGATCATGTTTTACCTTAGAGAGAAAAGATTGATAGGATATTTATATAGGCCTATCACTTGAAAGAAAGACGTAATAGAGGTAGCCTACAAGTGCTTCTAAGTATGCGTGGATACGTTTGACTATATATGTATGTGAACATCTCAGGTAGCACAGTAGCACAGTTATAAAGATATAATTTATTTATACTTTTTTTAGCTCCGATCGAGGTAACTCAGATCCCTTGGGAATTAAAAATTATCCGGAGATAAAAAAAAACATTCTGGAACGGATAAAACTCGTCAAGATCCTGGCAGGCAATGGCGTTAGAGCGTTATTATTATTATTATTATTATTATTATTATTATTATTATTATTATTATTATTATTATTATTATTATTTATTATTATTATTATCATTTTTTATGCCCCGAGGTATACAGGATCCCTCAGGGACTTCAATATTAATTAAAGTAACATCCGGAAAATCAAACCTCGTCGTCCGGAGGCTCTGGGAATGTCCCGTTGAAAGCAATAGAGTTGTAGCGTTGTATGCTATTATTATTATTATTATTATTATTATTATTATTATTATTATTATTATTATTATTATTATTATTATTATTATTATTATTATGATTATTATTATTATTATCATTATTATTTTTTTTTCGCCCGAGGTAGAAATGATCCCTCGGGCTCTTAGAAACTGCCCTCAGAGAGGCGTTATGTTCAGGAGTTAACAGTCCTCGCAAGTTCGCATATGCTGATGACATCGCCCTAGCGGCTCAGGAGTCCTCACTGGAAGAAACGGAAGAGGTGCTAAATGCAGATCTGGAACTTATGTCGGAATACTTCAGGACGTGGCGATTAATTCCGAGCACTACAAAGACAGTTTCTTCTACCTTCCATCTCTATAACGCACAGGCGAACAAAGAGTTGAACATTGTTCTAAATGGGCAAAGGATAAGACACGAGACAAACCCGGTCTACCTGGGAGTCACTTTGGACAGGGCTCTCACATTCCATGAGCACCTAAAAAAGACGGCCGCTAAAGTTGGAACCCGAAACAACTTAATAAGCAAGCTGGTGGGCACGATCTGGGGAGCCAAGACCACAACTCTTCGGTGCTCGGCCTTGGCTTTATGTTACTCGGTCGCTGAGTACTGTGCCCCAGTATGGGGTCGATCTCACCACACTCATCTCGTCGACGTAAAGTTGAACGCAACTATGCGGATCATCTCGGGTACGTTGCGCCCCGCGCCGCTCGCCTGGCTGCCAGTGTTGAGCAACATTCCTCCTCCGCACCTGAGAAGAATGGAGGCGACAGCGAAGATGCTACGGAAGGTCCAGGCAAACAAGAATCTTCCGCTGCATACAGACATTACGTGCCATCCAAAATTACGGCTCCCTTCACGCCGACCTATATGGTGGAATCAACCTGATGAGGACTTTACAGCTAATACGGCCTGGTGTGCCGAGTGGCTGGCAGCTGAAGTTGTCAACCGCTCGCTCGTGGCTGTGCCGTCTGTATGGCCTCCGGGAAATGATCTCCCACGGGGTCAGTGGGTCACACTGAACCGCTTCAGAACAGGTCAAGGTCGTTGTGCTGCCAATATGGTACGTTGGGGTCAGGCCATCGACCCCCTTTGTAGCTGTGGGGAAATTCAGACAATGGCGCACATCGTAAATGACTGTGTAACAACGCGTTTTCCGGGCGGGATGCCCGCCCTACATGAGGCCGATGAGGCTGCTGTTGAGTGGCTATGCGCAAACTGCAAAAGCTAAATAAACAGTCCTTATTATTATGTTCAGGAGTTAGCGGTCTTTATTATTATCATCACTATTATTATTATTATTATTATTATTATTATTATTTATTTATTTTTATTTATTTTTTGCCCTGAGGTACTTCAATCCCTCAGGGACTTAGAAATTATTAGTGTAATTATTCTGGAATGGCTATCCCTCTTCAGTATCGGACACATCCTTGCCAAAGGAGCCGCTGAATGCCAAGGCATTAAAGCGTTGTATTGTTACAGAGAGTCGTTGAAACTGAAAGCTGGTCTCTCTGGGTTCGCCTGTAGCTTCGGTGAGGTGACGGCCTAAGGCCTTATTATTATTATTATTATTATTATTATTATTATTATTATTATTATTATTATTATTATTATTATTATTATTATTATTATTATTATTATTATTATTATTATTATTATTATTATTATTATTATTATTATTATTATTATTATTATTATTATTATTATTACAAACATTCTTAACGCGTGCACGGTCATACAGAAGTGCGAATCATACACATCATACATACACATACATACATTCATAAATACATACATGCATGCATGTATAATTTTTTTATATACATACATGCATACATACATACATACATACATACATACATACATACATACATACATACATACATACATACATACATACATACATACAATCATATATACATACATACATACATACATACATACATACATACATACATACAGAAATACGTGCATACATATACAATCGTGCGTCCTACCAGTTATAAAGAGATCAATGTTAAGGGACCCATCAGTCTTAGATACGTAAATGATTATTGCGAGGTATAAAAGAGTTGAATGGTCTTACCAATGTCTCGCAGATGTCTGCGTTGCCTTGAAGAGCCGCCATGATCAGAGGAGTTGTCTGGTCGTTGTCAGGTTCATTGACGTTACACGTTGACACACTGATCAAAACCTGTCACCGACAAAAATAATCAATCTACATGACATGTCACGCATAATGATAACAACGTGTCACCCATACATTCTTGGTCTACTTTTGTTTCTCTTTCCTTCGAATCTTGCATGTAGTGCATTGTGTGGGATTCGGTCAAATGGCAATTCTCTGATTTCTCTCCACATGTCAAAACCGGAATGACGACAATTCGTCTACAGACATTAATTTTGGCCGACCGACATTTCGCCCACTATGACGTTTCGTCTAAAACTTAAACTAGCAGCTGGAAGAGCGATGAAAATGAAGTAAAACCAAAAGCTGGAAGAACGATGAAAATAGAGGTCAAACTAGAAGCTGGAGCGATGAAAATGAGCTAAAACTAGAAGCTGGAAGAACGAGGTTCCACGACAATTCGTCTGTACACGAAACGTCACAGTGGGCGAAATGTCGGTCGGCCAAATGTCTGTAGACGAATTGTCGTAGACGAAAAGTCTGTAGACGAATTGTCGTGGAACCTTTCAAACCACAGAGGTCCTTAAAATGCCTATTGCCTTAGCATACAAATCATTCGCAATCCTGATCGTGTGACTGTGAACGCAAAATTTCTAAAGCAATATTCAAAAGCTAAGCACAGGGCACCAGCTTATTCACGAGCGCTGGTTTGTGTCAGAGAGGTTGTCCAGAGATCGATGTCCAGTGGAGGTACGAGTCCAGTTGCCAGACCGACCAGAAAAAAAGAGAGAGAGAGAGAAAGGGAGAGAGAGAGAGAGAGAGAGAGAGAGAGAGAAAGAGAGAGAGAGAGAGAGAGAGAGAGAGAGAGAGAGAGAGAGACAGAGAGAGACAGAAAGAGAGAGAGAACTAGAGAGAGAGAGAGAGAGAGAGAGAGAGAGAGAGAGAGAGAGAGAGAGAGAGAGAGAGAGAGAGAGAGAGAGAGAGAGAGAGAGAGAGAGAGAGAGAGAGAGAGAGAGAGAGAGAGAGAGAGAGAGAGTTAATAATTAATATTTATATAAATTTTCATAAATGATACCAATAATTATCATTAATTTAGATCTATATAAATTTTCATAAATAATGCTAATATTTAATATTTATATAAATTTTCATAAATAAGTTTTAATTGCAACTCTTTTGCTCATTAAAGTTTCATTCCATGCTTAACTTCATACTGAAACATCCGATTTCACTAGGCGCTATAGAATTTATTTCTCATTTACATTATATGATTTGGCTGACCTTGATGACAGTTCCGTGACCTCTGCGCGTCGCGTAGTGAAGCGGCGTTCTTCCTTTGATATCTTTGATGTTGACGCCGGCGCGGCACTCCAGAAGGAAACGTGCCGCCACGTCGCAGTTGTAGCGACAGGCCAGATGCAATGGTCGTACCTCATCTTGGTCTTGCTTCACGTTGATATCTTCAGTTTTAAGAAGAAGAAGAAATCACATTAATCCATGAATTCCAACATAAAATAATCTTCTATTTTATCTCAAAGAGCTTATGTAATGTTGGGTAGCATAGACAGACTTAGATAGCTGAACGAACAAGCGCAGGAGAGCCAGGAGTGGCCTCGATGGATTTCGAAATTGTATCCTCAGTTCAGAGAGCTCCTGAAGATCGAAACTGCGACTAATTATGTGATAACTTGTTTAATTTGGTAGTCCTATACTCAAATTTCTGAAGGGCTACTCAAGAGCAAAGAGCAAATTGTGTGTCAGGTCAGAGATGCCGTGTGAAGTATCCTACAAAATCCATTTGGCGGTAAATCAGAGGGAAAGAAACAAAGGCGAAGTTACGGTGGTAGAAAGAGATAACATTAGATGTATTGGGGCATTATTATCTAAAAAAATTGTGACATTTATAAAAGTATTGTCTGCTTGACAAAGCCTGCACGCATTTAGTAAAAGCAAGCGTGTTGAATGGAAAGCCCGAAGTCCTATGCGTCAAGGAACTGAGGTATCTGGTATTGAAAGTATTTGCGGAATTCACTTGCGAGCTCGTTCCGGAAATCGTAATTCGTAAACTCCAAGTTTCTAGAGCGCTACTCTAAAGCTAAGCGCAGAGCACTAGCTTATTCAAGTGCGCTGCGTCACGTCAGATGGGTTTTCCAGAGATGCCAAGTGGACGTCCGAGTCCGGTTGCCAGAGAGACCAGAGAGAGAGGAAGCGGAAGAGCTGCTGAGGCGGGTTTCGTTGAGGACGAGAACGCTTAGAAGGTGGAGGATCGGATGGATTAGGGTAGGAATTCTTGAAGAAGTGGGACTTTAATTTGGAGTGGAAAGCCTGTGATGGATAAGTAGCCTAGAGGAGCCTGAGACAGATTACTGCGAGTGAGCGGCTGTCAAACTAGGATAAACAACTGGAACGGGAAAACAAAAGTAATGACCAAAAGCAGACCACCACGGTGGTCGCGTGACTGGAATTCTTCACTCAATTCTATTCTCTTCATTGGATACAATGGATAAGTTACAGACCAGGAGAGCCAAAGGATACAAGGAATATTTTACAGATCAGGAGAGCCAAAGAACTCCGCAAACCGACAGAAGCCATAAGACACTGCTCGCTGGAAACAGTCCAGACGTCACGCAATCATTAGTCACCAGGGAAAAACTCTCGAAGCCAAAGTAGAACGGACAACAATTAAACGGTTATCGTCGATGTTCCCCGACGATTAGGCAGCGCCTTACGTCACAACAACCGACCTTTTCCACGGTCTCCTCATAGATTACCCTTGTCTTCTTCCCGTCCCGCACCCTATTTTTCATTCTCTCCGACTTCGCGGGGCCCTGCCGGTGCGAAGCCAAATCAGACCCGTGCGAAAACACTTCCCAGAAGCACTGGTTCACGTGACCAGAACGCGGAAATTTGTTGTTAAAAACATATTTGTTCCGTTGATCTCTCCCGCAGCTGCTTCGTTTGTTAGAATCATGGCTGTACTGATAATGATTGCATAAGTACAAATTGCTTGGGGCGACTGCTCTGGCTTCTTTTACTCCAGGTACTAAAATCGTTTCGTATCATATTTTGCTATCAGTTCAACGGGATACTTTAAAAGTCGCTCTCCGTGTCCTGCCACAAGGGACCGGAGTCGGAACAGCCTTTGCATAGAACGGCCTGGAACCACACCGGTCGCGACCCATGCCCGTAAACATTGGCTTGGCTATGAAGAAGATAAGAGGCTTGAAAACACAACGACTACTGGGGCTTTTCACCGTTTCCTATACAACTGAAACCAGAGAAGAAGTCTAGTCGTTAACGCTCTGTACTTCTAATTCAAAGGTCTTGGGTTTTAAGTGGACGGGGAAGTGCCGTCTGCGCATTAATGGATCATAAGAACCCGAGGCTGAAAAAGTGAAGTCGCTAATGATCATCATCATCACCATGATCATCATGATCATCATGATCATGATCATCATGATCATCATCACCAGCACCATTGTCGTCGTCGTCATCACATCATCATCAGTTAATGTCGCCATTTATTTGAGAGCGAAAGCTTCGAAGAAACTATTTCCCTTGTATTTGATCGTGTGTCGAATCCAGTGCATTTCTACGCTCAGTGCATATATAACTCGTGGCCACCTGTGGCTGCGTTGGCTTCAGGGCTGTATCTTATCTTAGAGAACAGAAGTTGTGGAGATATGTATCCGCAACCTAAGGATAGCTTTGGAATGCATCGTAGATTGATTTTCTAAGAATTCTCCGAATGATGAACGGAACGGAAGTGAACGCTCGAGGATTTGTTGAGTGTTTATTCGTGGACCGTTCTTATTTGTAAGCGCAAGTGCTTATTTGCAGAGCGTCTTTTCAAGAAATTCATCAGATGGGCTCCGGGTCTGACTACAAAGGACCTCGGTCTGACAGAAGGGTCGTCAACCGGTTGCGAAATAGAGGCATAGAAAGGAGAAGGTCATATCGCAGATTGTGTGGGAGCCTGTTAGTAGTATTGTGTGGGAGCCTGTTAGTAGTATTGTGTGGGAGCCTGTTAGTAGTATTGTGTTGGAGCCTGTTGGTAGTATTGTGTGGGAGCCTGTTAGTATTATTGTGTGGGAGCCTGTTAGTAGTATTGTGTGGGAGCCTGTTAGTAGTATTGTGTGGGAGCCTGTTAGTAGTATTGTGTGGGAGCCTGTTAGTAGCATGGGTGAATTAGTTCATAGCATAGGTGAACTAGTTAATAGCATGGGTGAATTTGATGATATTATGGGCGAATTAGTTAGTGGTATGGTTGAATTAAAATAATTTTTATATTATTGGTAAATTAGTTAATAGTGTGAGTGACTTTTGAATGGTATGGGTGAATTACTCAATAATATAGATGAATTAGTTAATAGCACGGGTATATTTAATAGTACGAGTGAATTAGTTAACAGTATGGATGAATAAGTTAATGCTATGGGTGAATTGATTAAGCACATGGGTGAATTAGTGAATCATTTGGGCGAATTAGTTAATAATATGGGCAAATTAGTTGATCATTTGGGAGAATTAGTTTATAGTATGAGTGAAATAGTTAGTAGTATGAGTGAATTTGTTAATATTATTGGTGAATTAGTTACTAGTATGGGTGAATTAGTTAATAGCATGGGTGAATTAGTTACTAGCATGGGTGAATTAGTTAATAGTATGGGTAAATGAGAGGACACGTGACCATGATCTGTTGAAGGAAAGTATAAAATTTCTCCTTGACAAGACCTCTTCAGTTGCCAACCTTGGGTTAGACTCCGACATTAGAATTCTACATGTGAACGAGTGCCAACCAGTGGTGACGTACTACAGGTATCTTAGCATCATCTGCATTAGCATTATCATTCAAGATGAACTTGTTGCCGTTGAAGACCCGTGGCATCGTTAGGCTAGTGAGGTAACCCTTCCGGAGGTATCAATAGGCCGCAATGTAACTATTCACTTACAATACATTACGTTCTTTCACAGATTCAATTTCAATTCAATTCAATTCAACTTTATTGATCCGAATTCAATACAAAAGTACAGTAGGCACCAATCGGAATATAAAAGCATTCGGATACAATAGGATACAATAGGGAAAGCCCAAAAGGGACATAGGTCCCGCTTAATTAGGGCTGCCTATTTGTTACATAGTAATAAGATGGCACCAAAAAAGAAAAACAAAAATGATGGGGACAAAAACCAGGCCCTGAAAATACTGTCCTTGAGGTATAGTGTACTTTTTCCATACTTTTTCCATACTTTTTCCATACTTTTTCCATACTTTTTCCTCCTCTTCCCCTTACCTCTAACACCGCTCCAATTCTAAACACGATCCACCGTAGCCGTCTGACTGTCTGCCTGCCTGACCCCTTTGGGTCTTGACCTGGAACCGATTCTTGCCCTACCTGCCTATCGATTTTTTACTGAGCGCCTGTGAATAAGCTGGTTCCCGCGACTCCGTTGTTTTGGTGCTGTAAAACTCACCAGATTACTATTACGATTACGATTACGAATTATAACTGAAAACGGGAGAGTAATATTGGCTATAGCAGGTATCTAGTACAAGCTACACATACTCGCTCTACGTCAGCTGTCAATCATCCGATCATATGCATTGCTCGTTTGACCATCGACATGTTTGTATTCTTATTCTTCGAGTTGATAAATGTGTTTACTCTCTTACTTACCTAACCAGTTCTCAGTGAATATGTTGCACGGTGATTTTTTGCACAATTATTGATGATTTATTGCCCACTTCATCTGTCTGTCTTTCTGTCTGTCTATGCCTCTCTTTGTCCCTGTATACGTCACGCTCTCTGACTGCGTTTCTATCTCCTCTTACTCACATAGCTTCTCAGTCTCTCACGGTCTCTGTCTCTTTCTCTTTATGTATCTCTCATCATCTCAGTCTCTCTATCTCTCTCTGTCTCTGTCTCTCTCTGTCTCTCTCTGTGTTTGTCCCTCCTCTGATGCCTTTCCTGCCTCCCCACCAATCGCTTCCTTGACTCGAACGCGGGGCTTCTCGACAGCCAGGTCGGATAGAATCTTCCTCTCCTCCTCGTAGATGAAACTGTTGCCACAGACGTCAGTAGGCCTATCCGTCGTTGGCATTAGCACACCTGTCCTTTCCCTCTCAACGATCTTAAAACTGGCGCCTTACTGGCCTCGAATCTTTTCTTCAGACACTATTATGCAACTATAATGCAACTACCGGTATTCTACATGATAGAATTTTTAATAATAATAATAGTATTTATAATAATAATAATAATAATAATAATAATAATAATAATAATAATAATAATAATAATAATAATAATAATAATAATAATAATAATAATAATAATGATGATGATGATAATAATAATAATAATAATAATAATAATAATAATAATAATAATAATAATAATAATAATAATAATAATAATAATAATAATAATAATAATAACAATAATAATAATAATAATTTGTTCTTTAATTAAGCGCCTGCAAACGCACTGCGCTGTACAATGAACATACATATAGTAGAAACAGCAGCCACGCAGGGCGCCTTACATACATATATATATAGTAGAAGCACACGATAACAGTTTTACAGGAGTCGAATATAACTGTTTTAAACGGCAGCCACACGGCGCCAATCATGGTCTACATTCATTTAACCACTGCCACCTAGCGAGTGGAAGGCTGAAAAAAACCTTACGGGGTCTACCGGGTTCGATCTTGGTACCTTCAGCTCTTCATGCAAGTGTGTTATCCATTACTCTACGGACCCCCCACTAAAAATAATAATAGTAATAACAGTAATAATAATAATAATAAAATAAATAATAATAATAATAATAATAATAACAACAACAACAACAACAACGGGGAGATTGTGTTCCTCTATATATCATCGTTTATCTATAGCTATTTAATGCTTCTATACGATGCTAAATATAATTAAAAACAGAATGTTCGCCAGTTAGCAAGCATTGCTCTGGCACTAGAACAAATCGCAAATGGTGAGCTCCCACATGCACGTAGAACCGAACTAACTGATTCCAACCTCAGTTGATAAATATCACCATGTTCAGAGTTTCTGGATCTTATTGCTTCCACCCAGGAAACAAAATTGATAATAATAAAAAGAATTAGAAATAATAATAATAAATTAGTATTAATAATAATACGTTAATTATAGTAGTGGTAGTTTTAATCTTATTATTTAATTAGTATTATTATTATTATCTCATATAATTATTAGGTAAGCATTATGATAAATAATGATCATGACAAAAAGCCAACAGTTCCCTTTACATTGGCTGTGCTACAGTGCTGCATAATGCGTCTTATTGTTATTTTTATTGTATCACTATTATAATTAGCTGTTGGCGTTGTGTGAATTTCTGAAGAGACGATTCGAGAGGGAGACCCAGTGACCGAGATGCACGAAGAGAACTGGAGCCGTTAATTGATTGACCCGTGTGCATCTGGGTGCCATTAATTCCGTCTTCAGACCATCCCGGAGAATCGTATCTGTTCCATATCTAACTCCTTTCTCATGCCATCCGACTTATCCACACTATCACACCATGAATCTTTCTCTGCGCTGGTCTGACCCGATCCAGGATGGATGAAAGTACGCCGAAGAGGTAGAGGGTACTTTGTCGCAGAAGTGGGGCAGCACTGTTCCTCTGAACTGTTTGACTCACCGTACCTAGCGGTTCCTTAATTGGGAGTGGCAGATGTCTGGTCCTGTAAATATGTGAGGGTCGATTATACCACTTGGTAGGCTTGTTCCGATTTATGTTTTCTTGCCCGCGGCTCTTACCATCAGTGCTAATAGGCAGGGATAGCTCCACTCAACCAACGAGCATCTTTTTGAACACGCTTTGCTGTGGAACTTCCACCTAGGAAAGTACTGGCGTTTAGATGCAAGTTTTGGATGCAATTCGATATAGTTTATATACACACTAGTAGTAGTAGTAGAGTTCCAAGGGATGTCGTTTACTGGAGTTTGAGGAAGAAGGGAGTCTCGGAGGTAATTGTGCGCTTGGTAAAGTCAATGTATGAAGGTGCAAGAACAACAGTGAGGAGCAGTATAGGCAACACAGGAGAATTCGAGATACGAGTGGGTGTACATCAAGGATCGTGCCTGAGTCCTCTACTGTTTATTATTGTGATGGATGCAATATCAGAACATGTAAGGAGAGAGGTACCTTGGGACATGCTGTATGCGGATGATCTTATACTGGCGGACGATGCAGAGGCGAAGATGCAAGCACGTTTTACAGACTGGCAGATGGCAGTGGAGAGCAAGGGTCTTAAGATAAACATCAATAAAACAGAAACCATGGTCTGCTCAAAAACAACGGAAGCAATTGAGATCAGAGACATTGCAGGAAAGTCACTGAAACAGGTTGAAACATTTAAATATCTGGGATCGACCATGAATGCACAGGGTGGCTGCGAGCATGACATCAGGAACAGGATTAAGGTGGCTTGGCAGAAATGGAGAGAACTAACGGGAGTGTTGTGTGACGCCAAAATGCCAACTCAACTCAAGGGAAAGGTATACAAAACAATGGTAAGACCGGTGATGCTATATGGAGCAGAGGCCTGGGCGCTGACAAAAAGGGATGAAGGGTTACTGGAGAGAACAGAGATGAGAATGCTACGATGGATACTTGGGATCTCACTGAAGGACAGGAAAAGAAATGTGGACATCAGAAAGAAGCTCGGGGTGGCATGTATAACTGACAAAGTACGAGAGACCAGGCTGAGGTGGTATGGACATGTAATGAGAAAAGAGGATGATAGTTGTGTGAAAAGAATCATGAATGCAGAGGTATACGGACGCCGCAGCCGGGGACGACAGAGGAAGAGATGGGAAGACACGATACAACAAGACCTAAAACTCCTAAAACTGAAGAAAGAAGATGCTCAAGAAAGAAACAAGTGGAAGAGAAGGATCCGAGTGGCTGACCCCTCTCCAAAGAGGGATTAATTCGAGCCTGAAGGAAAAGAAGAAGAAGTAGTAGTAGTGATAGTAGCAGCAGCAGCAGCAGCAGCAGCAGCAGCAGCAGCAGCAGCAGCAGCAGCAGCAGCAGCAGCAGTAGTAGTAGTAGTAGTAGTAGTAGTAATAGTAGTAGTAGTAGTAGTAGTAGTAGTAGTAGTAGTAGTAGTAGTAGTAGTAGTAGTAGTATAGTAGTAGTAGTAGCAGCAGCAGCAGCAGTAGCAGTATGTATGAATATCTGTTTGCAAGTATGTAGTAGTAGTGGTAGTAGTAGTTGTTGCAGTAGTAGTAGTAGAAGTAGTATGTATGTCTGTATGCATGTATGTAGTAGTCGTGGTAGTAGTAGTAGTAGCAGTATGCCTGCATGTATGTATGTAATAGTATAGTAATAGCCGTATGTATGTATGTTTGTCTGTTTGTAGTAGTAATAGTAGTAGTAGTAGTAGTAATAGTAGTAGTAGTAGTAGTAGTAGTAGTAGTAGTAGTAGTAGTAGTAGTAGTAGCAGTAGTAGTAGTAGTAGTAGTAGTAGTAGTAGTAGTAGAAGTAGTAGTAGTGGTAGCAGTATGTACGCATTTATGTATGTATGTAGTAGCAGTAGTAGTAGCAGCATGTATGCATGTATGTATGTATGTAGTAGTAGTAGCAGTATGTATGCATGCATTTAGTAGTAGTAGAATGTATGTATGTATGTATGTGTGTATGTATGTATGTATTATGTATGTAAGTAAGTATGTAGGTAAATTTGTATATAAGTTTGTAAGTATGTATGTGTGTATGTATGTACATGTATGTAAATATGTATGTATGAAATTATGTATTTGGGTTTTATGAAGCGCATTTTAGGAACCCTAAAAGCGCTAGTATTGGTAGTAGTTATAGTAACAGTAACAGTAACAACAGCAGTAGTAGTTTCTATTCCAACTGAGCTTCAACGACACGTAGGCTAGCTTAGCCAGCGCTCTGACAGGAACTGCAAAGGCGCTAGATGAATTTAATTGATACATGTACACATTTCCGTGGTTACATTACCTGCTCCGGCGTTGAACAAAGCGCGCATTACATCGACTCGATTGTAACGAGCTGCGTAATGTAAAGCGGTAAAACCATCTTCATCGACGTCGTTGATGGAAACCCTCGAGGCCTCGAGATGAGCTTTCACAATGGCCAGTTGACCATCACGAGCAGCCTAGAGCGCAGAGGTATAACCAATGAATGAACGGTAACTGAATGAATGGTAACTTGAATGGTAACTGACTGAATTGTAACTGAATGAATGGTAACTTGAATGCTAACTGGCTGAATTGTAACTGAATGAATGGTAACTTGAATGATAACTGGCTGAATTGTAACTGAATGAATGGTAACTTGAGTGGCAAATTGAATGGTAATTGACTCAGTTGTAACTGAATGAATGGTAATTTGAATGGTAACTTGGATGGTAACTGACTCAATTGTAGCTGAATGAATAGTAATTTGAATGGTAACTTGAATGGTAACTGACTCAATTGTAACTGAATGAATAGTAATTTGAATGGTAACTTGAATGGTAACTGACTCAATGGTAACTGAATGAATGGTAACTGACTGAATGGTAACTGACTGAATGGTAACTGAATGAATGGTAACTGAATGAATGGTAACTGAATGAATGGTAATTTGAATGAATGGAAACTGAATGAATGGTAACTGAATGAATGGTAATTTGAATGGTAACTTGAATGGTAACTGACTCAATGGTTACTGAATGAATGGTAACTGACTGAATGGTAACTGAATGAATGGTAACTTAATGAATGGTAACTTAATGAATGGTAACTTAATGAATGGTAACTGAATGAATGGTAACTGAATGAATGGTAACTGACCTAATGGTAACTGACTTACTTACTGGTTGGCTAATACTAACTGGCTGACTTATTGACTGAATGAATGCATGACTGACTGACTAACTGACTGACTGACTGACTGACTGACTGACTGACTGACTGACTGACTGACTGACTGGCTGACTGACTGACTGACTGACTGACTGACTGACTGACTAAGTGATTGACAGGTTGCTTGAGTGAGGCTGTGAGTGAGTGAATGAATCAGAATTTAATTAATTAATTAATTTGCTAATAGCATTTATATAGGCCTTCAAGACATGCCCCCTGGCAGAGGCACATTTATTCATTATCTGAGTGATCACTTGAATAAGCGGATTATTAAATGAATGAAAGAATGATTAATTGGATTATTGAGTGATCGAAGAAATCACTGGATCATTTAATGATCGAAGGAATGAGCGGATCATTGAATGATCACAGGAATGATTGGATCATGAGCAGATTATTGAATGATCGCATGAATGATTGGATCATTGAATGATCGAATGACAAAATGGCTGTTGCTTGACGCACCTGAATGAGGGACATTCCATGTACATCCGGAAGAGACTTGATGTTGTTGAGGTCCATGGAAACACTGGGGTTGGTGCTCTTCCTCTTTTCCTTACGATACCTGGCCAGCTGACCGGAAACAAGGGTCAGGGTCTTCAGAGGAGAATATCCAACCAGCTTCGGGTCACTTCCGTTCCTCTCGGGATCCATGCCTGCCCCGGGCATTGACCGGAAACAGTTAGACCTCTAACGGTGACCCACGATCGATAATCTACAAACAAGTCACAGTCACTGAGCGATTTAAAAGTAAATTAAGTAAGTAAGTAAGTATATTTTATTTGCACATGCATTACTTTGCATACATCGGTCACATGATTGAAACAGGCCACATGCACAACTAAATGTAACTAAAGAGACGCCTATATTTATTTATATAACTATTTTTAAACAGCTTAGGTTTAAGAATTGGAAGCAAGTACTTGTCCTCACTTAAAGGTGGCAAGAGCTTACCCATTGTCATCAAGGAAATTGCTCTCCCAAATGACAGTTTTTAAAAAGATGCTCAAAACCTTCTTGTTTAATGGACTTAATTATCGATTTGTCTTGATTATCGTAAATTGCTATCGTTTAGGGTCGTCACACGTGCCTTTGAGGCTGTGCTAATTGTGAAATGTAAAAATGTCTGTCAATAATAATAATAATAATAATAATAATAATAATAATAATAATGACTCCCGCGAAACAAACTTCCTATTCAAGAGCCTATCGGTGATGGTGCAGCGTTTCAACGCAGTGGCTTTCCAAGGCGCCATGTCAAAGCTGCCCGGAGCCAAAGAACAACAAAGCCGTCGATATCCATCGCCTTCTTAACGGAGGCAGCGGCGTGGAACTTGATTTTATGAGTGAACAGAACCATAACAATAATAACAATAATAGTGACAATAATAACAATAATAATAATAATAATAATAATAATAATAATAATAATAATAATAATAATAATAATAATAATAATAATAAGCAACAACAACAGCTCCTAGAATAATTTGTTAGACTCCCGAGGCATTAGGCCTATGTGTAACTCGGGACAATAATAATAATGATAATAATAATAATAATAATAATAATAATAATAATAATAATAATAATAATAATAATAATAATAATAATAATAATAATAATAATACAAGCAACTGTCGCAGTGCTATTGTTTCGTGCCCCTAGCCTTTGAGACCTTCGGCCCAATCAATGCTGCTGGACTTGCATTCGTCAAAGACCTTGGACGCCTCCTGAGCCAGGTCTCAGGAGACCCAAGAGAAGCTAGCTTCCTCTTCCAACGCTTAGCTGTGACAGTCCAGCGCTTCAACGCAGCCGCCTTCCGCAACACTTTTGCACTTCCGGGTCACAATGAAGATGGTCACTCCAGAGATTAATTTTCACAACTTAGTATCTGACTCCTGAGGGATTATATGTACCTCGGGGAAAAAAAAAAAAAAAATAATAATAATAATAATAATAATAATAATAATAATAATAATAATACACTAAGAATTTCTAAGTCCTTGGCGGAATAAAGTAGGCCTACCTCAGGGCAAAATCATATAACAATAAACAACTGTGATTTCTGGAAGAGCTTCCTGTCTGCTCGGGTAATCAGCTCTGCTGTAGCTTATTTCTTCCCACATGTTCCTCTTATGTAGCGCCAGTAGACAGACGAGATGGGAAGACAGACTTAGACGAAACTACGGTTGCACTTATATTAGAGGTATTCGTCGTAATGCGAGTATCCTGCTGGTGCAGCTCTGCATACGGGAACATACAACGACGTAGTGAACCATGACGACTCCACGATGAGACTGGCCAGATGGTAAACGATGATAGTTCATGTAACAGCGAAGAACTTCTTCCCCACAGACCTGACGCTCCAAGTTGCAGCCCAAAACCATGACTATATATACATTATATATATACGATATATATATGTATACATTATATATATAATTATATAGGCAGAATTCAGCCTTGACTGAAACCGAAAATAGGTGAAGAGGGAGGACAGGTTTATGCACGCTCGAAGGCAAGTGGGCAAAGAGACAAACAGCAGCAGATACAGAGATAAGGAAAGAGACATAATTGTAAACTGGGTTTATTGTCCTCCTTTCTTTCGACATTAATATATATCAAACATATATGCATATCTATAATTGTGTGTTAATGTGTTAGTGTTAGTGTTAGTGTTTGTGTTTGTGTGTGTGTGCGTGTGCGTGTGCGTGTGCGTGTGCGTACACGCACAGAGGGTGCGTGTGCGTGTGTGTGTGTGTGTGTGTGTGTGTGTGTGTGTGTGTGTGTGTGTGTGTGTGTGTGTGTGTGTGTGTGTGTGTGTGTGTGTGTGTGTGTGTGTGTGTGTGTGTGTGTGTGTGTGTGTGTGTGTGTGTGTGTGTGTGTGTGTGTGTGTGTGTGTGTGTGTGTGTGTGTGTGTGTGTGTGTGTGTGTGTGTGTGTGTGTGTGTGTGTGTGTGTGTGTGTGTGTGTGTGTGTGTGTGTGTGTGTGTGTGTGTGTGTGTGTGTGTGTGTGTGTGTGTGAGTGTGTGTGTGTGTGTGTGTGTGTCCTAGGCCGTCGCTTTCTATAACAGCCAGCAAAAGTTATTTTCACTAAGATTAACTCAGCCACTGCGAGTGCCCTGGTAGTGCCAGTCCCGAGCCTGGATAAAGGAGGAGGAGAGGCTAATATATCTTTGAAACGACAGAGCGTCGTTAAACAGCAAGTAATAAAATTATTCGCTAAGATCATGAATATTCATCTAATTTCGGTATAGCATCTAATAGGTGCATCTAAATCTCGGGCTCAATTGACTGCAAACGAACTCATTCGTCGCTCGGTGTGTTGCCAGGCGTTTCAATCTACCTAGCTGTTTTCTTATGTTACAAAAACACAGATATTGGCTATTTTTGGGGTTAATCAATATTTCTACTAAATATAAACGATTTTTCACAAAAACGGGATACGTTTTTAGTAACCAGATTTACAGACATGTTTCAAGTACTTTGGTTTCAAGTATGAGTACAGGTACTTTGGTTTCAGGTACCAGTTTTTAAAAGCTGTACTCGAGTTGTACTCGAGTGCAAGTACAAGTGCCAAGTACAACATCTCTGCAGATTAAAGTCTTGTACATGAATTTTGAAACATAAAACTTTTTGTTAAGAACGTTTACATATATAAGTCACAGCGTTGTGTCAGAGTTGAGGCAGCCATAGGTATGAAGTGTTAACGACTTCATTTTCTTAGCCCCAGCCAGGGGCTTCTATCCCTATTTAGGGCGGGCGCAAGTTGAGCCCAGTGAAAAACAGGGGGGGGAGTTTTTTTTCAATTTTTATCGCACTCCTACAAGTTACAGAGTCTTCGCTCACAGTTCTGCGCATGGCTTACTATGTAGGGGGAAGGAAGCAGACTGCTTCCAATTTTTGCCAGGAGGAAAAGTCCCCCCCCCAGTGAAATGGATGTTGCTGTTCAACTGACCAGCAAAATGCTTCGTCCTGCAACATCCAAGGACTGAACATGTTAAATTAAACATTGCTAACAATATGTTGCAAAGGCCTTTGAACGGCATTTTCAACTTAGTATTGTGATGTATCACTATTATGGGCCATGCAGTATATGCTTAGATTACAGTGTCTAAGCAGTGTTATAGATTGTCATTAATATTTGTATCAGTATTATGAGACATGCAATACTTGCCTAAGTTCAGGGGCGTAACTTTTGTCTACAAAGTGGGGGTACCAATTTCTTCTCCACATTCGCTTTTCGCATGCGAAGCATTTCGGACATATTACCCTGCCAGTAGCCTATTCCCATTAATTTTTGCTGTAACAATAAAATACTGATTGGCATTGTTTAAATAGCGGGAGGGTACGGTACCCCAGTCCAAAAAGTTGGGGGGACGGGTACCCCTCGTGTATTCCTCAAATTACGCCTATGCTTAGTTTGCAGTGTCTAGGCAGTGTTACAGTGTATCATTATTAGGCCTACCTGTTTTTCTTTAGCTATTGGCTATTATGTTGTGCTATTTTTCTGTTGATGTAAGATGCAAAGAAGTTTAAAAAATTGAAAAAATCGTTCATCATCCTGCTGATTAAGAAAATCTAGTTGGTCCATGCTACAATTAGTGTCGTGTATATAGTGCAGTGAAAATGGGATTATCAGATCTTGAAATATTCCTGCAAAATAATAATTGTCGGTTGGGTAACACTGCAATAGGAAGTGATGGAGCCTGTTGCTGCACCAGAAATATGCATTCAAAATCCTCATATATTTGCTGAACAGTGTTCCATATTGCCCAATATTTTAACATGTGTCCCATATTTTGGAAATTTTGTCCCATATTTATTACAGCCTGTCCCATAAAATTTTTACAGTGCACTGGGAACCCTGCAGAAATTAATTCAGCAGTTCAGTTGAACTAAAATATTTAGTTTTTCAAAACCAGTTTTCTTTCTCCAAAAATGCGCTAAAACTCACATACGACAATGTAGAAATCTAAATTCTTTTCGGAGAGGACCCCGGACCCCCTCCACTTCAAGGGGAGGGCAGGGTAAGGGAGGGAATGGTACAGGAGAGGTAAAGGGAGGAGAAGGGGATAAGGGGTAGGGATAGGGTGGGGAGGGGTAAGGGAGGAAGGGAGGGGAGGTAGGGAAGGGCTTTACAGTGAGGGGATTGCTTCCGGCTTACAGGGAGGATACTAGGCCCTGGTTCTGTGTGAGATGGGGGGGAGGAGAGGGAGTGAGCCCGGTTGTTTAGGGGGGATAGAAGCCACTGGCCCCAGCATATGAGGGCGGGTGGCCAGTCATCTCCCTCGCCGTCTCAACTTCCCACCAACAGTGTATGGTCAGTGTATTCATTACAGATGAGCTGGTTAGGGGGCGGAGGTGGCGCAGAAATCTCGAACTAAATTTCTGTCTTGGCGGGATTTCAACCCCAGCCTCTCAATTGACAGTCAAGCAGGCAAACCACTACATCATCGAGCACCGTCTGAGAAAAAGACAATTTCATGAACATCATTCTGTATTGCAAAGGTCAAGATCTGATTTATATGGATCCTGTCTTTCTCTGATAACATCAATTGCCAGAATGTCAAGCACGAGTAAGGATGAAAAAAGACATGGACCCGTAAAACCATCTGGATATCTGTAAGCATAGCCAGAGGTGAATAGAAGCATCGGGTGCTTGCATCTAAAAATACCAGAGCTCAGTCCACAATAGAAAACAACAATAGAACCCCACAATGGAAACCCTCAATGGAACCTGGAAGAACAATTAAAACTCTTGGAATGATGTAATCGAGACCCGTTTCGATTACGGCTCATGATCTTAAACAACCGGAAGATAATTATTTTATGTATATATAGGCCTATAGGCCCTATATAGGCTATATATTGTTATAATATAACACTATATATATATGTGTGTGTGAAATAAATGTATTTTTTTATATTGCTGAATCCCTTTTAAGTTGCATTATTTTTTACAATGAATGATTCATAGAGCCAGCAGATTACTTATTAAAAGTCCAAATATATACATACGTACGTTGTGCGTATGTAAACCCTGAGCTTACGTGCGTGCGTATATACATACATGCATGCGTACACATACATACAACTCTATCCAGAATAGATAACAACTGGAATTGGTTCAGTACAGTTTCATACATCAACCATTATTTGGAAAGTCTGGACGTAGTGAGTCAGATCTCAGCATTTCTGCTTACAACTGTAATTGCTCTTTGCGATGGAGAATGCTAAATTATTCCATCCACAGTTGAAAAAACATAATGCTTTCCTTCCAGTATACATAGGACTTGTAAAATTGTCTCCAGATGGACTTATTGGCTCATTAATTTAAATGCCTGCTTAACCTGAGCAAAGTCCGCGCTTGATTGAAGTGAAGAACCGCACTTAATGAAGATAAGAACTGCGTTGAAAAAGCGAAGAACTACGTTGAAAGAAGTGAAGAACCGCACTTAATGAAGATAAGAACTGCGTTGAAAAAGCGAAGAACTACGTTGAATGAAGTGAAGAACGGTGTTGAATTAAGCAAAGAACTGTGTTGAACGAAGCGAAGAACTGCGTTGAATGATGCACTCCAGTTATAAAAAGTGAGCAAAGCAGTTCTTACTTGAAAGGAACGATGCAATGCTTTGTTCCTGTAAGCAGTCAAGAGTCAAATTTCAACGACAAACTAACGAATAAGAAATTCAACGATTTAAAAACCTTCTGCCAGTTTTACTGTGACTCGAAACTATCAGGTAATGTCATCTGCCATAAGGAACCCTTTCTGATGAAGAAATCCTGCACTGAAATCCTGTCTGATGCCTTAGATCGAAGAACTGGTCTACCACACAAATCTTCCACTTGGGACTTTCCACGGATAGGAAGCAACATCCAAGACTATTTGCAGATTCTGCACAGAGGGGGCTGTTAGATAATTCTTTGTTCAAGGCCCTGAAGATGCTGCCACGGCTGAGCAATCATTGGTTGCTCAGACAAAACCTGAAGAGTCGTTAGATGGCTTGCAAACAACATCTGAAGCAGCCATCGTGATCGTCGATCCATAATGGCTCGTTGAGTATACCATCTGCCTGTCTGCGGATTTAACAAGGAGACTGCAGGGTATATTACGAGAAACAATAACAATGGATTATTTATGTGCACGAAATGTTGAGAAACGCACAAGAGAATGAAAATAGGCAATAAATATTTATAATAGTTTTTACTGACTTTTGCTACCATTTTCACTATGGTAGGCATTGTGCGTGTGCAGTGTGGGAGTTCGTATCGCGTTAATAAAGATTATTGACTCATTAGGCCTACTTACTTGTATGCTTGGATGTATGTATGTATGTATGTATGTATGTATGTATGTATGTATGTATGTATGTATGTATGTATGTATGTATGTATGTATGTATGTATGTATGTATGTATGTATGTATGTATGTATGTATGTATGTATGTATGTATGTATGCATGTATGTATGTATGTATGTTGTATGTATGTAGAGGTTATCATGCGCAATTTATGAACCCCTCGAAAGCGACCATTCGTAGTAGTATAGTAGTAGCAGTATAGTGGCAGTATGTGTGTATAGATGTATGTTTGTATTTAAGTATGTATGTATGTATGTATCAGGACTTCATGAAGCGCATTTTTTAACCCCTTCAACCACTTACTTATAAGTTTAAATGAAACCTATTCTTTCTGGTTGTTCCGCTATTTGGAATTGCGTGTAGTCTTCTTGGTTGTAAAATCTTCACGTTATACGTGGTTTCAACCAAGTAACAATTATTTGTTTTAAAAACTTGCTCTCATTAGGTCCAAGTTAGGTATTTTACAATGTTGCGTCATTGAATTGGATCTGTAAAGAAAAATACTAAAATGCAACAACTCTTTAAGTTGGGTTAATTGAATTTTCAAAACTGATTTAAGACAATTAGTATTTTTATCTTGTCGAAAGAGAAAGCGATAATAAATGGAAACATTTTGGACCAATCTTGCTAACTTTTTTATCTTAACTTCCTGAAGTAATCCGCTTAGATAAAATGCTGTTTAGTCCAATTGAGATAAGTGACCCACGTTGTTGGCCGAGGTCACGTAGTATATATTGTCCTTGAATATTTTCTCATAATTGCCGCACAAATAATAAAGTAACAGCGGGCTAACCAGAAACAAGCAGGGACAAACAGAAAAGAGATACCGAATGTTACAGAAAACGGAAGGAAGCGCACGTAAAAAGACAAGCAAGCAAGCAGAAGGACAGACAGAAACATAGACAGACAGACAGACAGACAGAAAGAGATAATCGTAATCCTAGTCGCAAATTTCTAAAGCGCTACTCGAAAGTTAAGCGCTTGGCGCCAGACACCAATAGACACCAAGAAACAGACAGACAGACGGACAGGCTGACAGACAGACATACAGACAGACAGATAGATAGACACACAGACAGAGATACAGAGAGACATAGATGTAGATTGAGAGCAGGCAGATCCAAATGGAAAACCAACAACTGAGGGATTAGAGGACTTCAGGACGCATTCTGGAATAATCAGAGTTGGTCATCGAACAATAGAACAGAAACGAGTTGCGTTTATTCCTCTTCAATCGCCGTTTACAACCCATCGAAGGAGCTCTCCAAGGAAGACGAAAAGGAACTCGAAAGGATGGGAAAATGATAGAAAAGAAGCATGGATGAATGGAAGAATGGAATGCGGAAAAGAAGGAAGGAAAGAACGAATGAATGAAGGAGGAAAGAGGAATGAATGCATGGAAACAAGAAAGAAAGGATTCAAGGAACGAAAAAAGCTGAAAGGATAGAAAGCAAGAAGAATTGATGTATGAATGAAAGAATAGAAGGAAGTAATAGAAGAAGAAAGGAAGGAGAGAGGGAAGGAAGGATGGAAGCGAGGAAGGGAAGGAGGGAGGAAGAAAAGAAAAGGAAAGCGGGAAGAAGGGAGGGAACGACGTGTGAAGTTAAGAAGGCAGATCGAGAAAATCTAGAGGTGCAGAACTGCAGGTATACAAAAGGACTGCCACGGTAGGCAGGCAGACAGACAGACAGACAGACAGACAGACAGACAGACAGACAGACAGACAGACAGCAAAACAAACTCGAGAGAGAGAGACCAAGAGAGAGACACAGAGAGAGAGACAGACAGACAGACAGAGGCAGACAGAGAGCTTCAGTAGGACGGAGTTAATGCTTTGGCTATGCATGGTATCTTTCAGATCGAGAGAGTCAATGTTTTGGCTAAGATATCTGTCAGATCCATCCAGTTTCAAAAGCACTAGTTCTAAACAAACCTAGACGCACTGAAATCGAACCCAGACCACCGTCTGGTCTTCGTTCACCGTTTACCATTCTCCCTTGGAATCCGCACCGAACGCCGCTGCGAAGACGAGTCGCTTATTTAAGATAATGAGATTGCGAAATTCTATTATGTATGTCACGTAATACATCCATAATGCATTTAACTCCTCTTTCCAGCATGCAAACAAGCATAAATACATACAAACAGACATGCATACATACATACATACATACATACATACATACATACATACATACATACATACATACATACATAAATACATACATACATACATGCATACATACATACATACATACATACATACATACATACATACATACATACATACATACATACATACATACATACATACATACATACATACATACATACATCCATCCATCCATCCATCCATCCATCCATTCATCCATCCATCCATCCATCCATCCATCCATCCATCCATCCATCCATCCATCCATCCATCCATCCATCCATCCATCCATCCATCCATCCATCCATCCATCCATCCATCCATCCATCCATCCATCCATCCATCCATACATGCATACATACAAACATACAAACATACATACATACATACATGCATACATACATAAAAACTCAAAATCCTCCATCAAAATTCACCTTCGTCTGATACCCATCTGATTGAGTTTAGGTTATCATATCAGAGGTCCATACCCTATGGAGCTACATAATTAGATGTGTGCTTATATTGCACTACATTCAACTACACTTCTACGCAGAAAACACTGTCCTTAGATCAGTTAATATCATATTAACTGAATGTTCTGCAATTGAAACCTTATAGGAAATTTTGATTCGCTATTCGTATAAACAAAATATTTCTATTATATGATCTAAATTGACTAATCTACTCTGCACTTATCTGGCGGTAACAGCATATCTCAAAGGACAATAGAGCTCTCTGGACAATGGAGGTTCCGATTAAATTTTAAGTTTGTTTGATCTGAATCGAATAGAACTGAAAGGTTTTTTTTGCCTGATCTGAGTCGGTATATATATATTTTCTCGGTTCCTCCACAAAAATCCCCACTCACTCTACGTCGCCTGCCTGAGGCTCCTCTGCTCATCACCCCGCAGGCTATCCACTCCAAATAGAAGTCTGATCTCTTCAAGAATTCCTCTCTTACTCTCTCGCTCAGTTTAACGACACTGTGTGATAACAAAGATCATTAGCGTCGCTCTTCTCCTTCATCCAGGATTCCTACTATGATCCGATCCGATCCTCTGCCTTCAAAGCTTTCTCGTCCTCAACGAAACCCGCTGTAACAGCTGCTCGGGATACGGAAATTTCGCCCACGGAAGATTCGCCCCCGACATCTATGATGAAAATGTAACTAAAACTAGAAGCTGGATTAGCAATGAAAATGTAACCAGAAGACTAGAAGCGGGATCTATGATGAAAATGTAACTAAGACTAGAAGCTGGATCGACGGGGGCGAAACTTCCGGGGGGTGAAATGTCGGGGGCGAATCTTCCGGGGGCGAAAAGTCCTAGAACCCAGCTGCTCTGCCTCTCCCTGGTCTCTCTGACAACCGTACTTGGACTTCCTATGGGTATCGATCTCTGGACATCCCTATTGATACGACGAAGCGCGCGTGAATAAGCTGGTGCTCTACGCTTGGCTTCAGATTAGTGTTTTGGAAATTTGGAGTTTACGATTATGATTACGATTGATATACTGATATGCTCACCCTCACCTCATGCCAGCAAACATTGCATTCGATCAACGAATATACTCTCACTTTTGATGTACTTCGTATACCAAGGCAGCTTTTGGTTCTCGCTCGGGGGTCCCAGTGGATGGTCCAAGGCTTTGCAATTCACTTACGTACATGCATAAATATATAGATACATACATATATATTTACATACATGCATACATACATACATACATACGTACATACATACATATATATACATACATGATACAAACATACATGCGCACAAACATACATACATACAAACAAACATACATAAAAACCGCACAGTTTTATGCGCTCGGTCAGTTCCCTAATCTCGTCTGTTTCTGGTTGGTCACCCTCCTTGACTTCATTTCTGGTTACCCTCACTTATCGCTTTTCGACCTGACTTCAATGAGTC
>OY744609.1:61464717-61477217 GCA_963556255.1 Allolobophora icterica | reverse complement strand
CAATCAATCAATCAATCAATCAATCAATCAATCAATCAATCAATCAATCAATCAATCAATCAATCAATCAATCAATCAATCAATCAATCAATCAATCAATCAATCAATCAATCAATCAATCAATCAATCAATCAATCAATCAATCAATCAATCAATCAATCAATCAATCAATCAATCAATCAATCAATCAATCAATCAATCAATCAATCAAAGATCTTTATTGTAACCAAATGACAATTATTACAGAGTAGAGTAAATGTATAACAGTAGTAAGCAGTTTTGTCACTGGTGACAAAAGGTGGCCCCATATAACATCACATAGCCTAGCGCATATATACAGATTCCGATTAGTGTTGTCATGTCTAAATATGATTTTTATAACAATTTCAAAATTACTCACATATCTCACGTTTACATGGAAACGTTTAAATGTTTAACGACATGCGTGGAGCACATTATATAATTCGGATATATTTATCCACTTACTTGTCAACAGGAATTCAAGATCAGAGCTTGTTTAAATAATTGCTCGACGTAGGAGGCTATAAAGGGCGTTGGCGTTGTCCTCAGTCGGACCCGTCTACGTCTGTCTGTCTGTCTGTCTGTCTGTCTGTCTGTCTGTCTGTCTGTCTGTCCGTTGACTTTGATATCAGTTACAGCGTTGAAAAAACCCAGTGTTAAATGACTCAGTCGGATGCTTTGTTGGTTACTCAACGAAGGATTTCTCGTTTCGCTTGGAATTACAAATTAACTAGGCTATGTAGTCACAACTATTATAGTCAGCAGTTGGATTGGATTTTGACCCGGCTTTTCCAATGGATTATTAGTCTTTGTGATTTCACTCTAATCAACCATTGACTGGAAATTATGAAATGGCGTTATAGAAGTCATTTGATTATATTAGTTTGGTCACAGTAATGGCCATTATCGTTTAGCTGTAGTTAAAGTCATAATAAGGTCAAAGGCTGTAGCCAAGGCAACAGCTGAAGTTACAGCTTCACAGTGATAACAAGTCCACAGCAGACAAATAGAGCTCGACAACAGGCGGAGAAGAGGAGAGAGACACAGAGAAACCGAGACAGAGACAATGGGGCAAAAGAAGATAAAGACAGACAGAGACATACAGGCAAATATAGAAACACAGACACAGAGAAAGACAGACAGACAAATGGAAAAAGAGAGACAGATGGAGACAGACAGGCAGAAACGGAAAGAGACAGACAGAGAAAGACTGGCAAAGACAGGACAGTCAGATAAAGACAGAGAGACAGAGGCAGACAGGCGTTTAGACAGCCAGACAGATATAAACAGAGAGACAAATACACACAGACAGACAGACAGAGACAGAGAGACATATACACATAGACTTAGACAGACAGAAAGACACAGACAGCAGACATGAAGAGAGATATACGGGTACAGAAAGGCCAAAGAAGTAGGAAACAAGGCTAATCAGGTCAGTCGTTGCATACTGAGCAACATATGGAAAGATTTTGTGACTGGAGTGTGTGCCCCCTGCACCTTGCATATCTGGGTGATAGTTCCCTGGAAGAGGAAATTCCTACTGCGAAGAAAAGTTCAGTTTTTACGGTCAGTCTTCATCCACCCTGGACGACGATAGGCAGAAGGAATGCCAACGTATCGACATTTGAAAAATCTGTTGAGTCATTTGGTATCTAATAATAGTAGTAGTAGTAGTAGTAGTAGTAGTAGTAGTAGTAGTAGTAGTAGTAGTAGTAGTAGTAGTAGTAGTAGTAGTAGTAGTAGTAGTAGTAGTAGTAGTAGTAGTAGTAGTAGTAGTAGTAGTAGTAGTAGTAGTAGTAGTAGTAATAATAATAATAATAATAATAATAATAATAATAATAATAATAATAATAATAATAATAATAATAATAATAATAATAATAATAATAATAATAATAATAATAATAATAATAATAATAATAATAATACTCGTACCACGTACTCCAAGCTTAAATTTTCAATCACTGTTAATATCTTAGAGCCTGAGGGATCTTATTTACCTCGGGCGAAAAAAAATAATAATAATAATAAAAATAATAAAAATAACAACAACAACAACAACAACAATAAAGGTAATAAAAATAATAATAATATAAGATTTATTTAGCACCCTAGCTCAGCCGAGGTCGAAGAAAAAGGCGTGGTACATGATTTTAGAAAAATCATTGGCAATCATTTATAGACCCTATTATGATGTTTTTAAAAGATAGATCTTGAGCTGTGATTTGGATGTCTCTAGAGATGGAGCATTCTTCACGTGGTCTGGAAGACTGTTCCACGTGTTGGTTCCAGCGACCGAGATGGAACAGTCGCCAAACAGTCTCATTGCAGACCGCGGGATTTGTAATTGATTTTTCGATGCGGACCTTATTAACTAATTGCTCTCCGAAGGTTCATATTTTCCACCTTATTATAAAACCGTGGAGGTTCCAGCGACCGAGATGGAACAGTCGCCAAACAGTCTCATTGCAGACCGCGGGACTTGTAATTGATTTTTCGATGCGCACCTTATTAGCTAATTGCTCCCCGAAGGTTCATATTTTCCAGCTTATTATAAAACCACTTTTGATGTTATGATTATTGGAAAATTTCACCTAATTATAAACCACTTTTGATGTCATGATTATTGGAGAACTTCACCTAATTATAAAACCACTTTTGGTGTTATGATTATTGGAGAATTTCACCTAATTATAAAGTCACCTTTGATGCTATGATTACTACAGAACTATGTCGTTTAACGTTAACCACAATGTCGCAGTATGATGTCTCTGTGAGCGCCGTAAAATATCACATTGCATTTAACTCTGTCATTCGATATAGTCATATGTATTACACTCTTTGTCGGCAGATCAGAAACCATGTGAGTGCAATCATATGATTGAACATCAGAGGCTAAGTCACATTGTACGACTATTATTATAGGTAAGTTATGTCATATAATTAGAGGCTTAGTTACGTTACACGACTGTTATTTCAGGCTAAATTACGTTATATGGCTATAATTATAGGCATAGTTACGTTATAGACTGTTATTACAGGCTTAGTTACGTTACATGACTGTTATTACAGGCTAAGTTACGTTACACGACTGTTATTACAGGCTTAGTTACGTTACACGACTGTTATTACAGGCTAAGTTACGTTACACGACTGTTATTACAGGCTTAGTTACGTTACACGACTGTTATTGCAGGCTAAGTTACGTTACACGACTGTTATTACAGGCTAAGTTACGTCACATGACTATATTGTAGGCTTAGATTTTACGTTACAGAGTGAGTTACATAGGCAAAGATATAAAGATACAATAGACAGAGGCAGAGAAACAGACACAGACAGAAGGACACAGAGAGACAGACAGAGATGTAAGACAAGGCCTACCTCAGTTTATCAGGAACAGGATTTGAACCGGTGACCTTTCGACTTCAGCAAAATATCCGGTTCGCTAATCTTAGCAGTCGTTCACCAAACCTTGTCATAATCAGCTCTCATCATCGGTGTCGCTTTCTAAGTCCGCTTTACTCTGAATCTCTCTCTCATCTCCCGAATGTAAACCGGAAATCTCGAGCAGCAGCCTACACCGACCGACTTGACCTCATTTTATCCAATGCAACGGTTACGTCTTTCGCGCGATTTCGCTGCATTTTCGTTTTATTTATTTTTTCGTTTTATTCCGAATTCCCAAAGTACGCTAAACGGAGACTCGGCTAAAAATGCTCTACTACAGCCTCAGGAATTATACTACGGAACTCCCCCAGCGGTTCTGTGGCGGCATTTAGGCTACGGATATGTATACATACATGAATACACACACATATATATATGTAGGCTGCTCGGTGTGGGCTTCCTTGAAGGAGCGAATAGACCAGAAACTAGGTGTAGAAACTAGATGTCCGATTTGAGTCAGAGAGTGGGGAGTTCCGTTGTATAATTCACGAGGCTGTAGCAGCGTATTTTTAGCAGAGTCTCCGTTTAGCGAACATTGGGAATTCGGCATAAAACGATTTAATATGCCGAGGCGAAGAGAATGAAGGCCAGTGGCGTCACTAGGGCTGGTGTCACCCGGTGCGGTAAGTCATGGTGTCACCCTAAAAAAAATGTTCATAGTGTCACCCTAAAAAATGTGATGACTTTTTTAGGAATTCGTCTCCCAAAAAAGTGATGACCTTTTTTAGGAACTCGTCATCTTGCAAAAATTTCATCATTTTCTCATTTTGGTGTCACCCCCTCTGAAGGTGTCACCCGGTGCGGTCCGCACCCCCGCATCCCCTCGTGACGCCACTGATGAAGGCGCAAATAATTCACACGTAACGGTGGTAGCCTTTCTTGTTTTAAAATGTATTTAGTACTACTACTCACCGTCCAACCGCCGAGGTCTATCCGCTTGGTGTTTTTATCAAAAGGTTCATACCAGACTAGAAACTGATTTTTAAAAACTATACTTGATATATATAGCGACGGTATATGAGCTGGTCTCACTGACGCAGCTCTTGTATACATAGCGCAGCGATATTTTCGGAATTTACGCTGCATTATATTAAGCTGCAGTTCATCAAAATAAGTGATTAGCAAACGTGGCGTCTTGTCCAAGGCCTGTCTCGAATGAAAAAAGTTGCAACCAGGGTTTGAATTGTCAAATTTGAACTTGAGAGGGTATACGTGCTAAATTTTAGTGAGTGTAGGCCTACTCGAAACTTGGCTGTGTCTCAGTGGCGTAGCTAGCTTTTCATGGGCCGGGTGTAGGGGGTCCCGCATGGGCCCCTGTTTGGCCCTGTAAGGCCTGTAGCCTTGCGTTCTTACCAATATTGTCATGGACTCATGTGTATGCCATCCACCACCTAGATCAGGGGTGGGAAACATACGACCCGCGGGCCGGATCCGGCCTCCGGGGACCTTTGGACCGGCCCCTGGCATGTCCTTTAAATAAACACTGTAACTGGCACTTGGGAACCTTGTATCTGGCCCTACATGGATGTCTATATTTCTGCACGTAGGCCGACAACAGTAGTTTCAGTTTAACGACACTGTGTGATAGCAAAGATCATTAGTGTCGTCCTCCTCTGTTATCCAGGCTTGGGACTGGCACTGCCAGAGTACGAGCAGTGGCGGAGTTCTTTTTCTTTTAACTTTTAAGTTCTCTGCCCTTCGGCAGGTTTCAACTGCCAATGACGCCATTCTTCTCCACGTTGTGCTAGGCCGACTTTAAAAGCATCTGTTTCTTATTTATTAAGAATCCGGCCTCTAGTCAACTTGTTTCTTCTTCTTTATGGCTTTGGCGATGCCCCAGCACGCAATAGCCGCTCATTTATGGCGAGTCTCCACTTCTTCCTGTCCTGTGCTCTCTGTGTAGCCTCCTGCACGGATAGGCCCATCTCCTTGCAGTCCTCTCGAATCCCATCAATCCATCGTAACCGAAATAACCGAAATAGCGCAGTCTCCTGATCCTTATCCTGTCCACGATGTCCTGGTGTATATTCAGTCTGTTGTGTATCTCCGTATTTCTTATCCGGTCTCTTCTGGTGACTCCTACTATCCTTCGTAAACATACCATTTCGAACACCCTTAATCGTCTTTTCTGCACCTCCTTCAATGTCCATGTCTCCGAGTTATATAGTAATACATTTAGTACAAGTGTCTCATACACCTGTACTTTGGTGGTCCTGCTGATTTCCCTCGCACTCCACACCTTGTGTAGTGCCTGTAGTATTCCTCTTGCCAACCCAATTCTTCGTTCCACATCCTTCTCTGATTCGCCCTTCGCGTTGATATATCCTCCAAAGTATACGAATCCCTCCTTTTGCTCCAGATTTTGTCCATCCACCTCAAGTTGAAACTGTGTGTCCCCCCTTCCAAGGAACTGACTTTCTGTCTTTTGCAGTCAACTTGTTTACTACTCAAAAAAACAATACAGTCAACTAGTTTACTACTCAATAACTCAGCCATCAATGCAATGACTCTCTGCATGAAACAAGACCAAAGAGTGAGTAGGTTCGCAACTTTTTTGTGAACAGTTCTTCTCAAAGATGCATAAACTAACAAAATGTAAAAACAGATGCAGACTAACAGATGACAATCTTTCCAATAAGCTTTGAATTGCCACTTCGAACATTAACGCAAGCATTCCGGATTTGTGCCGTGAAAAGAAGCGTATGTATATTGTATGTATATTGCTGACCAAGCAAGCACATCAAACAAATGGATACATTGTACAGACTTACAGTTTTATATATTTTAGAAGCTGAAGAAACTTAAAACTTATTTTGTTTTCTATTGTAGTGTAGGACTGCAGGTATTAGGATAATTATGTTTTCATCATAAAATTATCTTCATTTACTTTAAACTTTAAGTTTAACCGTAAAGGTAATTCTGCAATATTTAGTTTGATTAAAATTAATATTGTGTCATTTTCTGGGGCAAACAAATCTGCAAAAATTAGCCCGTGAGTGGCATACGGCCCCTGAGCTGCCCTTAAAATCTTAGGGCGACCCTCTGTTAAAAGAAGTTGCCCATGCCTGACCTAGATCTAATGCCTATATCAAAGTCTTAGGTTGCAGTCATAAAATTCCTTAATATTTCGCTATTATACAGATAAATCAACCATCAATAACCAAGATTAGTTAATTAAGCTAATAAGATAGGCCTACACTGAACCACTGAAACCTGTGCCCGGGGGGGGGGGGGTAATTTAACCCAAGGTAATTTAGGGAATTAACTGGAGTGGTTGAAAAATAAATTGGAGGTGAACCCTCCCAACCCCCGACAATTCAGTCCCTGGTTGTAACCCAGTTGCATTTGTATTTCGGTAAACGAGTGAAGTTTCTCGTACATAGGCTATTACATAGAAGTCGTTTGGCTGAGGCTGTTCCGTTGGGACCAGCCGTGAGTCGGTGTAGGCTAGACGTGAGCAGTGTTTAATTGAGATGTCGAAAGAAGCCGGCTCCCTACTGAGGGCCAACCATCGGTCCGCCTGGCGGGCGCGTGCGGGCAGCCAGGCTGGGCTAGAGAGACTCACGGCGGCTCCCTACCTGCTCACCTCAGTCGGTGATAAAACTTAAGATTGCTGGTGCTGGAGCCCAGCTCGATGAGTAGCTTTGCTTATGGTTGCTCGCGGTGGGAGCCTGACAGCAGCGAAGAGTTGGGTAAGTTTAGTTGGCAGCAAGTTGGGCTTGCAGACGGTGAGTAGTTCACCGGTCAAAAATGCCTATTGTGTCCTTGTGTGTCTGTCCATCTGTGTGTCTGTCTGCGTGTGTGCGTGTGTCTGTATGACTCTGTGAGTGAGGGTAATGCCAAGCCTTGCCATCTGTGAATTCAGGAGATTAAATAACCGCCTGCCATTCGGTAGTCAAGACCTTTTTATGTCGACTGCACGGACTTCTCGGATTGCACGAACCTCTCCTCCTAATCCTCTTCCTCCTCATCCTCGTCCGTCTCTTCCTCGTCGTATTCCTCCTCCTCCTTCTTTTCTTGCGCCACCTCCTCCTTCGTCCCTCTGTTTCCTATTCCTCCTCATTCGCTGCTTTCTGCTTCTTTTCACCTCCTATTCCATCTATCCATCCATCCATCCATCCATCCATCCATCCATCCATCCATCCATCCATCCATCCATCCATCCATCCATCCCTCCATCCACCCATCCCTCCATCCATCCATCCATCCATCCATCTCTCTCTCCCTCCATCCCTCTCTCCATCCTTCTCTCCTTCCCTCCCTCCATTCCTCGCTCCCTCCCTCTGTTTCTCTCTGTGTCTCTCTCTGTCACTCTCTCTGTCATTCTCTCTGTCTCTGTTACTTTCTCTTCTCTTTCTCTGTCTCTCTCTCTCTGTCTTCCTCTCTCTCCCTATCTCCCCTCATTCTTCTTCTCTTGTTGTCTTCTCCTCTTCCTTCCCTCCGCCTCCTTGTGCACCTTCTACTACTTCTTTGCATCAAACGCTTCCTCCCTCGCTCTCCCCCATTCAATTCCTCTTCCTCTGTCTCCTCCTCCTCCTCCTCCTCTTCCTCCTCCTACTCCTCCTCGCCCCCTCCTCCTCTTCCTTCTTAGCTTACCTTTGCCTCTCCTTTCGATACCTAGCGCATCCGATGAGCTCAGTTTCATAATACAGTGCAACCGACGAAACCGGCGAGAACTCGACTAGACATTTTTTTTAGCAGCGTTCGCCTTTCAACCTGTTCCACCCATTGATCGACGGTAGTCCAGCGACCCTGAAAAGATAAACGTTAAACCACTAATCATTTCCCTTGACCTCGATTCCCCTCTGCTCCGTAGGCACCACCAGCTTCTGCTTTCCCTTAATTCTTCTCAGTCAGAACCAATTCTGTTCCGTGGATTTAGTCGCCTCGTTTCATTTTGTGCAATTGCTTGCGTCATCGCTCATTCTTTGTCTGAACTAAAAACGAAGAGGAGAAGCAGGAGAACGAGGAGGAAAAAAGTAGAAGGAGAAGGGAGAAGAAGATTATTATTATTTTTTGTTTTTTTTACCTGAGGTACATGTATTCTCTGACGATGTCAACAATTAGGGGTAGCGTTATTTCGGAATGGCTATTATAATTATTATTATCATCATCGTTATCATCATCGTTATCATCATCATCATCGTCATCGTCATCGTCATCATCATCATCATCATCATCATCATCATCATCATCATCATCATCATCATCATCATCATCATCATCATCATCATCATCATCATCAGCATCAGCATCATCATCATCATCATCATCACCATCCTCATCGCGTGCAAAGACCCTGAACGAAAATAATGCACGATGATCTATAGACAGGCCATTAAATAGGTTCCTCTCCCTCTTCCTCTCTTCCTCTCCCTCTCCTTCTCTCCATCTCTCCTCTCTCTCCTCTCTCTCCTTCTCCTTCTCCCTTCCCTCTCCCTCTCCCTCTCATGCACCCATGACCTAAGCGTTACCTGTTTGACTGTATTCCGTAACGGTATATAGAAGGTCATGGGTAGGGGTATGGTTACGGCGTAACCATACCCCTACCCATGACCTTCTATATACAATAATGTATATTGAAGTTCATGCCCTACCCGTCCCTCTCTGTTTCCGTTACTTTGTGAACACCTGTCTCATCATCTCATCCAAATTTTTCCTCACGGTAATTGATCGCACTGGCATTTAATCCTTTGACGCCTTCATAATTAATCTCAGAACAGGCAGGTCAGCCCGTCTACTTGAGTTTCTCATACCTGAACAGGCCCATGCATTTATTCGAGCGCTAACTGTGGCAGTCTTCTTTGGCTCCTTAGCACGGACCTCTGTGTAATAACTATCCTCAGGCATTCGGAGTCCGCATCTGAACATATTAGTGTACATTTGTTTTCAATTTAAAAGGATATGCCAGATACTTAGAAGGGCATGATCAAGCTAATGATGGTTTAAGATTGCGTCTGGCATATGAAGGTGCAATAAGGTCCTGCGCGTGCCTGTGCAAATTATTATTATTATTGTTGTTTATATAGCGCCCCTTCCAGATGCCTTATCAGGAGTGCTCCCAGTCCAACCACGGATTGCATGAATGAAAGTATTTACGCACGTATGCATGTATGTGTATGTATGTTTGCATGCATACGTATGTATGTATGTGTATATGTATGTACGCATGTATGTATGCCATGCATGTATATGTATGAATATGTATACGTTTGTATGTGTACGTATCAGTGTGATTCTCCTTACAGATTTTATTTTAGTTATAGTTACAGTTATAGTTAATGGTTTTTCATTTTAGTTATAGTTACAGTTATAGTTAGTATTATTTTTTAGTTATAGTTATAGTTATAGTTACTGGACTTTTATTTTAGTTAATTTTAGTTAGTACATATAGTTACAAGTGGCCCTAATGGCGCTCCTCATGGTCCATATTATGGGGTCATCGATTAATTATGTCAACAAATTTTAGGCGGTTTTTGATCTCCTCCCCTTGTCATCAACTGTCAAACATTCAAGAACCTCCTAACAAAATTATGTCAAAGAAAATTACTCCACCCCAGGAAATTTCTATGACTCAACCAAATTTAAAGAACTGAAATTGCCAAAAAAGAACAAAATGTTGTTATTCAGATTTGAATTTGATACTTAATGGCTACAGTAGGGCCTACATGTGGAATCACTGTCTTTCACATATATTATTTTAATGGATTTTTTCCATTAAAAAATACAACCTCGTTTTCTTTTAAATGTGTATTCAATTTGATTTTTATTGCGAACATTCTAATTTGAACATGATGAATTTTTTTAATATTCCTTTTAACATATAAAATTAAAATAAAAACAAGTTTCTCACTCTAATATTAACAATCGAACAAAATTATCTTTCCATCAAAAACAAACTTCACGTTCTCATGTTTATCGATATTGCACTTTTTATTTCATTAACGAAAATAGCGATGAATTTTCGTTAACGAAATCATTTTTGGTTCGTTAACGAACATTTTCGTTATCGTTAACGTTAACGAGAATCACACTGGTACGTATGTATGAGCATGTATGTATGTAGGTGTATGTATACATGTAATAATAATAATAATAATATTAATAATAATAATAATAATAATAATAATAATAATAATAATAATAATAATAATAATAATAATAATAATAATAATAATAATAATAATACCAAGCAGGCAAAAGAATAATAATAATAATAATAATAATAATAATAATAATAATAATAATAATAATAATAATAATAATAATAATAATAATCTTAATTACTTCAAACTGACAAGTACGCAGTAAGATTACATCGTATATGTATGTCTATGTATGTATGTGTGTATGCATGTGTATGTATGTGTGTATGCATGTGCGTGTATGCATGTACGCACTTATGTATGTGTACGTGCGTACGTATGTATGCATGAATTGTATTCATACATGTTTGTATGCATTCATGTATTATGTAGTCACCTACAGATTTGCATAACTCACAAGCACGTATAGGAATACATGTAGGTATATATATATCTGTGCATTTGTCTGAATATTTATATACTGCATTTAGATACCACTCAAAAGCTTTTAGGGTAATATATGCGATAAAACTATACACTGATAAATAGGCAGCTTTTCTGGAAGTCTTGATATGGTTATCATTAACGACCTATATCGTGCTTGGCCTAAATTGGCCTAAAGGGTTACGAAGCGTCAGAACCAAGCAGGCAATAATAAACTATAATCACATTGTTCAAGTTACGCAGATAATCGATGTCTAGAGTAGAAAGAAAGAGATGCTATATAAACGGAGACAGTTTTTGCAGTTGCTTTTTAGACTAAGCTGGCTCCACCTGTTGACTGCGAGACACGTTGTCTTGAGTCAACTGCAGACTGAAGAATAAGAGCAATCGTATTCGTAATCGTGAAGTCCAAAATTTTAAAGTGCTACTCTAAGGCTAAGCGCAGAGCATTAGATTATTCACTAGCGCTGCGTCAACTCAAAGGGGTTGTCCAGAGATGGTCATGCCGTTCCCTAGGCTTACTTTGAGAGACGGCAATGGGTAGCATGTGTTAGCGATTTCAGTTTTCTCAGCCTTGGCATACGAGGTCGGTTGGCCAAACCTTTCTCTCGGTGTCTCATCGTTCCAAAGACAGTGTACGGTCGGTGAACTCATTTAACACCCAGTTCGCCGGAGGTCACAAGTGGAGTAGAAATTTTAAAACATCTTTCTGCCCTGGCGAGGTTTGAATCCTGATCTTTGGGTTGACAGTCCAGCCGCCTAACCACTGGGCCACCGTTCAGCCACCGCAATGTTTTTTAAGCTCGGCCACTGTCCTCATTCTAGTAGTGCCAGTCAAAAGCCTGGAAAAGAGGAAGGGTGGAGCTAATCATTCTTGCTTTGATACAACGTCGTTAAATATCAACTAACAGCAGCGCTCGTGAATAAGATGGTGCCCTGCTTTAGCCTTAGAGTAGCGATTTAGAAGTGTGGAGTTTACGATTACCATTACAATCTTTTGTTTTCAAAATTTCCTAAATCATCGTCCTAAATCCTAGATCAGTGTCAAGGAGGAGGTAGCTGGAGAAATCGTCAATGCAGGAATTGGGAAGGAAGTCGCTGATTGGCTTGCAGGACGACAACTGGGTCAGGTCAGCCAGGCTCCAGTCCTCAGCCGCAGCGCTTGAGTTCAGGGCGTTCAGATTAGTAAGTAAGCAGTCGTTTTCGAAGCTCGTGAGACGCTGTCGATCGGCAAACTCGGACGCATTCTCGAAGGAGGTGGATTCGAAACCCGAACTAACCCCAGACGGGTTCGAATCGAGGTCACTGAGGTCGCGTAGGATTTCGTTGAGTCGCGTGTCACATGACCAGTCGGGGGTGAAGAGCTCGCTGGAGGGCGGCTGGGGCGAGCTAAGGTCAGTCGCCATTGAATCAGCCGACGATTCATCGGCTGAGTCGCTTGCTGAGTCGCTGCCCTGACTTTCCCCAGTTGAGTCGATCGTCTCCCATCGTTCTATG
>OY744609.1:61417217-61459717 GCA_963556255.1 Allolobophora icterica | reverse complement strand
TGCCAGCTCATCCAGTTCATTGAACTGAATTGTCAACCAATTTAAAGAACCCAAACACATCACAGTATATATGAGATTTTAAATGAATTTAGATTAAAGTCTCACGTCTATGGAGGAATGTATAAGCGCTGTCGGGCCTACAGGTCCGTCTGCGACCAAAGCATTCCAATTATATGGTGTATGTGTAGCTGTATTGTCTTAGATCAATAATTATATTGTATTGTCTAGATGATATTAAGTGTGCATTTAATTTATTACTTTCTGTTTGGAAAGAGGTTATACTTCTACGTGTAACTCGTGAGCAAACGCATAGACATGAAAATACAACACAATGCAATACAACTGCATTTGATACATTGCCCTCCTTCCAAAGTTCAGAAGTGCACACGACCATACGACAGAACATCAATGACGCAGAGCAATTGTGAGTGAAGGACTTGCTCAAGTTACTGCTTCGGGCGAGGCTCGAACCTGTACTCTCCACGTTACAAGACGAGACCTCTAACCAATCGGCTACCGTGTAGTCACTGAGTACCGGGTTCGAATCCCGTCTTGTCATGCTACTCTTTCAGAAAAACGGTACAAAAACGTTGTACTGCATTTTAAAGAAACCCCTATAGGTACTAAACAGATGAGCTCACAAGTACCTAGATTCATGCTGATCCTGAACCTCTTGGTCATCAGAGATCCAGTAAAGACTTGTCTTGTTCTCATATCTTTCTGGTTCCTCACAGAATGCAGTAGATTTCTCCATTATTCCATTAGGTCCCCCAGGACCTTCTGGAACGATTAGGTTCTCCGGATAGGACCATAATCGCCTAAAGTGATCAAAACTTTCCAAGATACTTACTTAACTTTCTTAGACCTTTCTGGAATGACCTGGATCTTCCAGGGTGAAATAGATGACCCTAAGATGGCCTTGATTTTTAAATTGGATACTCGCAGATCCTTATGGAATTATTTACATCCTTCAGGTATATGCGTAGATCCGCCTAAAGTGACCTCGATTATCTAAGAATCTGCTGCTGTGTGTAGTTCCTCTGAAAATTACCTTGGTCCTCTACATGCCTGCCAGGTTCTCCTGAGATTTCTTAGGTCCTCCGGGATTATCTCACATCGTCTAACTTACCTTAAGGCTTAAGCTTTTATAGATTCTCAATAAAAACCCTCGACGAATATTTACCATGCAGTATCTGACTAAGACCCTCATATGCAGACCTGAGGAAAAATTCTTGACATAGGTGTGCATTTAGTTATGGATCCCCTACTTACGTTCAACCTGGCAATTAGGCTAATATAATTTCTAACGTCGACGGAGCTACTGAGGTCATAAGAAATTTACATACTGATCACCACAAAAATTTATACTCAAACCACATTTTAAGGTCAGAGTTAAGGTCATCGACATCCTCTTATAAATAAACACAATTGTTATTAATGTTAATTAAACACAAGACGGGCGCGCCTTCTGGGGAATCAGCGTGTACAATGTATATGTCTAAGCATATAAATTATATTTCTGCATATACATAAATTAGGACATCCATGTTAAAATATAGACTTGCGTACAGGGCTGTAGTGGTAAAATTAACGCTACCGGTTAGACTTCCCAACAAATTAGAGGTGAGTACAAATATTTTATGAGGTGAGTATATATACGGTCTCTAAAGGTGAGTACACGCTGCATACCCTCGTGCACCCTCTACTACAGCCCTGCAAGTTGCGTATAATTAAGGCTGTATGCACAGAAGTTCACAGAGCATGTTTCCCTACGTAGGCCGATACGTTAAATCGTGAACTAAAAGTCAACAGATCGAATGATTCGAATCCCATGTCAATATGTTTACCAGACTGCTAATATTCAATTTCAATGCGTTGGGGGATAAGCATTAAATGCCCTGAAGTATAGAGGGCTGCCTTCTAACTTCCACCCATGCGATGCTGACCCACTGAATGGTAAGCCTCTATCCGAGCGCAAAGGGATCGGAGAGACTTGCCCTTTAATCAACTGGTGAATGAGTAATCAGTGAGTCATCCTCAGTAGGTATCCGTGATGTTTCACAGGTGCGACTGAAAGTAATTATTTAATTAATTAATTAATTGATGATAATAACGATGCTGAAAATAATAATAATAATAATAATAATAATAATAATAATAATAATAATAATAATAATAATAATAATAAATATATATATAATTAAGTAATCAAATGATGATGATGAGGACGATGATGATTATGATGATGATGATGATGATGATGATGATGATGATGATGATGATGATGATGATGATGATGAAGATGACGATGACGATGACGATGATGATGATGCGATTGATGTCGATAGCGGTGCTACTACTACTGATAATGATAACAATAGACGCAATAGCAATTGTGTTTTCTATAATTATTGTTATTGTTCTCTGATATTACAGCAGTATAAGTGAAACAACACCAAAAACCGATGTTTGTCTCCTTTGACGTCTGCCGATTTGATCACAAAGCTTTTACATCCAACTTTTTAGCACGTGAGATCCATCCTTTCTTCCCTATCGATTGCGATTTTTACAGGGAAAGAAGGAGACTTCCTTACCCCCAATGGTTCAGTCCATCTGACATTAGAGAGATATTTTCTCCACACATTTTACTATATATACTCCTTTACTCCAGTGCTTATACCCGATTAGATCAGCTCATCTCCCCATCATTTCACGCCTGTCCATATCTGCCAGCCGTGAATCGCAGCTTGCTTCCTCCGTACTTCTACCCCGGAAGGGTAAATGTTTCAAAATGTATTATATTAAATCGGCATTATACGAATTTAATAATCAATGATCTTAAATCTTTATGATTGATATCTCCAGCGTTGTCATTAAAGAATTTCGCTTACCTGAACAGCACTTTTACGAACACTACCTGTCATGTTTAAAAATGTATTGGAAATCCACGCTCTGCTAGAAGCTACTCTTCCGCCATCTCTTCCACGTCTCTAAGACAGTCAGAAATCTCTTCTGAATCGAAAAATACTTTTTCTGAAATTAGAGGAGCCCAGAAAACGCACCCCGAAATACATCCGATGCAAGACATCTACGCATTTTCCTGGCAAGCATTAGGATCGGATCATGTACGACTGCTAATGTATTTACATCGATATCGATACAACTCACTTTACGTACAGCTCATGTACTGCGGCCTTTCTTCGGCCTCAGCCTTGCTTGAACAAGAAGTTATTATTATTATTATTATTATTATTATTATTATTTTTATTATTATTATTATTATTATTATTATTATTATTATTATTATTATTATTATTATTATTATTATTATTATTATTATTATTACTACTACTACTATCATTCATTCATTCATTCATTCATTCATTCATTCATTCATTCATTCATTAACAATGACTGTTAGCCTACTTAGACGCAATAGCAACAGTGTTTTCTAGAATAATTTTTATTGTTCTCTGATATTACAACAGTAGGCTACAAGTACAGTCATTATTATTATTATCGTTATCATTATTTTTTACTCGAGGTACTATTAATCCCTCAGGCTGTAAAAACAATTACTATAATCCCCCCCCCCAAGCTACATGCGATCCCTCGGTATTGCACAAATTAGGGGACATTGTTCTGCAATGGCTAGTCTTCACAAATGGTTTTATCGGTGTGAAAGTTGCTACCAAAAGCGACTGCGTTGGATTTCATAGATAAGCGCTGAAAGAGAAAAGTAGTCTCACTGTTGTCTCCTGATATTTGGACAAAGCGGTAGCCGAGGATGCTGATCAATGCGAGGCCATTATTATTATTATGGAACCGTTAAACGCCCTAAAAGTCCTGCCAAAGAAACGAGATACTTGGTTGTTCAACTGTTTGTCCGGAATATTGAAATGGTTATTAAGCGATTTCTATAGCGCCAGCCTTATCACTGTTTCACTTTCGGCTGATCCGGGTGGAATATCTTCTGCTGGCGAGTGACGTCAGCCGGCGTGACGTCATCGTCCTGCCAATCGTTGATTTCTGTCGCCTCTTCTATGATTCCCATTGCCTGAAATATGTCGTCAACTAATGGATAATACATGGTAATAATAATAATAATAATAATAATAATAATAATAATAATAATAACAATAATAATAATAATAATAATAATAATAATAATAATAATAATAATAATAATAATAATAATAATAATAATAGTAATCAATAGTAATTGTTGCAATTATGTTATTAATCAACCATTAGTCATACTCTGCCGATAAATAAATTCTCTTCGAAGGCGCAATAGTAGTCCCAACTGGCAGAGGCAGAGTAGTACTTGTACTACTAACATTAATATTTTAAAATTACTGTTGTTGTTGTTGTTGTTATTATCTGGGGCGTCTACACCATAGAAACCTTGGAGCAAATGCTCCATCCAAGAAATAGGGGGAAGATCTGTCAGTGTGCTACCATTTTAGGGGGGGGGGAGGAACGGGGAGGGGCAAGAAGAGGGGGAAATGGGAAGTTGCTCCAATGACTTAGGGGGGATAGACGCCCCTGGTTATTATTATTATCGTCTTTAACCGACCCATGCATAGAATGTAGCGACGGCTGCTCCTCGTTTTAATTCTGTTTCGTTGATCGTTATGAGGATGGCTTTAGATCGAGCGCAGATCTCCGGATGGAGTGTCTTGGGTTCGACGCTTACTATCCTCTGCAGGAGGTTTTTCTTTCCGACGGACCTGACGAGGGCCTGGCAGTGCTTCCACTCCTGGAAAAGAAGATAGACACGGAGGATTAGGATGGAGGCCACGCCAGCTATGTTCCTGCTCATTCGTTTGTAGGGATGGAGACACACGACCGTTGTCACCCTTTGGATTCCGCCGTTAAGCACCTGTTCCTTGTTCTTTGTACCGGCTTTCGAAACTCGGAGGGATGGAGGGATTCTCGTTATCATCGCGATCATCATGGTTATCATCATCATCATCATCATCATCATCATCATCATCATCATCATCATCATCATCATCATCATCATCATCATCATCATCATCATCATCATTCATCATCATCATCATTATCATCATCATCATCATCATCATCATTATCATCATCATCATCATCATCACGATCATCATCATCATCATCATCATCATCATCATCATCATTCGTCATCATCATCATTATCATCATCATCATCATTATCATCATCATCATCATCATCATCATCATCATCATCATCATCATCATCATTCATCATCATCATCATCATCACGATCATCATCATCATCATCATCATCATCATCATCATCATCATTCGTCATCATCATCATCATCATCATCATCATCATCATTCGTCATCATTCGTCATCATCATCATCATCATCATCATCATCATCATCATCATCATCATCATCATCATCATCATCATCATCATCATCATCATCATCATCATCATCATCATCATCATCATCATCATCATCATCATCATCATTCATCATCAGCGTGGTTTTCATTGTCATAATATGAAAAATGCATGTCACGCCAAATCAGAGCTCAGTAAGCCAGAGTAAACCCTATGCCAATTTTAACAAACGACCCAATAATGAAATACATCTAGATTCTACCTACGAATCAAGTCCTATGACCCAGTGACTTAGAAGATAGAACCCATTGATCTACGTCCCGATGACCTATGACCCGATGGTCTACGACCCGATAACCTACGACCTGATGTGCCAAGACCGATGACCTTTGACCCTTTATGAGAACGCTGACCCTATATAAGTGTATACCTGTGTCGTTTCCTCGTCTTCGCCGACGAGAAGGAGTGCCGCCTGCATGACCTTGTGGAGTGGCGCCGACGGATTCAAGTAAGTCTTGATCTCGGCGAAGGCGATGCGATCCATGTCGAACGGTTTGACCTTGCTCATCTTCTTCAGTCGCTGGAGCAAGGTCCTTGCTTCCTTGAGGTCCGTCTCAAGGGGACGCTCCAGTTCCTCATCAACGATCCTCTGAATCGCTTTCTCGATCCTCTCTATCTCTTTCGACTTGCAAGCTTCCTTTAGCTCTGGAAGGCCAGATCGTTCATTTGCTTTAATAGTGAAACTAGTTAAATTGAAATTGATTAAGTAGGTGAGAGAAGAAGAAGAGCAACCTCTTCAGCTAGCCAGGGTGGAAATTGTCGGGGAGTTGTTGGGGGTTCAACCCCTAGTCTTTCTGAGGACCCCAGTTAAATCTTCACTGCACACTACAGGGGTTGTTTCCAACCCCCTCAGTTGTGCTAGTGTGATTTAGCATTATGTGACTCTGAGTCTCTGACAAAGAGAAGACATTTCCATGGTGTATCATGTATGCATTTTTGAATTTTCTCAACAAAGGAATTGATTTTGATTCGAGTCTGACTTGCAAAACTGCTAGCATTGAAATCAGCTGCTTTCAAATTTCGTTGACATCAGTTTGCAAAATACGGATAAAATGTTCAACCTTCCCCAGTCTTTTTTCTACAATTCCAACACTGCAGCTAGCCCTGAGACAGTGATGACTGGAAGTGTTAGTGACATAGCATCGGCATTTGAAGGCGGGTGGCCAGTCCTTACCCTCACCGTCTGATCATAACACCGACAGCGCAGGTCAATGTACTCATTATAGCTTAGTTGGTTAGTTGGCGCAGGGGAAGCAGAAATCTCGAAACAAATTTGTTTCCCTTCCGGAGATTTGAACCCCCGACCTCTTGGTTGACAGTCCAGCACGCTAACCACTAAATTATCACGCATCCTTGACATTTAGTAGGTCGCACATAACAGAAGTAAATAAAATATAAACCAACTCCAGATTTAAAATTAAACTCAAGGTGATTCAGATTCGTTTAATAAGCGAATACAGGTGCAGCCCGGACGCGAAGTTCACTTCACTCTTTACAATCTTGGCAGACTGTAGTCGCGAGCATACATGAACAGTCACCTAGATACCTTCATTTAAAGACAGGAGTTGGTTATATGTTATTGACTTCGATCATCCCATTGTTTCCACTCTTCAAACACCTAGCTGTGCAATGTGGAAGCACGTGCATACGTCGTGCAATGATACAGTTGAACTCGCTTAGTTTACTTTTTTACAAAAGCGACAAGTATTGTTTCCGTTTAATTATACCTAAAGAAGTTAACTTAACGAATAGAAAGATTAACTAACTAATGACATATCGTATACAGTCTTGGAAAATTAAACAATCCTTCTAATCAAAGCGACCACTACTGACTTAATGTAATTGAAAAATTATGTTTTCTAATTAATTAACAGATCACAGCACACTGAATCGTGCATTCCACTGATACTAAGCGCACTATGATTAACTTGTAGCTTCCATCGGCTGATGCCGTGTGCATTATGATAAGGCGCTACAAAAGTCATAGAATTTGCTTTGGATCACACCAAACTCAGAGTCGATCCGGGATTAGAGGTATGCCATAGAATTGAAACAGGTGGTTGAGAGGTCTTATGGATTACCTATTTTAGCTGGTAAGCAGCGCAGCAGATGCTCGGCTGCCCTGATCTCGTCGTCATCGAAGCCGTAGCTGTAACACTCGTCAAGGGCTGACTTTAGCTCGTCAGGTCGCCTAGCAATTGCCGCCTGCCGCAGCCTCTCACGAGCCATCTTCATCCGCATCTCTGAAGAATTGCAAATGGTAGCAGAAGTATACATACGATAAGGTCGCACTAAATTTATTATTATTATTATTATTATTATTATTATTATTATTATTATTATTATTACTACTACTACTACTACTACTACTACTACTACTACTACTACTACTACTACTACTACTACTACTACTACTACTACCATTACTATTACTATTAATAGTAATAATAATAATTTTAGTAAACTTAGTAGTAGTAGTAGCATCAGTAGTAGAAGTAGTGGTAGTAGTTGAAGTAGTAGTAGTAGTAGTAGTAGTAGTAGTAGTAGTAGTAGTAGTAGTAGTAGTAGTAGTAGTAGTAGTAGTAGTAGTAGTAGTAGTAGTAGTAGTAGTAGTAGTAGTAGTAGTAGTAGTAGTAGTAGTAGTAGTAGTAGTAGTAGTAGTAGTAGTAGTAATATGTATATATACACATACATATATATACATGTATGCCTTTGTTCATCTTTCTGGAATAATCTGCCTTGCAACATGCGATATTAGCTCATTAGCCTTTGCTTTGCCTCTTCATCCGTAGCACTTATTATTATTATTATTCCAAAAGCTTAACGACATCTTATGGACGCTAGGGCCTTTGACGTCTTAAAAAATAACTGCATATCAGTTCATTTTCTTGACAGCAAATCACGCGTTCCAGATCGTCATTGGTCTGTATGCGCATATTTAAAAGGCAACTGGGTTCATGGTGTTAGTTTATAGAGGCAAACTCAGTCCAAAGAAATTCTGCTATCCTAAGGTGGCGACGTCTGCTTGATTTTCCAAATTTCAATCCAGCTTCTTTCCAACGAAAAGCTGTAACCGCTTGAAACTGATTTGGTTGTAAGGTCGATGGTAAAGTAAAGTTCTACGAACTTAGTGTAGCGTAGGTGAGGCATTGTGCCTCATTTTCTGCTCTTCAACTTCTGAGTCGATAACGGACAACCCATATAGTTCTTAGACAAAGGGACAGTTTATCGCAGGACTTTCTACTTTCCAGCTTAGTCTGGTACCAAATTCCACAGCTTGGTGACTGAGATACGTATGCGCTAACCACTTTGCCCAGGGTCGATACTCGAAGTCGAACCCACAACCAGATGATCATCGATCAAGAGTGTTACCTATAGACCACCGTGTCGCAAAAAAGACACCAATTACAATTTATCAAACTAAATATAATTTTCTGTAAGAAATGTACCTTCCAGTGATTTATAGTACTTTGTAGTACTTGATAGTACTGTGTTGTACTTTGTAGTAGTAAAGTAGTTTGTCGTGTACGTCTGTAACCGTTACTTTCATCAGTTGTTGCGTTACCGACTGATGCGTCAGCTGTCGTTTCACTGTTGTGCTAGTATGTCGGCGCTTTAGAAGTTACTTGACAATTGAAGAATGTCGTAATTGTAGAATGGGTGATTACCTTCATAGGTGATCTGCCACTCCTGTAGACGCTTCTTGGCTTCCTGTAAGTAAGGTAAGGTAAGGTAAAAGTAAGGTAAATAGACATTACGTCCACAGAGTTCTTGAAGTGGTAATACTGTTATGAAATAAAGACGTACAGCGATGATGATCATGATGATCATGATCTTGGCCATGACCATGACCATGACCATGATCACGATCGTGATGACCATGATCTTGACCACGATGATCTTGACCATGATGACGATGATCGTGACCACGACCATGATCATGATGACCATGATCTTGACCATGATGACCATGATCTTGACCATGACCACGATCATGATCCTGGTGCATAGGCAGCGCGTCTGTTAGTTAAGTTACTAAAAATATCTAGATAGCACTCTGACTAACAGCTGATGATGTTAGATTTATTTCTGTGGTTGTCGTTGATTGCGATAAGCAGAAAGAAGGAGAATAAAATGATTATTATGATGATCATGCATAGCAGTACAAATCATCACATACAAAGATACTTGTAGAAAAAAGACTGGGCATTGAACATTTTATCCGTATTTTGCAAACTGATGTCAACGACTTTTGAAAGAGGCTGATTTCAACGCTAGTAGTTTTGCAAGTCAAAAAAATCAAATCAAAATCAATTTATTTGTTGAGAAAATTCAAAACTGCATACATGATACACCGTTGAAATTTCGTCTCGTCGTCAGAGACTCAGAGTAGAAAAATGCTAATTCACACTAGAACAACTGAGGGAGTTGGAAACGACCCCTGTGGAGGTCCTAAGAAAGACTGGGGGGGGTTGAACCCCAACCCCCGACAATTCCCACCATGTACATGCATACATACATACATACATACATCTAATATGATGCATACGTTCTCCTATAATTACGATCTGAATCCAATGCTTACTCTATCTTCTTCTTCTGACTGTTTCTTGAGGTCATCCTTTGTGACCTCATCTTCGTTATGCTGCTCAGAGCTGAACTGGTTTTCCTCGTCGACCTTCATCTTCTTCTGCTTCGCGTCCTTCTCCTTCTCTTCAAACTCTCGTTCTTCCTTCTCGAACTTGTTCTTGTTCTTCTCGAAGAACTCGTCCTCTTTCTTCTTCTGATCCTCCATCGCTTTCGTTCTCTTCTCCACTTCCCGCGTTTCCTTCTCGTCCCTGCGTCGGTTTCTCTCTTCCTGTTCTCGACCTCTCCTCGCGGATTTCTCCTGTTCGCTCAGCAACGCCGCCAGGGCCTTTGGAGTCTTTACCTGTCCACCAAGTAGCATATATTGTTGATTGATTGATTTATTGACTGACTAACAGAATGACTAAGAGCATGACTGATTGATTGATTGACTGGTTGATTAATTATTGATTGATTGATAAAGTTATCGATATGGCAGACTGGTCGACTGACTGACTGACAAAATGAATGAATGGTTGATTGATTGATTGATTGACTGATTGATTAATTGAGCGATATATCGACCGATTGGCTGACGGACTGACTAACTGACTGAGTGACTACTTATTTATTTATTTTCAGGCAAAGTAAATAGATCTGAAACAGAGTATGCATCAGCAACTTGTCCAAGATCGCTACACACGGAGTAATCTCATAAGACTCGAGCTTGGAATAGTTGGATTGCACACCCAGCGCTCTGCCAAATAGACCACAGTTCCGCTAAGAAGAGTGTCGCAATATGGTGCAATTGAAGAATTTGAAGTTCTAATATAATATAACGAAAGAAATACATTGATAATGCAATCAGTTGAAGGACTTGGTTGTTAGTGTAATCTAATGGAAGGACTTGATTGCTAAGGACTTCCTTAAGGTGACTGCAATGGCAGTTGCACAATGATATAGCGCCCCTAGCTTAGGTAACCTCAAACAAACGCACAGCTACCTTGTTACGTTTTTAAGAGACCGCTATGAAATTAGGTTACATCAGAGAAGATTTGAGCTGATTGGATGAAATAAAACTAGGTCATGCCAAATAAGATAAGGTCAGGTCGGATCCTAATATCCTTACCTGATAAGTCAACAGAAGTTTCGGTTCTGGCGCTTCGTCAGTCTGTAGAAGCACATAGAGGTCTCTCTCCTCATGTCCTGTCACCACCGTTCCTTCCCAAATGTCTGTGTTCTCCACCTTCTCCAGCTGTGTCCCTGTTTCACCGGAGACTGTCACGGAAACGGCCTTGACAATTCTCACCCGGAACTTCACCGTACTATCGGTCTCCTGGTACCGTGACCTCGGTTCCATCAGCTGGAACCCATCGAGTAGATTCGAAGCGTTCCATTTCGGGTATGCAAGACTGTCGGTTCCGACGTCCTTGACCTGGATGAGGTATTGGTAGATCTTCTGGCTGTCCGCCTGGATCGTCAGCTTGTACATCCCGACCTTTGGAAACTTCATGAAGTAGCTGAGTACGCCGTTTGACATCTCCGTGAGCAGGTATTCCGAGCAGTCTGTCTCCTGCTGGACCTCGGAGCAAAACCTCAAAGAAGCCGTGAACTGAACGTCCTTTACTATCTTCACCCTGATCGCCAGCTCGTCCGAGCTCTCCCACATAATGATCGGCTTCGGGTGGGACTCGGGAAGAAGAAACCTATCGCCCGTGAGGACCAGATCGCCCACCTGTTGTTCCGGCCCATCAGAACGAGGGTACGGATAGATCTCGGCCACTCCGCGATCCGCCTGAATAATGAAGTTGCCGAGGTTTAAGGTCTCTTTCGTTGTGACATCTTTGCCGTTCAGTTGATACACATACTGTCCGGCTTTCGGGAGATCTACAAGTACGGTGACCTCATCGTCCGTGACGTAACATCGAATGTTGTTCTTCATGTCTTCCTTCTTCACTTCTTCGCTCCACACCTGGTGTTGGTACAGCATCACCTTGCGCGTCAGCCTTCGAAATCGAAGTACTGCCTGACCGTTTTCGGCGATCACTATACCACCGGTGTTCTCAACCTGAGCCAGCCCGCACTCGTCTGCAGCAAATCTAATACCCCAAATCCGGGTGTTGGTTTCTGGTCTTGGTTGGCAGACTGCGTTGGGTTTCCGACAATCGATCAGGTACTCACAGAACACATTCGTGTAGTACTCGTCCGCCCAGCTGCCGTGTAACTCTAGCTTGTGCTTTCCGTACTTCCGGAGGTTTACCGTTACCTGGATCGAATTGTCCTTTCGCTCCAGGAATACGTAGCGATCGAGAGATATGCCGTCGACCTCGTTGTAGTCAGACAGGTACTTGGACTTGTAGAGCGTGTAGTCGAACTTGTACTTCTTCCCCGGTGCCAGGCCGACCTTGATAACGACCTGTCCCGTCTCGGCTACTATCCTGCACCTCGGAGGATCGACCGACGTGAATCCCAGGTCGTTATACCTGGGCTTTAGGTACGCCATCTCGATGAACTCCTTCTTCGTGACTGGCCTGGCCAGCAGTTGGTCCTCGGTGTTCGAGACCCAGTGCTTGTAGACGTGAGCCTCCGGATCGGTCAAGAAGTAGGAATCGTCACAGTGGTAGACGATCTGCTGGTCTTCCTCTCGGTTAGTCTTCCGCCCGGCCAGGTACTCCCAGTCGGCGTTGGCCTTGACGATGACCCCCTGGCTGCCCCAGTGCTGGTCGATGATCCGCCAGGCCTTGTCGACGTAGACGAGACAGTGTCTGTTGCAACCGTTTATCTCCTCGTCACCTACCTCGTAGTTGATCGCCTTTACCACGTCGTTGACAACCACCTTGCAGGGAATATTCACCGCACTAACAGCAGACGACATAAGACAATACACACGGCTCACTGAATCGTGAATGAATTCTCTTGACAAAATTTTTTAGTAAGAGGTGTTAGAAAAGTCACCGGTAAAAGTTAGTAAGACATAAAGTGACGTGTTTACTTTATGAACACACGAGATCATCCATGCTCTATGGGGCGGCACAGTACAGATGGTGATAGAACTTAAGAAACGAAAACTAGGGCTATAAAATTGAACATTAACTTTATTTCAGAATTACGAGCGAAATGACAATAAACAAAAACAATTAAGTTTATAGTGATATTACTTAAAGTTTAAACTTTGGAGCATAAATATTAGGGCTGAAAAACTTGGTCTTTTTAAGCTGCAGATTGTAAAATCTTCCTCTGACGACACATAAAGTTCATTAAACTTTTTCAAGTTCTTAATTGCTGTTTTTTTACATTTTATAATTTATGTTCTTTTGGTTCAATATTTAATTGGCAGATTGCAACCTTATCGTCGTCACCCACTTGGTGTAGAACTTAGGCCCCATACACTATCCAACTGTGAAGGGATGCCGAAAGGGAGGACTGGTCACCCCACTTCGCTTGGTGGCTCTCACCCAACTTCACTTGATGAGGCTAACAAAAATCGAGTCACTAATGCTTCATATCCATGGATGTCTCTTGAGATTCGCTTCGGAGACTCATCTGCAAAACTAGTTCACAGTAAGCTGACGACTTCACAGGATAGTTAAGAAAAAGGCTATTTTTACAGGAAAGATTATTCAAGATAAGTTTATTTTCACGGGACAATTAGTTTAAGGGCATGCTTTTTCGTAGAGAGGTGATAACAGCAGAAATATTATTGTTATAGGATGATTATATCTATCGAAAGGTGATTCCATCTAGATTTCTACAGCGCCAAAAAGCTAAGTCGCCGGAACCAACTTATTCACAGGCGCTCAGTCAAAGCAACATGAATAGGCAGTAATGCCTGTAATACGAGTAACACCTGCATAGTTTGGAGAGCAGGCGCGGGTAGCCCCCTGCCTTTCGCTTGTAGACGATGACAAAGACGTCAAAGAGTGGAGTGTTCTGATCCGGATATCCGTGTTTGGCCTCATAGGCCTTCAGCCTCTGAAGCCCTTGACTGGCGATCCAGACAAAGAAGGCCCTGACCTTTCCAATGTCATTGTTTGCAGGTTTCGTCAGGTATGCGACCAGTTCGTCGAGGTTCTTTCCTCCGAGCTCAAGAGGCGTCTCGAAAATCAAACAGAAAAAGCAATGATTAGATTCATTAGGTTAATTAGTAACACAGTCGACGATGGGTGGATGGCCGCATGAAAACACTAAACAATAGAAAACAATGGTTTTTATTACTCCGATTATAAGCGATGAAGAAGAAACAGACGGGAAACCGTTGCTATGAAATGAGTACATTGACCCTACACTGTCGGTGGGAGGATAAGGAGGCGAGGGAGTGGACTCACCAGCTCAAATCGCCTGATGAGTCTCGATGATAGAGGCGCTATATAAAGCTATGATTGTAATTACAATTACAACTACGACTGTCATCATCATCATCATCATCCTTATCATCGTCATCTTTCTTTATTCTTCTTGCTATCCTTCTTTTCTTTATTCTTTCAACTTATTGTTCTTCTTATCCCCTCTCCTCCTCCTCATTCATCATCATAATCGTTACCAAGATTGTCGTCGTCGTTGTCATCATCTTAATTATCACCATCATCATAATCATAGTGTTATCGTTACTCTATCATTGATATTTTACTATTATTATATATTATTATATTACTATAAATATTATTATTATTATCATTATCATAATTATTATTATTAGTAGTAGTAGTAGTTGTTGTTGTTGTGGGGTAGTATCAGAAGTAATAGCAGTATTTTTAATATTGTTATTATCATTTTCGTCGTCATCATCATCCTCATAATCATTCCTGAGAAATGACCTGACCTACATTTCTCGCATGTTCATCGATCTGCTGATAGTCTTCTGGGTTGAACACTTCCGCTCTGGTCGTTGGTGGCGGAAACGGAAGTGGAATTCCTCGATCGTCCAGCTTGTGTTCGACGTTGGCCGCCGCGTAGTCTTTCTGCGCCTTCGCCAGCAGCGACGGGGTCGGAAATTCCGTGAACGGTGTATAGGAGCCATACTGAAACAGAATAGTGTTTATTTGTTTATTAAGGAAATTTATATAGCGCCTATCAAAGAGTTAAATAATCAGAGGCAAATTTGTTGTAGTCTCGATGCTAAGTGTCTATAGGAACAGAACATTTCTCAGTTAGCAAACGTTGCTCAGTTAAACTAGAAGAGTAACCAATGACAGGCACACACACACACATACACACCTACACACACACCTACACACACACACCTACACACACACACACACACACACACACACGCACGCACACACACCCACACACCTGCACACACACACACACCTACACACACACACACACACACACACACACACCTACACACACACACCTACACAAACACAAACACACACACGCACGCACACACACACACACGCACGCACGCACACACACACACACACACATACAGCTACACACACAGAGCCCGAACAACATATTCCCAACTAGAATTGACAGATTTATACAAGTTTTACATATTTTTATAACATCTATAATTATTTGCTGTAAAAGTCGTGATTTAACTCCGTTTATATTTGACCGCTGGACGACCCTAACTGTATTTCTTTACTGTGACGAACGATTACTGATAGAGCGCCTTAGATACCTGGCGCTATATAAATAATACAAAGTACACATGAGTAATGCTTTATGCAGGGCATGTGGCGAGAGCGTTGCTAAGTTCCTCACGCGTGCCAGAAACTATCAGCATTGATTTGTTTAATTAATTAAAACAGAGTGGATGGTAAGCTGTTTGGCGTTTATATAATTCATCTAAGACACTTGAATTAATTAATGAGGTCACACAAGTCAAATGCGTTGAACTAAGCGATATCATTCACTAACTCAGCCATACACGGACGAACGGATGGAATGAAGGACGAACGGACGGATGGAAGGACGGGTGGACGGACGGAAGAACGAATGAACGGAAGGACGAACGGACGGACGGAAGGACGGACGGACAGAAGATGGACAGATGGACGGACGGACGGAAGGACGAAAGGACGGAAGGCCGAACGGACCGGCGGACGGATGGACGGAAGGACGGACGGAAGGCCCAACGAGCTATCGGGCGCACGGACGGACCGACGGACGAGAGGACGGACGGATTGGGATGACAGATGGCCGGATGTACAAAAGGAAGGAGAGAAATAAGTGGAAAAGGAAGAAGGAATAGAAGAATGGAATGAAGGACGGACAGAAGGAAGGAAGTATGGGTGGAAAGAATGAAAGAAGGATAGTGGATGGAAAGAGAAAAAGAAGGAAGAAGGTATGGAATGAATGGAGGAAGAAAGGAAGAAGAGCAAGAAGGAAGGGAGGGAAGAAAGGAGGAAGGAAAACTGGAAGGAGAAACATAATGAAGGTAAGAAGGATTGACAGAAGTAGGAAAGAAATGATAAAAGATAGGAAAGGAAAGAGGAAGGAAGAGTGGAAGGAAGGAAGGAATGAAGGAAGGAAGGATGGAGGAAGGAAGCAATGATAGAAGAAAGGAAGTAAGGAAGTAAGGAAGGATAGGAGGAAGGCAGGACTAGAAGAAGCACCAAATGAAGGACAAAATAGCGTTTAGGGGTGGGCAGAAATAAAGATGGGTGGGTATGTATGTTTCGCTTTCGACCTACCTTAGGTGCTGGTGGCGCTGGAGCTGGTGCTTGCTGTTGCTCCGCTTTCTTCGGTTTATCTTCTTTTGGAGGAGGTGCTACCGGTTTCTTCTTTGATCCCCCTCCACCCATTCCAACTCCGTTTCTTCTCTTTAAATGACGATTTCTAAAATACGCTGATGAATGTCCTAGACACTCCTTATACGAACACGTTTATTAACCTAAAAATATAGTAATTTATCTGTATAAACCTTCATCCGTTCGTCAATCAATTTCTGTTACTTTCCGATGTTTATTAATGGCGAAGTTTAATCCGATTGTCTCATATTTCGTCGTTGAAATCAATTTATTTTGTTCCTTTAACGGAGTTAGGTCAACTTCATTTTGTTTTCTATGATTGGACCCACATACGGTTGCTATGTAGTAAACAAAACGCTTCTTCTGTACAACGGATTTGAGTTAGCAACGTTGTCTACAGCTTAGACGCAAGACACTCGGAGAACATAAGAGGAAAAGACGCGAAAGCTTACATGCAAACACGGAGAAGGAAAGGCAGAGAGACGAAGAAGCACTTGGAGAGAGAAGGAGGGAGACTCCATGCAGTCTATCTCTTAGCCTGTGACCAAAGTACTGTTACCATTGCGACGAGAAGCACTTCACGAATGTGCCTACAGAATCTCTTCAGCTCAGGTAATCATTATAGCCACACGTGTACTGTTAGTCAACCATATATACTACTTCAATATTGAGCAGTCACATAGAAGATGATAGCTAGGCCTATTGGCGTGTGTGTATGTGTGTGTTCGATGTGTGTGTATATATGTGTGTGTATGTGTGTGTGTTTTGGGTAAGGCCTAGAAACAAGGTTGTTATGATAAAGGTTTGCGATTTATATGAACACTTCCTTGTTTCTAATAGCTCAAAACTTAATATTCAAAAAATAGTCACATGAAAACGCAATGAGCTATCAGTTCAAGAACTGACTTTTCTATAATTATTTATTTATTCAATCGTTCATTCATTTGTTTGTCCACTCCTTCATTCATTCATGCCTTAACGGTTTACCAGACTTAAGAAAGAAAACTAGGAAACAAGAAGGATTGACAAGGGAGATTTAGATGATTGTAAATTTCTCAGCGCCACGCAAAAGCCGTGTCAGAAAAATCACCTTATTTTCCAACGCTAATAATATCTAGTCCTTAAGAACCGAGTTGTTTGGGTAAGGCAAGAGTGAGAGTAAGAACAAGGACGTGGAAAGAGAAATGAAAAAGAAAAGGATGAAGGTTACAGAAGCAGGACTCGCAACTTCATTACTTTATAGGTCGATTTATGATAACTATCGATAAAGTATAAATTTGTGAAATAATCTTCGCAAGACTAGAATTTACGATGCGCCTAAGATTTCTTTTGGTTCAATATTTTCTTTTACGATTCGAGGTGTAAGGTTCAACATATTGTAATGCAGCGTGCTTTAAGATGCTTTCCCTATTAGGTAACTGAGCTGCTTTCCCAAAATTCCCCAGATGGCATTGGCGAATCAGAACTGCATGGTCATTGATTTTGATTTCTAAATAGTCGCAAGGTGTCAGTATGGAAGCTGAAATGTAGCCATCGTTGTATGTTCTGAAAAGTAGCCTAGTGGCAAAACGTGGGATAGAAATTACAGTTGATTGTTGCCTTGAAGGGGCGCTATATAAGTTCATCATAGATAGATAGATAGATAGATAGATAGATAGATAGATAGATAGATAGATAGATAGATAGGTAGGTAGGTAGGTAGGTAGGTAGGTAGGTAGGTAGGTAGGTAGGTAGGTAGGTAGGTAGGTAGGTAGGTAGGTAGATAGGTAGATAGATAGATAGATAGATAGATAGATAGATAGATAGATAGATAGATAGATAGATAGATAGATAGATAGATAGATAGATAGATAGATAGATAGATAGATAGATAGATAGATAGATAGATAGATAGATAGATAGATAGATAGATAGATAATCTTACAACAATGAGAGTGTCCCACTGAGGCACGGCGTTCGTTAGCTGTTGCCGGTCCCTCCTCCTGGAACTTTCTACTTCCTCCTGTTCGCAGCTCTCCTAGTGAGACTGTCCTTCGCTCTAGACTGAAAACTTACCTCTTCCCGTCTACCTGTGGCTCTTAAGTTAATGGCAACCCGGCGTCGATGTGTACTTCTGAAATTCGTAAGCAGGACATAATCAGTTTCCATTTGTATTGTATTGTAGGCTATTGTTACATTGATCTAATCTGATGACTTCTGTAGCGCCCACCTGTGGCTCATGCAATAGTCAGCTATCGTAAGGGCCGTTTGGTGGACTTCTGAGTCTAGCCCAGAAGTACTTAGTATGAACAGTCTACGTCCATAGACCCACTTATTACCCATTTAACCCTATGACGCACACCTGGGGTCTACTGGACCCCAGCGATGGCAGTTTCTTGATAACTACGTCGATACAAATAGTAAAAATCTGATATATTTCTAATTCCTCAGATATTCATCCCCCTACATTTGTGGATAACTTTGAAGAGATTTATGTTTTTGGTTAAAGAGTAAAAAAATCAAATAGACACCTCGGGCATATTTAGCATACCTGGGGTCCAACAGACCCCACGCTGTAACATTGTTAGTCTCATGACGCATTGACTATTGCACAATCCCGGTTACATCAATAATGGAAAGACTTGTACTTCCATGGTACAAAACTGGAAGAAACATAACGATAGACAACTCGGCTTTGACTAGCAATCAAAATTTCAGGCAGCACCACAAGCCCGGTAGAAGCGCTGTGTAATCTGTCTGCGTACCGGTACGTTTGAAAAACTGATTATTGTTCATCACAATAAAAAAATTCTAACAGTGGATATAACATTATATCATGATCCAAACATGTTGCATAACTGCATGCACTCTCTCCCACCTAAACTAGGATCATTCATTTCCATGTTCTATTAAAATTGTAGAACTGGGGGCCGTGTTATCGATGGGGTCCATTAGACCCCAGGTGTGCTAAATTTGTTGGATCGGAAGGTGTGCGTCATAGGGTTAAATGTCGGCTACTTCTTGGACCGTGTAGGGGGCTTCTGAGTCCAACGCAGCTCTGCGAGGCATCGGCACACCATGCCCATTTGACGCCAATACCTTTGACAGCATATTCATGGGCATTAGTCTGTACCCATATGGCTTATATACGGGCCCCTATTATAATATACCTCCATGTGGGTACATACTGACGTGAAAACAGTCTGCTGTTGCTTGGTACTTTAATCGCAGCTGTCAGCAACAATCAACAGGGCCTACTACGTATGGGGGGAAGGAACCAGACTGCTTCCAATTTGTGCCAGAGGGGAAGTTCCCCCTCCCCCTAATGAAATGGATGTTGCTGTTGAATTGACAGTATTGACTCAACTGTTGCAATGTATCGGCTGTCGATTGTAATTGAGTCTCTTCATTGTAAGGTTAATGTATTATGGTATACTAATGGTATTATTTTATATTTTTGTTAATGTTTGTCTACAAGTTCCTAATAAGTTTATATAAATTTTCTGTTCTGTCAGAAAACGTTATTACATACTGCTTCCTTAAACATTACTGGAATATACCTTGGTTCACTTTTAGTATGACCTGAAGTGAGATCTATAAATTGAAGAAAAGCGTTTATATTCATAATCCTGTTGATTAAAAATCTAGTTGGTCAGTGCTACGATTATTGTCGTGCAGTGCAGTGAAAATGGGATTGTGAGGTCTTGAAATATTCCTGCAAAATAATTGTTGGCTTGATAAGACTGTAACAGGCAGGGATGCATTACACCAGAAATATGCATTCATAATGCAATCTTTAAAATCCCCATATATCTGCTGAACAGTGTCCCATATTTCCCAATATTTTAACATGTGTCCCATATTGTGGAATTTTTGTCCCATATTTATTACAGCCTGTCCCATGAAATTTGTACAGTGCACTGGGAGCCCTGCAGAAATTAATTCAGCAGTTCAGTTGAACTAAAATATACAGTTTTCCAAAATCAGTTCTCTTTCTTTAAAAAATGCGCTAAAACTCATATACGGCTATGTAGAAATCCGAAATTTTCCGGGGGAGGACCCCCGGACCCCCGTTTCAAGGGGAGGGTATTGGAGGGAATAGTACAAGGAGGGAAAAGGGGAGGGGATAAGGGGTGGGGGAGGGAAGGGGCATGGGTGGGGAGGGGTACGGGAAGGAAGGGAATGGGAAGGTAGGGGAAAGGGGTTACAGTACGAGGGGTATTGCTTCGGCTTACAGAGGGGATAGTAGGCCCTGGCAATCAACGTAAAACTTAGAAGCAGTAACAGTAGTGAACAATGGCTGGCAGTTATGGTTAGAATCAGGAGAGAACAATGGCTAGCTGTCATTGTTAGAATGAGTAGTGAACAATGGCTTACATTGATTGTTAGAATCAGTAGTGAACAGTGCCTATCATCATTTTTATAATAAGTAGGGAACAATAGCTTATAGTCATTGTTAGAATCAGTAGTGAACAATAGCCAGCAGTCATGTTTAAAATCCGTAGTGAACAATGGCTAGGATTCATTTTCAGAATCAGTGGCTAACAACGGCCAGCCGTCATTTGTAGAATCAGTGGTAAACAATGACTAGCAATAATTGTTAGAATCAGTAGTGAACTAGCAGTCATTGTTACAATCAGGTCGACTTAAAGTTTCTGTCGCCAAATATTGTTAACACCAGAGTAGTGGACATTTTGTTCGCAACGGCGAATGCTTCTCCTGGCAATCGCAGTCGTTCAGTTATTTGCAATTGTTACTAGAAAGTCAACCTTCTTCATCTTCACCTTTACTCAGCTCTCGCTATCAGCCGATAAGCGGGCATACATGATCGGGCAGGTGCGTGGCGAGTCGCGCGTCTTACACGGCGCACCTGTCAATGTACACCTACTCTCGTCGCTCCCCTTGGGCGCCGACGGGCCAGCCATTATCTGTCGATAGGCGAGCAAAACCATCAGCACTCGATCGTTGATCGCCCGGACTTTGACTCTTTGCCGGCCCGCTATAACCGTTACAGGTTTTACCTTCTCAATCGCAATCGTGTCGGGTAAGCACGTCGGAAAAAGGAGGAGAACGTCGAAGTATTTTATTAAAATTTTCGGGAGTTACGCCGGAGAAGTAAGTCCAACGGGATATCTCGGACTCTCTTTCGCCTGGCTTAGGTCCAACTAGATTCAAACCACTTGAGGCAAGCGGTAGCGTGTGAGTCGAAGCTTAAGCTAGGTCTGTGTCATACTGTTGGCTTTGTAATGACTGCGAAAATTGATCTGAGATATGCGTCTGAAGTATTGTAGAGAAAATAAGAGACAGAGAATCATATTCAAAAGCAACGATAGAGTAGTGAATAGTTAAAGCAAATGTGCACGTTTTTATATAGCGACTGTATGTCGTCGACCTGCTCATATTTCAACGAATTGATCTAGTGAGTTCCTTTGCCAATTTGATTGGGCGGCGTATACGGGCCGTGCTGTAGTCCGGTATTTATATACCTTTAAAAAGTCCGTATCGGGAGGCGAACCGCGATCCACACGCTCTCTAACACAGCGGTGCATAGTAATTACACTCTAACCGACAGCTAACTAGTAGTACGGAATTTGGGTTGCAATTTTTGTAAATACGAGACGCAGAGCCAGAGATCATCAATGGGTAGAACCGCATGAGCTGGAATATTGGTTCTAAGCATTGTAGCTGAAACGTGCCAGATCTAACTCTTCCAGCTTATGCAGTTGCCCTTCTGCTGGTCACATTGTGTGGGGTCAAACGTTCATCGTGTTGAAATGTAGGCCTACCTAAATCTAGCAAACTCTGAATGGGACGTGGAACTGTGAACTGCTAAAGTCTTCGAATCTAACTATGATCTTAGACATCGAGTCGAAAGAATCAATAGGTTATATTCGTTATGATTAAGTCAAGATAGAATTGCTAAGGTAGGTGAAAAGACGGATCAAATTAGTTTGCGGGTCAAGGTATAAAGGTCAGACGGCATATGAGGGCGGGTGGCCACATGCTAAACTGGTTCCATCATCTTTTCTGATGAAAATATGAATTTAAAATGAGACGATTGAAATGATAAGCCAATTATACAATGAATAGATATGATGCATTTCGAATAATATTGGAGTACGTAAAACGTCTTATAGAGAATGGTTGTTCTATGAACTTAATTGAAAGCTACGTCTTCCTTCGAAGTCGGTTTGTGCTGTAGTGGAGAGAGATCTATCTCATGAAACCTAACAGAGCATGAGATTCAACTCCTCCAACTTCAGTCAGACCGAAAAACGACGCTAGATGGCGAACAGCGGACCAAAGACTGACGTCATGAAGTGGCCATTAACGATGGACTACTTCTTGACTGAGCCTATGTTATCCTGGTTAAGAATGGACTGACCTTATGCTGTCCTCATCAAGATTTGATTTGACTGACAATATTTTATCTTAATCACGATTTGACTGACTTTATGTTATATTGGTCAAGATTTGACTGAACCTATGTTGCCTTGGTCAAGATTTGACTGACTTTATGTTATCTTGGTCAAGATTTGACTGACTTTATGTTGTCTTGGTCAAGATTTGACTGACTCTGTGTTATCTTGGTCAAGATTTGACTAACTCTATGTTATCTTGGTCAAGATTTGACTAACTCTATGTTATCTTGGTCAAGATTTGACTGACCCTATGCTATCTTGGTTTGACTGACCTTATGTTATCATACAAGAGCAAGATCAGTTCAGTAAGGGTATATATGTAGTGTTAGCGGCTTCATTTTCTTAGTCTCGGCATGTCAGAGCTGGTGGCCACTCTTCTCCCGGTATAATTTTTGTCTGTAAGGGGTTACATTTAATATAATACAATACACCAGCGGTTTTCAAACTTTATTTTTATTGTACCAACAGGTAAAAATATCGAATGTTGGCGTACCATCAGCAAATGTCAGGTCAAAAACAGAAGGCGAGCGCGAAGTCCCCTTGCAATTAGCGTAGGACCTTAGGTAGACAATTTAAAAAAATTAATATATAATATTAGGAATGTATTCATATCAACATTTAAGGCAAAAATAAGATCACTATTGCTGGTTTTAAAATAATAATAGGGGCCTACTAGGTAGTTACTTAATAGCTAATCAAAGAAGGATCGGCATAAACTCATAAAAAATTTAAACTTTTAAGAAAAAGAAGCGCATGGTGGACGTAGAATAGCTAATAAAAAAGATAGACATACATTCATAGAAAATTTATTTTTACAATTTTTCGCCTACCACTTAGCAACATATGGCGTACCACTAGTGGTACTCATACCACCGTTTGAAAACCGCTGCTTTAGGCTAACATGAACTGCATGAACTTGAGGCATTCAACTCCATCCGTATAGATCTGTGACTGATTGAAATGACCGATATTGCGATAGTGCTGATATTGTACAAGTCTACCAAGTAACTGGGATTTAAATTTTCTCCAAAAAACTTGAACAAACACCGGGAACACCGTAAAACATAAATGTTTTGATCATGAGAAAATTATTAATTAATGCGCAATTATTAGTAGTTCAGTCTCTAATACAGTTCACCAAGTTCACCATGCTGACATGTTGTCACCTTTTGATAAGTTGTAATATCAACAAAGTCCATAAAACTGCCCTATGATCTTCGCTCTCGTATAAAGAGTAGGTAGAAATGTCCACTGATGTCGTCCACTGATGTCTGGGCTCAGCCGCAGACCCCCTTTGGGATAACTTAACGGCGCTTCCTCAGGCCCCCTTGCTGAGAAGTCGAGGAAGAGCGTGCATTTGACATTTCTCAGTATTTTAGGCATTGATTCTGAGGCCATGTCGACCCCACTTCCATTTCTTCTTCCTTCTAATCTAGTCTCTCTCAGCCTCCTTCTTATCCCTCAGCTCATTACAGGACAACGACAAAATAGACAACACAAAACTACCGACAAAGTATGGGCTTACGGGGTTTTACGCCACGCCAGAGGCCCCCTGCCTTATTGAGCTTACGGGATTTTAAGCCACGCCAGAGGCCCAGCAGGTCTACTATACTACACAAACCTACGACCCTGACGACAGAGAGCCATAGTGCAACCGTAACATGTATCACTATCAATCCCCTCTCACCACAGGGCAGAATAATCGCCGCCAGCCACAGATACCTATAGAAACACAGTAAAACCACTAAGGTTATTATTACACGTTATGACAGATAATTAGTATCATCATAGGAGAGAATAAAATACAAGATTATCCTCGTTTGTCGGCACCGCACTGACATACATAAGGAAGCTTCAAGTGCCAATCTCAAGTCAACCAGGTCAACGATCATTGCGCTCAGCTTCTCATGCAGTTACTCAGGTATATGCCGCGCCTCCATATATATCAACTCAAACCCATTGTATCTTATCATGACTCGGATCTTTCTCTACTAACAGTTTTCCGCCGTACACACCAGCTGTACTCAGCGCCATTGTGAGTTAGCGGACTAAAACGCGCTGTGTTAAGTGGATTGATTCGTACATGCATACATCCATACGCACATACATAAATACATAAATAAATAAATACATAAATACATACATACATACATACATACATACCTACATACATACATACATACATACATACATACATACATACATACATACATACATACATACATACATACATACATACATACATACATACATACATACATACATACATACATACATACATACATACATACATACATACATACATACATACATACATACATACATACATACAGAGAAGAAACATTGCCCACGATAGAATTTTCCTTAACTCCATTTACCCGGGACACCGAACCCCATTTAACTTCGAAGAAAATAATCACAACAAAGAAACATTGCCCTCGAAAGAATTACCTTAAACTCCATTTAGCTAAGATACCGAACCTGGTTTGCTTTGTGGTTTCTGCCGTAAATGGGATTGATTTCATGTTGTTGGCCAGATGTTGATGCAATGTGGTTCTTCAGCCAATACACACTAACCCTAGCCCCACCACCCAAGCCTCCACCCCATCCCACCACCCAAACCAGACCCACTACCACCCACCACCGAATTCACCCACCCAACCTACAAACATCCACTCACCCCACGCGATGTAGTTGACCATATGCTAGTCAGATGTAGATTGACCATTAGCTGGTGTGATGTATTTGACCCAGCTGAGGTCATGTAGTTGGTCAAACGTTGAGTTGCTGAGGACATCATGCTCTTGGCCAGTGATCTTGAAGTCTTTTGTAGGTAACCTATGTTGAACAGTATTAGGTTGATTGTAATGAAAGATTGAATGAACGAACGTAACAACGATTGGGAAACATTAGTGAGTGAATGGAACAAACAATGAATCACAATACACAGTACACATCCTCTACATTAGCACTAGTTTCACAAAATCAGATCTGGCCTCAATGGATCGCGGTACGGTAGGGCGGATTCGCACCTCGTCACTGTGGCTTCTTCGCCACCAGAATATGTAGGACTACGGTTAACCGTGTATTCAGACACTAAAATTTATACATGCCTACTCATAGACTAACCAGCAACACACACACATACTCACAAACTCTCTCACACACACACACACACACACACGTTGTGCCAAATTTGGACAACGTTGGAACAATGCTGGACAACACTTGGCCAACATTATCCCGGTATGTACAGGCTGAGTGTAACTTCATGGTCGACTAGCAGTACTGTTGCAAGAAAATGAATTAGATTGCCTTAAATTCATATCACGTAGGCTACTTGATTATTCGAGACTAAGCTGCAAAATTATCAAAGCATGCATGACCCCTGAAAGTACGCATAATTAATCTGTCGATTGATAATTTTTTATTTATCCATCTGTCTTCAAGAGGAAAAATTCTTACGTCTAGCTTCGGATTTCTAGCTTCTTTCTGATCGATGATTTTTTCTGTTCGTTATGATTTTAACACGAATCACTTCAGTCATTGCTTGTTCCCCTCCACCTTTACGCAGTATACTTCTCCAGCCAAACATCCAATTTTTATCTGATCGAAGAGTATCTCTTGAAACGACCTTCCTTGCCGATGTCGTCTTTCCAAATGAAATTCGGCTGTTTGTCTCCATGACTCGGAACAATATGAAAAATTACGTAATCGCAACCAAAATTACGTCATTGTAATAAAAGATGACGTAATCACAACACTCGCAGAGCTGACGTATTCATCCACCAAGAAGGGATAAATTTAATGATTAATTTATCGTATCGTATCTAGAAATTTATAAGGCGCCTCTCACAGAATGGCTATTCAGAGACGCTCTCAGCACAGAAGCCCCGGTGTAGGAGGCAGGGTGGACTCAAGGCATATGCTGTACTCTAGAGTTCGTGATACCTGTATGCACAGCATCCCCAAACACGAGAGTATAACCTATAATATAGAAGACAGGATGGACTCTAGCAAAATTCCATACTGTAGAGTCCGAGATACCTGTAGGCACGGCCACACGGTGGACTCTAGAGTGCATGCTACAGCCAGTTGGCGCGTACTTTAGAGTACATTGTGCCTAGGTATGAATCATAGTAGTTGTGCCTAGAGTAGGCCTACACGTTACCTGCCGCAGTGCTAGGCATTTCGTACTCTAGAGTGCTTGTTACCGCCAGTTTGCGAGTACTTTAGGGTACATTGTGCGCGTGATGCACTTTACAGCAGGGTGGGAATTGTCGGGGTTGGGGTTCAACTCTCTAGTCTTTATTAACACCCCAGTTAAGTCTTCATTGCACACCCCAAGGGGGTCGTTTCAAACCCCCTCACTTGTACTACTGTGATCTAGCATTATTTTGACTCTGAGTCTCTGACAAAGAGAAGACATTTCCATGGTGTATCATGCATGCATTTTTAAATTTTCTCAACAGAGGAATTGGTTTTGAATTGAGTCTACCGCCAGTTAGCGCGTGCTTTAGACTGAATACAGTACAATATAATGCAATACAATAGAATTGTATAGTACAATACAATTTACTAGAAATATGATTGTTTGACGCTCTTATGGTTGAAACATCTTCGACAACCCTTTTCTTTCAAATTTTAGTAGGCCCGGCTTTCTCCCATTCCTCGTTAGATGCGACTTGTGGAAAACACGCACTTGCTCCTTCACTCACTCGCTACCTCGCTTGCTCATTCAATTAATGAGATTATAGACTTTAGAAATATCTAGTCAGAAACGTTCCCCGCCAATCTTTGGCGTAGGAGAGGAGTCCTTAAGCACTGAATCATGCTCTCTGTTAAAGTTAAACTCTTCGATCTCGAGCTCTTCGTTCAGCTCGTCTTCTGCCACGATATAGTTACCAGACAAAATTTCAGATTGACTGTAGAACCGATACTTTCTACAGAATATCATAGTCTGGACATGTCAGTTTAATAGACGGGTCTAGTCTCTAGTCCAGACGGCGACCCAGCGCAGGCCAGAACATACTCCACAGGCGCTTCGCTTTTACTCAAGTGTACGGCGCGTGGACTGTTTGAAGAGCTGCCCAAGTACTGAGAGAAGGCCGTACCGCCCGGTGACAGAACGGGTAGACATCGCGGCGAGGATCCTCCTCTCTGGTTGAAGATCAGAGTCTTGGTGAGGTCCGAGCCCCCACGGCAGTAGATCGGTTCCGGGAGACGAAGACCGGAACTGCAATTCATCTGACATAGCTCGATTGTCGGTCGACCGTAGTCGCAGGAATTCTGATGTTCGGAAAGAATTGTCTGGCAGAGACATGGCGTCTCTCGGCCTCCCTGCGTCGGTGACGTCAGGCTAGGCGTGTACGTCACTTCGTTGTAACAGCCGTCGTGATTGATGGACGACATTGCGGACACGTCACCGGCGGAGGTGAACTGCGTCTGCCAGTTACCCGATTTCTGATTGGCTGGACGGCTCAGCTCCAGGATAACTCGGTGCCTGTCGTTAGAAATTACATAATTTTTAAAGATTAAAATCTAATCACGCTAACTCATAACATATGAACGATACTCGACCATCCGGTTTTATAAGCTACAATTGTTTAAGAAGTAGTGGTAATACGGTGGTGCCAAGATCTTGTCGAGTTCTAAAAGACCAATATTATGGCCTCGTTCCTTGTTTGCTCTTTGTACTTCCCTCTCTGTACTCCAGACAACGGGACCTTGTGCTTCACTCGGTATCTCTGCAAACCCCTCTGACTTGACATAGCGATCGTGAATAAGTTGATGTCCTAAACATAGACTTAACGTAGCGTTTTAGAAATTGTTGCGATTACGGTTTGAATGTTTGTTGATCGAAGAAACTTCTGAAATAGGCTCACTAGAAAAGCATACTATCTTACCAAATTTAATTTAATAATAATATACAGAGAATGCCAGTTGACCGAATCCTACTCAATGCACTACATGCAAGATTCTAAGGAAAAAGGAACAAAGGCAGACCAAGACTACGCTGGATAGATAATATAACTGAGGACATAACATCACTTTGACTAACACTAAGCGGTGCAATGTACTTAACAAATGACCGAGGACAATGGAGATCATTTATTCGTACCCATCGCCGCCAAATGGCTGGCCTCAGGAACTGATGATGATGATGATGATGATGATGATGATGATGATGATGATGATGATGATGATGATGATGCTGATGATGATGATGATGATGATGATGATGATGATGATGATGATGATGATGATGATGATGATGATGATGATGATGATGATGATGATGATGATGATGATGATGATGATGATGATGATGATGAATATAATGTAAGGATTTTAAAGTTGATTGCGTTAATCGATATACTACCTCTAACATTATGATGATGATGATGATGATGATGATGATGATGATGATGATGATGATGATAATGATGATGATGATGATGATGATGATGATGATGATGATGATGATGATGATGATGATGATGATGATGATGATGATGATGATGATGATGATGATGATGATGAATATAATGTAAGGATTTTAAAGTTGATTGCGTTAATCGATATACTACCTCTAACATTATCAACCCCTAAGATTACCAGAGAGACCCTTTGGCCTTTTGCGGATCACGTAATGGATAATCTGAGCGGACAGGGGCGAAGTTACCAATTACTGGCTGCTCTGTACAGACGGAACTATGATTTGAGTCGTGCTGTGACGAAGGTGTATGTCGTTCTACCTGTGAAGTATGATGAGACCAATTGTCAGGATGATGGCTCCCGTCACGAAAGCCAGGCAGATGACAACCGAAATGAACAGACCTAGAACGTATTCAACATCAGAAGCTTGGATAAACACACAAGTTAGACCCACAGCGCCTATTAGTTTAACTAAGCTTACTGGCCACAATTGCATCGATAGAACATAACGCGTTCATGCATTGCGGGCTAAAGTAAGGCGATCCCACGTCAGGTAAAGTAAGCCAATATAAGGCGAGGCTAGGAGATGTAGGGTAAGGTAATTCAGGTTCACATTAGGCTATACAGGGCAAGACACTAGGGTAAGGTAGCACGGTGAGGTATTGTAGTGTTAAAAAGGTTATTAAGTTCAGTATGTTAGACTATCCGAAATAGACCTCATTGAGTTAACCTTTTCTTTACTTTTCCGATCTGGTCATGATACCAAGACTCACATGAATATTATGATGGAAGCAAACACTGTAGAATTTGTTCCTTTTATAGTTGCGCTATAAAAAGTGTATCTAATTTATAAGATATTTTAAAGCAAGGTAAGCCAAAACGTCGCCAAGGCATTTCATGATCTGACAAGCAACATTAATTGCTTCTCTGTTTCTCTCTGGTCTCTCTGGCAACTGGACTTGCACTTCCAGCGGACATCGATCTCTGGACAACCCCTCTGTTACCGTGAAGAGCTCGTGAATAAGCTGACATGTGCTTGGCTTTAGAGAAGCGCTTTAGAAATGTGGAGCTTACGATTACGATTACAAATATTTTCGTAACCTTTACATGTCAGTGAAAAACAAAGACTCTAAGTTACGACACGGTAGCAATAGAGAAATCAAACTGGCAGCTGTGAAACAAGGATTTCGACAAGACCAGTAATACTATCGCTGGCTAGACCCTGGATTTCAAACATCACGTGAACAGAAAGACAGACAATTATGCGCTAAGCAAAGGCAACATACCTGGGGCGTTTGTCGCTTCATCGATAACGTTTTCAGTTATTGCAGCACCAGAACCAACTGAAGAACAGAACCTATTATTTAGTAGTAGTACTACAAACTATAGTAGTAATAGTAGAAGTAGTAGTAGTAGTAGTAGTAGTAGTAGTAGTAGTAGTAGTAGTAGTAGTAATAATAATAATAATAATAATAATAATAATAATAATAATAATAATAATAATAATAATAATAATAGTAGTAGTAGTAGTAATAGTAGTAAAAGTAGTGGTGGAGTGGTGGTGGTTATGCTGGTGATGATAGTTATGGTGGCGATGTGGTCTCGGTAGTGTCGGCGGCGGCAACAGCGGAGGTGATGGTGTAGCATTTAGAGTAGTGGTAGTAGTAGAACGAATGGTAGTTGCTGGTAGTAGTGGTAGTATTAGTAGTGGTAGTAGTAGTAGTAGTAATAATAATAGTAGTAGTTGTAGTAGTTGTAGTAGTAGTAGCAGTAGTAGTAGCAGTAGTAGTAGTAGTAGTAGTAGGCATAGTAATAGTAGTAGTAGTAGTAGTAGTAGTAGTAGTAGTAGTAGTAGTAGTAGTAGTAGTAGTAGTAGTAGTAGTAGTAGTAGTAGTAGTGGTAGTAGTAGTAGTAGTAGTAGGCATAGTAGTATAGTAGAAACTTTTTTGTTGCATTATTCACGTCGCTATTTGTGGCCTGGTTTATTGTTTACTGTCGTATACTGATCATATACCTTCTGTATCTGAATACTTATGTAAGAACCTCTCAAAGGTTCATATTGCGTATAATATGCATCGCTTATAAGATCTTAGAACCCCATCACAGCCATCCTACGCAGACCACACGACGTGTACGTATGGGGCAGAAATCGCATAGCCATCGATTTAGCTCATTAACCATAGGTCTAGGAGGTCGATATAGAGGTTCGTCTCTCGATTCAACCCATTCATCTGCAGCCTATTGATAGAAACCTTTGCGTCCAGCTGCACTGCATACTAAGAATAGAAATACATCAAAGGTACATTGGCCAGAATTACACGGACACTAACGTTTTGATCGGTTATCCATCAAACAGAAATTCCGCCGGACAATGAACGCAGGAACTCCGCAATTGGTACCGGAAGTGGGGTCCGTGATACTCCGTTATATTTTCTCGGCGAATGATCGATTACGGAGCCGAGGAATCGGTCAATTTAGTCTTTATACGGCTGTTCGCTCCGGATTCTTGCGTTTTGCGGCATTTCCATGACTCAAGTAATCCGCGAATCATCCAAGCACCTATACCAGCTGTTAACCTCAAAAAGTCTGTTACCATGGCAGCCGTTTCATGCGCATGGCGTATTTAATTCTCCCCCAGTGCAGTTGGCATGACACTCCACCCTCTGTACGCAATGTCGTACTACAGACAACTAACCTGATCCTGCTGTCACTTTGAACGATTGATGGTAAACGGTGAGAACGAGGGACGCATACGAAATAGGGATAGAGTTCCTCTCCCTTAAGATCCACGTGTTTCTCCGTTGGGACGCGTTCACGTTCCGTTCCAATACCCTCCATAGTGGGATGCGATTCAAATACAAAGTCACCTCGTGTAAAGTAAATTAATTTGAAAAGCTCCTCTATTGGAGCCTCTTTCAAGCAATTATTGTTGATTGGAAATATTTTACTACCCTTATTTGTATCGGACCACTCATTGGCATTGGCAAAACGATTAGTCTCATGTACCATCCATGGAAGAGTCCAATCTCAAGCGTTGCTGCTTCCGCAAAACGCTGCCAGACCTTCCACGTTCAGCAGAGCATGTTTCCAGATTAAGTGTAGTCCAAAATTCCACTCTTGTCCATGTGTTCTGTCTTCTACACTCGTCGGCGCTAGACATCAGAGCTCGAAAAGCTCGGGTTTTATACTAAACAAATGCCATGATTGCAGTTTCGTATTGTCGCCACAGTTAAAGAAACGAAGTCCTATTGCTGCATTTACGAATTTAAAAAAATGAATTTTTACCTGATGGAAAATTCGATTTTTGTTTGTCCAAATTTGAATGTGCATAACTTTGGACTCTGTTGATAGAATTCGATTAAATTTTTGGAGAATACTGAAAATTTATTTCTCTTTACATTGTTAAAATTTTATGAAATTATTTTTATAATTGACAGATTTATTGCCAAAACAAAAAGGGGATCAGTTCCATTGAGACACCGTGTAGAATAATTTACCATCTGGGCAGATAAACTGTAATAACTTACCATCTGGGCAGACCCCGACGCTTCCAACCCAGTCGTTATTCAGACAGACGACTCGATAGGAGGATCCTCCGTTCTGGCAGTTGACGTCGACCGACATTTCGTGACGTCTTGTCCACGAGTTGGACGGTGGCTCAAAGTCCGTGCAACCGATTGCTAAACACGCCACCATGACATCAGAATCACAAGCGGGAATAGGAGGCAGGTCTAATGTCGTTTAATCTGGTCTAAGCCATGCCGATCTAATCTATTTGTTTCTATTCTGTTCCATTCTGTTCTATTCTATTTCATTCTGTTCTGTAATATTGTTCTATTCACTGTGCTCTATTCTGGTCTATTCTATTCTGGTCTGTTCTATTCCAGCCTGCTCTGTTTTTATCTATTCTGTTCTATAATATTGTGCCTTATCTGGAGCAATCTGGACTTCTGCCTCCTGCCCAATCAGGCTTTAGGGGTCACCACTCTACAGAAACTCTTCTTCTCTCCCTACTATCGGAAATATACACTGCTATTGACAAGTCTCAACTGTCTCTTCTTGCACTCTTCGATGTCACCTCAGCGTTTGAAACAGTCCGAAATCAGGTAAGCTCTATACTCTGTAGGCCAAAACCAAACAGGCCAGTCTACCGAGACAGAAAGATGGTCTACGGTGAATGAACCAACTTCAACCAACTGAAAAAGGTAAGTCTTAGAATAGAATATAATAGACCAGAATAGAATAGACCAGAACAGAACACAGTGAATAGAACAATACAGCAGAACAAAACTAAATAGAATGGAACACCTTTTGATTGACAGTCGATCACGCTAACCACCAGACTATAAGGCGCACCCAGAAAGAAAATGGAAATGTCATCTTTGAAGAGGATGTCAAAAGCAGATTTCAACTGTCTCGCGCGGTCATTTGACATTTCCACCAACTGTCAATCAGTCGTTGTCATGGTTACCTATTGTCCGACGTCTTTCGTATTGCATCATAGCCTGGATCTATGAAAGAGCCTTTAAGCGTCGTTGATCCTCGCCACCGATAGATGGCCGAGCTACTGTAGCATCTCCGAGACAGATGGTCCACATGTGAAATCATCGACACATACATACATCTCCAAGGTTCTCCGCTCCGTATGATAGTCTCAACATGATATCTTAAGAGACCTTTTACACTTTATGCGCAATCATCAAATAATTTGAGTATTAGACAGTGTGTAACCACTAATCAAGGCATAAATTATATATATATATATATGTGTGTGTGTGTGTGTGTGTGTGTGTGTGTGTGTGTGTGTGGGTGTGTGTGTGTGTGTGTAGGTGTTTGTGTGTGTGTGTGTGTGTGTGTGTGTGTCTGTGTGTGTGTGTGTGTGTGCGCGTGCGTGTGTGTGTGTGTGTCTGTGTGTGTATGTGTTTGCGATCTACTGTTTTCATGACATGTACACAATGTCACACACACGAACACGCACACAAATCAGAATGTCTGCTACCGTCGTATTGCAGGAGAAACTTTGGCCGGTGGTTTTTCACTAGGGTACCCAAAAGATGGATCTCCAGTAGATTGCCTTGAGATGTGTAAATATGTCGACGTCTGCTCCAACCGCCGCAAACGTCGACCTCACGTGACTGACTCTTCTCGAAAATCGTACCATATCTATGGAACATTAAAACACAGCAAGATTTAACGAGGCGGAAGCGGAAGGGACGGACAGAAAGACAGAGACGGACGGACAGACAGGCGGACGTAAGGGAAGACGGAGACGTGAACAAACGGACGGGATAAATACTGCCAACATTTCTATAAGTATAAGATAGGACCATATGGGTTTTATTTATTTATTTATTTATTCCGGATATTTCTATAGCGCCTCTCGAAGTCAACTACTACTCAGAGGCGCTCCCGACTACAGCATTTGACACTGTGCCGGAATTTTCACGCCGAAGCGCCACGAGCAATTGCGAGTGAAGGACTTGCCCAAGGTCCGTACGCAGCGGCTAGAGTGGGATTCGAACCTGCAACCCTCCGGTCACAAGGCGCCGAACTTACCACTGAGCCACCACGCCCCACATATACGGATCCCATATGGGAATACGGGTCCTGTATTGGCTCCATGTGGGCATGCCGGCAGGGGATGGATGGAGTGACGGAACGACTGATGGGCCTATGGATGAATGGACGATTTGGAAGAATTACTTATAGTACAATGGTTGACAATCTGAAACATGCCTAGATTTCCGTGAGATGAATGTGATTATGGCGATAGATAATTCTTTGTGCATTGAAGATATAAATACTGACACCAAGAGAGGCGGTAAAGGAATAGGACAGACCCACACCCCAACGGTATTACCTCTGAAACTGTCTACCCTTCACGCGTGTTACCTTTCGTATACCTATACAGACTTCTACAGACAGAATGATACACTCAGGAGGACACAGGCAGACAGACAGATAGGCAGACAGGCAGAGACAAAGAGACAGACAGACTGAAAGACTGACTGACTGGCTGGCTGACTTAATTATTTAATTGATTAATTAATTAATTAAATCACAAATGACTGAATAACCAAGTGACTGACTTAATTACTTACTTAATTAATTAAATAATGCACGAATGACTGACTGAATGAATGAATGATACTCAAATGAATGACAGAGACAAACAGGCAGACAGACAGGAAAATACAGACAGACAGACATACATACATACATACAGACAGACAGACAGACAGACAGATGGATGAACCTGTAGCATGTTTCGACCCCGAGCATTTGTTTCTTCATTTGGTCTCGTTCGTGTTCCTCGAGGGTGAAATCCCAGAGGCTGATGTTGATGCGCTGACCCTTAGGCACCCTCAGCAGCAGAGGGCAAGGATGGTGCCGACACTCGGACCCATTCAGGTGACCCGAGATGTACCCCGATCGATTGACCTTCACTGGAAGGACTGTCGACTCGTTATCACACGAGCAGTTACTCATATGCACTGTGACATGAAAAATAACGACAAAATTCTGAACATGAAAATTCTATGCAGTAAGTCACGCAAATGTTTAGAACATAAAAATTGCATACACTGAGTGATGGAAAATGTTCAGAACATAAAAATTGCACGCACTAAGTCATGTTTAGAACATAAAAATTGCATACACTGAGTGATGGAAAATGTTCAGAACATAAAAATTGCACGCACTAAGTCATGAAAAATGTTCAGAACATAAGAACTGCATGCGCTAAGTCATGAAATCTCGAAAAATGTTCAGAATATAAAAATTGCATGCACTAAGACACTAAGTCATGAAAAATGTCCAGAATGTAAAAATGCAAAAATTGTTTTACTAAGCATTGAAATTATGAAAAGTATTCAGAACATAATAATAAAAAGAACGCATGCAATAAGTCATGAAATCCTGCAGACTATTCGGAATATAATATTATAGATGTAAATAAAAAAAATAGCAAGCACGATAGCATGAAATGATTTTAAAAATCAGAACAAATAATATAAAAATTATTCAAATCATTAAACTATTTTTTTTAAATTCTAGGAACTAAAAAACTAATTAGAAATTCAAAAATCTGAAGCAAATTTAAAATATGAACAGCTTAAATAATTCAATAAAAATAATAACGTGTACACGAATAATCGAAATAATTAAAAATCTCAAAAACATGGACAATGAAAATAAAGAGGTAACAATTAACCCATGAGAACAAATAAACTTAAAGCAACGTTGTACTTGATTAGTTAAATGAATTAAATAGCCACCATAATTAGGCAATGGCTTTCGGAACTATAAAATTTTACTAATTAAGGTAGGCCTAATTAGTTATGACTCATTTTTGATTGTGCGTTTCATCGAAATAATTCTATCGAATAAGGTAACTCTGTTAGATCTTCGCATCGAATGATTCCGCCAAAGAAATGTGAGTACGGAGAGCGATGTTGAATTAGATTGTATTAGTACAACTTTTTCGTCCAAACAAAACAGGTAGGTGTTGTTGGGTTTAAAAGGTCCCTGTTGGGCTTAAGAAGTTCTTGTCAGGCTTGAAAGGTTCTTGTTGGGCTTTAAAGGCTCTTGATGGGTTTGAAAGGTCCTTGCTGGGTTTAAAAGATCATTGTTGGGCTTAAAGGTCCCTGTTGGGCTTAAAAGCTCACTGTGCTGCAGACACAGTAACGAAAACAGCCCAACAGTCCTACCAACCTATCCTTACATTGTTCCACAATGACTCCCATAACACGCTCCGGGACTCGAATCCCTGACGAAGAGGCTTAAGAAGTACCAAGACGGACCGGCGTACCAGTTATGCAATCGTAGCTGACTTCGAGGTACGTCTTGAAGTCCTTCGGACATGGATTGACGCGGTCCAGCGTCGCATCCGGTATCCGGACCTCACAGCTTCTGCTGCCGGAACACATGACGTCCATGTGGGTCCCGACCTCGGCCGAGCATCCAGTATATCCGTAGTCCCGGAATACGCACCTGCCGACCTTCATCCGTCCGTAGAGGGCATGGCGAACCAGAATCACCTGAGACGTCGGACACGTGGCCTTGAAGGTCTCCGCCTCACAGTAATCCTTGAAGACACCTTCATCGCAGAACAAGATCGAATACATAAATAAATAAATCAACCAGTCAGTCAGTCAGCCAGTCAGTCAATCAACCAATCAGTGAGTCAGTCAGTCAATTGGGTAGATAGATGGATATATAGATACATAGATAGATACGTTTATACTTGGATAGATATGTTTATGAATACGAGTTCGTCGATTAGGGACGGGGACAGATGACTGGTAGCACTCTTGCCCAAAGAACATAAGATCTAGAAAGACGCCGTTCGATACCTGTAAGCTTCCTGTATGGAGACTCAGCCTTCCACTCACAGGGGGTCAGCTGTTAAGTGAGCCCGCCTAACAGGATGCCAAGACCTGTGTTCTGTAAGATTTTGATAATTCTACTGTCATATATTCCAGTATTACTTACTGCGGTTTTTCAGTGAGCTTGTCAATAAACACGAATATATTATTATATTATCAATCAATTATTCGATTTCATTGGTTGATTGAATTGAATTTAATCGCATTGATTGATCACTTAGTCATTCAGTCGGCAATCACAAGGTGTCAGTCCGTCATTGCATAGACGCATTGGCTTTTTCAATACCAACTTTTTAGAGTGCCAAATCAGCTATAATGAGCACAATGACCGTACACTGTTGGTGGGAAGATGAGACGGCAAGGGAGAGGACTGGCCACCCGTCATCATATGCCGAGGCTAAGAAAATGAAGTCGTTAACACTTCATACCCATGGCTGCCTGAGGGCTAGCTTAAGGAACTGCTCCTCTTCTTCTTCTTTTTCGATACACAGATCACCAAAGCACATCAACGACAATCAACAACAACGACATAACATTTAACTTCCGGGAAGGACACATCACTTATCATCTGAACATCACATCAAACAAAACACGCTAGAAGAAAGCAAGAAAGTGCAAACGATTTTCAAACGTTTTTCATCGTCTTGTTTGAAACGGCATCACCGCAATTGGCCAAAACGATTTACCAGATCTTTGTCACGTCGCGGAGGTGCACACACACACACACACACACACACACACACACACGATACGACCGCATCACGCACGCCGCTTCCGAACGGCGCAAGGTGCGCGCGCCAAACAGCAACGAATATGAAACCAAAAGTCTCGCCAATAACGAGCATTATTAAGCTCATTGTCTACGCCGGCCGGAAGCGAGGAGCGAGATAGAGACAAGATGGATTCTTAGATGACAATAATAACACATCGTCCACGCGGGGTGATGACGCCATCGGCTGGGAAGGGGCGGAGGGTATACGGGAGGGATCGGCAGCTGAGAGATGGGGTGGGATGGAGGAGAAATGGATGGACGACTGCTGAAGGCATTGGTCTTCGTCCACCGACCACTGACGCTCGAGCACCGACGTCTTCGCGCCACGCTGTTGTAATTAGCGACAACCCGTTTTGTCACGCAATATCGTCCATTAGGCGCAAACCCGTATAATTATCATCGATATTTATGTACATTTTATATATATATATATATATATATATATATACAGTATATATGTACATTATATATATTATACATTATATATATATGTATGTAGTTTTCGTTGAGGCAAACCTGTGCTCATCGATGTATATATATATATATATAATATATATATATATGCGTCATCGGTATATATATATATATATGTCTGTCCATAAATACATGTATATGTCTATAGACGTAAACCGGAATATAAACACAAACGCGTATTCGTAACAGATAATTGCATATAATATAGGCGCATTTATTTCCACATATATATATCACGATTCGTGTATATATATAATTATATCAAATGGTTATGTAACCATATATTAATCACCGTGTATATTTATAATACCTTTTTAATCGCTATGGCAAGGTCACGAATTATGAAGTATATATTAATACCCTCTTTCTAAGTATATATATATATGTGTAAAAATATATATATACATATATATATTATATATATTATATGTATTTAGTGTTGCGTTGAACGTATACGGAAGAAATTGCCTTTTATTTGCATTTTTTGACGCGGATTGATATCAACGTACGTAGCAGTGATTCGACCAATCAGCGCAATCATTTTCACGATTAACAACCAGTTTATAAATAGACGATGTGATACGCGTTAAACCCCACTGTTCAACCACGTTCACCCCAGTGTTCATGTGTTCACCCACTGTTCAACCACGTTCACCCAAGTGTTCATGTTTGTCACCCACTGTTCACCCACTGTTCACCCACTGTTCAATCACGTTCACCCAAGTGTTCATGTTTGTCACCCACTGTTCAACTACGTTCAGTCGAGTGTTCATGTGTTCACCCACTGTTCAACCACGTTCACCCAAGTGTTCATGTTTGTCACCCACTGTTTACACTTTTCACCTCTGTGTTCACGCGCGTTCAACCCTATGTTCATATGTGTTCATCTACTGTTCACAGGCGTTCACCCGTGTGTTCATTTGTGTGTCACTCACTATTCACGTGCGTTAACCTTTGTGTTCACGTTCACCCCAGTGTCCGAGTGTATACAGCTTTGGAGTTTCAGTGTTAGCTTGCACTGAAATAAAGACTAGCATAGAACAAGTCGACGACCATTTCAGCTAAGCACATGATCGAATTACGATTCATCGGAAACGCTAAATACATCAGACGAGAAATAGCGTTTATAGGAAATTTGTCAAAGGAACTTGTATCAAATAAAAACGCAGACTGTCTCTGTGCCTTTACATTCTCTTTTTCCTTTTGTGTTCTTATCCTTATGCTTCTTGTTCTTCATGTTCCTCGTTTTTCTGCGCTGCTTTTCTTGGTTCTCGCTTTCCTGTTCTTGCACGCATTGCTCCTTGATGATTTTCGATATATCTCTTGTACAGTTTGATCAATTGCTCCAGTATTTCTGCATTTTACATCGCTCTCACATTCCATCATGCCATATACCGTTCTGAGAGTAAAACTAACAAGTCTTCAAAGCCAAAACAGACAGAAACTCGAACTAGTCGAGAGTCTGCGAAAATACAAAACCACAAGCAGAGACGCTGAACCAATAAGAGTCACCGGATATGGTCATGTGACCCTCACTGAACGACATATTATTTCAAGGAGCAACACTGAAAGGCACATCTGTAAATTCTGTATTGATCGTGTGCTACACAAAACGCTATTCTCTCGTCTTCGATAAAACCTGCACTTCATTCATCAACAAGATTCCAGACAGACAGACAAACAGACAGACAGACAGACAGACAAAAAGACAGATAGACAGACAGACAAAAAGACAGACAAACAGACAGACAGACACACAGACAGACAGATACACAGACACACTGTCAGACAGACAGACAGACAGACAAACAGACTCACAGACACACACACAGACACACAGACACACAAACACACAGACACACAAACAGACAGACCCACAGACAGACAGACAAACACACAGACACACAGATAGACAGATAGGCAGACACACAGACAGACAGACACACAGACACACAGACAGACAGACAGACACACAGACACACAGATAGACAGATAGACAGACACACAGACAGACAGACACACAGACAGACAGTTGCAGGTGTTTCAAAAGAGGTATCGAATAAAATCCCGATCTGCTTTTAAAACTTTCAAGAGACCGTTCTGCACTCGACAATATAAACCGCCCAGCGTCTCTTTTTCCGACCAATAAATTTCTCTTGCGCAAACGCTTATGAAGAATATTTGCATTCGCTCCGGCATTTCGTCAGAAGGCCTCGTGCGTGGCGTGCGCTCCGTCGTTGGGCTAATCGCGCCCCTGACAACCGTTGGGCTAATTGAGCTGATTAGGAAATATAGCCCTGACTACATCATGGCGTCCGTATTTCGCTTCGTAATGGCCTCGGCGTCGTCGATGGCCGCTGAGATGCCTGAAATTGCGCATTTATATTGAAAACATTCGACCGTTGGGGGCCCGCGTCCGTTAAAATCACCGCACGGAATACGACGCAACGCTAATGCAACCCTATAGACGTTCGGGCAAATCTCCAGGGCGTCAGAGGCGATCGCCGGGCATAAGATTTTCCATTTGCCTCGAAATATGGGGCTTTGTGACCTCTCACCCCCGTCTGACACCTGATTGGGTGTCTAGCTGTCTTGCGGGGGAAATGTTTTTGGCCGGGGAGTGGTGCGTTATGTTTAAGTGATGTGAACAGATATAGGTGCGTACAAGAACCAAATATGCACAGATGAGTGAGGAGATAAGAGTCAGGGCATTGAACCTGATCCCCTTCCTTGTCTTCCAATTCGAATTCCCACTCCTCCTCCTTTTCTTTCTCACTTTACTCCTCCTCGTCTTCCTCCTCCTGGTCTTCCTCTTCCTCCTCCTGATCTTCATCTCCTCTTCCTTCTCCCCCCTCCGCTGCCTCCTCTTCCTGTCAATCCTCCTCTTTCTCGTCCCATTCCTCCCTCTTCTCCTCATCCTAATTCTCCTCTTCCTCTTCTCTCCATCCTCCTCTTCATCTACTCAGCGTTACGATCTCGTCCTATTCAAAGGACGAAACGTCCGCAAGACGACGTCGCCGACGACGACGATAGGGGTCTCCACTATAGGAAGCGCTGAGCGAATTAAAGCGAAGTCGGACCAGCGTTGAAGCGCTAAGGATAGACGTACCGTGCCAAGACGAAAATACGAGTTAAATGGCGCATGGAAATGGCGGCTTATCAAGCCCTCGATTCCGTGTCAGAGGCAAGTGACAGCAAGACGACGTAAGCGACAGGACGATCTTACCCTCCACCCCTTCCTCTTATATGGGCCGATCTTACCCTCCACCGCTCCCTCCTCTTATATGGATCTGCTCGACTGAGTCAAGCTGTCTTTGCCCCGTTCCAGGCAGCTGAAGATAGAAA
>OY744609.1:61402217-61412217 GCA_963556255.1 Allolobophora icterica | reverse complement strand
AGCACCACACCTCTGGAACGATCTCCCCCTTGAATTCCGCAGATTCTTGGTTCCTCCATCATCATTCCAACCCGTCCTCCATCCTTCTCCTCATATTCCTGTATCTATTTCCGGCCTTTCCACTCCAAACTGAAGTCTCACCTTTTCAAGTAGGGCCTACTCCTACCCTGACTCATTTGATCCTCTGCCTTCCAATTCTCCTCGCCCCAAATAACACCGCCTTCACAGCTGCTCTGCCTCCTCTCTTGATCTGCCCCTCCACCCCCCAAACCAGACTCGGACCTCTTTTGGATTACTCTCTGGAAAACCCCCTCAACAATCACAGTCGTATGCTGGCGCATCCTGCTTGAACAGAGCTTCCGTATTTCTTTCGTTCTTTCAATTTTCTTCCTTTCAGTATCGTCGCTGCATTCATTAGGCGTTTATAATCATAGGCGTAAGTTGTCTGGGGAACGGTTGGTAACCGTACCCCACCCCACTCTTTGGGGTGGGTACCGAAGTAACCGAACCCCCCACTTTATGAACAATGCCAATCAATATTTTATTATTTTGCCTTCCCAGAGATCGCAGTCAACGCCCTGCTTCCTGTATGTAAGAAATTGGTACCCCCACTTTTAGACAAAGTTACGCCCCTGGTTACAATTATATTATCCCGTAACACACCAGAGGCGCTTTCCGCAACTGATTTGAGCGTGTATTTCATGAATTGTAACCGTTCGAAGACAGTCAGTTGAAGAATAAGAAAAATAATGCACCATATTGACGTTATTCAAAGAATTTTATATGGTAAATATATTACCGCCGGTAGAGGGCAGAAGACGCAAAGGAAAATCAACAATATTTTGAGCACTATTTACACTCACATGCTGGCAACTTTCCATCGCTATTAGAAAACGCTTGCTTAAAAAAAATTTTTTTTTGCCATTTTCACTCCACCCTACTAAGCACTGTATGTCTACAGGCAGATTAATTTTTAAAGGGCATATATGTATATATATGCGGTATAAAAATATTATATATATATATATCCTACTGAAGTGTTGGTATACACGAAATTAATGCCCGAAAAAGTGACCAGTTCGATCATTTCCGCTCTTTCTCTCCCAGCGCGGTCTCTACACTTGTCCATTCTTTCGTGGTCTCCCGTCTCGACTACTGCAACGCTATATGTGATAGGCTCTCAGCCTGCCGGCTAAGGTGCCTTGACAGGGTTCTGCGCATGGCTGCTCGACTGGTGGGTCACATCCCTAAGTTTGAACGTTTATCGGGGTACATGCGGATGTTCTCCACTGGCTCCCCTACCCGCAGCGCCTACCGAGTCTCGGCCCAGGTTCGGCGATGTATGGCACCTCCATACCTGCGAGGACTTTGATGTTCCACTGTGAGCGTCCTGCGCCGTGGCTCCCTTCGCTTATGAGACGGCGAGGGACCTTATATGCCGAGTCTAAGAAAATGAAGTAACTAAAACTTGATACCCAAGGCTGCTTTCATGGCTAGATTTTGGTACTGCACTTCTTCTTCTTCAATTAAAGAGAGAGAAAGAGAGACAGACAGACAGACAGACAGACAGACAGACAGACAGACAGAGACAGAAACAGACAGACAGACAAACAGACAGAGAGAGAGAAAGAGACAGAGAAAGAGAAAGAGACAGACACAGACACAGAGACAGACACACATAGACAGAGACAGAGACAGACAGACAGACAGACAGACAGAGACAGACAGACAGACAGACAGAGACAGAGATAGACAGACAGAGACAGAGGAAGACAGATAGAGAGAGAGAAACGAGAAAAGAATTAGAGATTAAGTGTAACGCCCGTATAGCCATGACCCTGCTTATTTTTCAATGCATTGACCTATGTATCTGGTGAGATCTTTCGCAACCGCTGTCCGTTTGAATGGGTGCCACACCTTTTGAGGTCCCCGAGTACGGACGGTGCTAGTCCAAGATGCAACTCTCTAAAATAGAGCCACAGTCTGTATGCGAACCGGCACCCTCACCTGACGTACAATGTAGCTACTAAGGCCAAAGCATATTCCTGATCTTAGTCAGTGGCGTAACAACCTAGCCGGGGGCCCTTTTTAAGCTTAGGGGCCCTTTTTAGCAGTCATGGGCGTCCGCATACATTTTTCTTGTGGGAGGGGGAATTTTTGTAGGGGGCAAACTGTTTTGTAGGGTGAGCAAAATGATGTTTTTGCATGCTATTCATGAATACAGAACATGTGACGACTTTAAGAATAAATAACGGTGAAGGATTTGACTATATAATTGTTTTTTCGAATTGAAAATCGTATTGGGACTGTTGTAATAATCATATTAATCGAAAGATTTCATTTTTGTAAAATATGCGCAAAATCCAGGGACAAATGCCCCTTGCCCCTCAGGACGTCCATGTTATCAGTCCCTTTCTAGCCCTGAGTATGAAGTGTTAGCGACTTCATTTTTCTTAGCCTCGGCATATGAATGCGGGTGGTCAGCGCTCTCCCTCGCCGTCTCATCTTCCCATCGACAGTGTACGGTCAGTGTAGTCATTACAGCTGAGTTGGCTAGAGGGCGCAGGTGGAGCAGAAATCTCGAATCAGACTTCTGCCCTAGCGGGAATTTGAACCCCGACCTCTCGTTTGACAGTCCAGCACGCGATCCACTGCATTATATCAAGCTCCCTTAAGCTTGAAGGCATTTATCCATTAAAAAGTGAAAATAATGAGATGGCTATTAAAACTGCGGTTAGGTATAAAAAGAATATTAAACGTTATTATTAATGCTACTGCCTAGGCCGATACACACAGTAATGTAATGTAGACTGCAGTCTTGTTGTCCTTGAGACCAAGGTCTTGGTCTCGAGTGCACTCGAGTTCGTTTTTAAAAGTCTTGGTCTTGGTCTTGAGGTTCAAGGTCTTGGTCTTGGTCTTGGTCTTGAGGTTCAAGGTCTTGGTCTTGGTCTTGGTCTTGAGGTTCAAAGTCTTGGTATTGGTATTGCAAGACCAAGACCAAGACTTTTGACAATATAAAGAGTCATTTAACAAAACTCAAGAATTTTAATAATTTATCCAATAATTACTAACACAATTGCTTTAGTATTTACAGGGTGTGAGTGAGGCTTTACTGTTGCTTTTGACATTTATTTTGACTTCCGGTTATTTACCATGGAATGATTTCAAAAGAGACTCACAATTTGTACATTTACATCCGGCACTTGAAAAGCTGCTCTGTGTGCCAGTGAATTCAGCACTGTAAAACGTATTTTTCACATGGCAGAATTTTTATGAGGTCCCACAGGTCACGTCTTGGTCAAAAAATTCTGAGCGAATTCGTTTTTATAAAATGCAACAGGCACTTGGAATAAGATTTCGCGCGAAGGAATTTTGTAAATACGAATTCGGAATTCTCTGCAATCTGCATTTGGAGTTGTTTTGTTTGAATAAAATAAAAGATTCGTGTTTTAATTAAAAAAGCAAGTAGTCTGACTTGACAATTTTTTAGTAAGGAATAGAAATCTGGATATGGTTGTGATTTTTGGGAATTGTTCTCGGTTTTGGTCTTGAGTCTCAAAGTCTTGGTCTTGGTCTTGGTCTTGAGGTTCAAAGTCTTGGTCTTGGTCTTGGTCTCGAGGTTCAAGGTCTTGGTCTTGGTCTTGGTATTGGTCTTGAGGTTCAAGGTCTTGGTCTTGGTCTTGGTCTTGAGGTTCAAGGTCTTGGTCTTGGTCTTGGTCTTGAGGTTTAAGGTCTTGACAACAAGACTGGTAGACTGCAGTCTGTAGTTCTTCAAAGAATTAGGCCTACTCATGAATTTGGCTATTCTAGCTTTGCTGTTAGTCACGTCATTCGCAAAATGTGTCAATCAAGTCATCAATATTCAATTATTTTACAATCGTTTTCAATCGCAAGAAGAGCAAGACCACCAAGTCTGTCATGTGAGATAGTGGACCTAAGATGCGTCTCCGCACTGGCGACGGTGACTGGGAGAGTGGCAAACAGCACACAGGCAGTAGCCAATTCCGGGATTATAAGAGAGCTCAATATGAGTTTGAGTATGTCCAACACAGATTTGTTTCTTCTAATTTCCGTAGAGTAATGGATAACACACTGGCGTGAAGAGCAGTAGGTATACCAAGATCGAATCCCGTAGACTCCCTAAGATTTATTCAGCCTTCCACTCGCTAGGTGGCAGCGGTGGTTAAATGAATAGTAAGCCGTGATTAGCGCCCTGTGGCTGCCGTATAAGCAGTTATATTCGACTCCTGTAAAACTGTAATCATGTGCTTTAGAACTGCTTCTACTGTATACAGGTATGTAAGGCGCCCTGCGTGGCTGCTGTTTCTATACTCTATGTTTGTCCACTGTACAGCGCAGTGCGGTTAGCAGGCGCTTAAATAAAGAAACGATTATTATTTTTTTTTTCGCCCGAGGTAAAAATAATCCCTCAGGCTCCTAGAAACTATCTGAAGAGCTTTGTTGTTCTGGAGTTAGCGGTCATCTTATTATTATTATCATTATTATTATTATTATTATTATTATTATTATTATTATTATTATTATTATTATTATTATTATTTTTTTTTATATTATTATTATTATTATTATTATTATTATTATTATTATTATTATTATTATTATTATTATTATTATTATTATTATTATTATTATTATTATTATAATAGCTCTAGTATGATAGTTTTCCATAAATTACGCACGTAAGTCAGTTCACCATCCATTTAGTATGTACGCAAAAATCTGGAAAAAGTGGCCCCTTCCCTTCCTGTACCCACGTTTACTTTTTTACATTCCCATCTGCGTAGGTAGGTTTGACGCAACCCCCCGCCCCAATGTGATATAATTCTGTGAACTAGTCTCTATGTAATAAGTCACATCTGCTGTACTATAGGAGACCAATCTACAGATTTAGTAGTGTTAGTACTATAGTCGGAGCAGCAGCAGCAGCACGAACAGAGCACCGCGGCAGCTAAAATCTTGAGCCAGCTGCTGTGTGCAGTTTAGGCCACATTGTGCAGGATATGTAATCCATGGGGCAGGCCGCCAGGCTGTGTCGGATCACTGCAGAGCTGTGTGTAAATGTTATAATAGCGATCAGAGGTAGGGTGGCATACAAATGATATCTCTCCCTACTTCTCCCGGGAGTAGACTACTTAGTACTTACGTGTCTGATAGCTGAAAAACCTGATATGTGGCCCATTTGAAGGCCAATCAATTTGAAGGGTAATATAGACAAATTACAAATTATGTGTTTAACCCCCGCCCGTCTCCTATGCGTACATACATTATCAGTAGACTCCCCATACGCAAGCATATCCATTTGGGTTAGCCCCCTCCACCCTCCATGCCTACTTGTATACTAAATGGATGGCCCTATGCCGCGGAGAGAAGTCTGGTAGCAGCAGATAGGTCTATTTGGACTGAAGTGCACGAGATGTACTGTTTCATTGTTAGTATTATAACAATCGTTCCCAAATGATAAGAAACACTACGAACTCAAATTTGTTTAGTTAACTAGCTTGGGACCCTTGCGACCTCGGGGCCTCTGGACTTTGTTCACCCTCGTTATGTGGTTGTTACGCCACTGAACTTAATGCCTTCTAAGTGTGGTGGAAGATGACAAAGTGTATTTTTGGAAGCTGTTTTTCCTCACGAATATCACACCTGAACACCACGGTGCTACAGAAGTGTTCACACGAGATCAGTAGCGTACAAACGACCAATAAACTTACAGTTTGGAAACTAGAACTCTAACAGGGACAAGAAAAACAACAGGTGCTACAAAAGTACCACGAAAACCAAAATGGACACAAAAAACAACAGGGACACGAAAAACAGCAGGGACACGAAAAACAATAGTGACACGAAAAACAACAGAGACACCAAAAAAACATGGACACGAAAAACAATAGAGACACGAAAAACAACAGAAACACGTAAAACAATAGAGACACGAAAAACAACAGGGACACGAAAAACAACAGGTGCCACAAAATTGCCACGAAAACCAACATGGACATGAAAAACAACAGGAACACGAAAAACAGCATGGACACGAAAAACAACATGGACACTAAAAATAACAGGGACACGAAAAACAACATGGACACGAAAAACAACAGGTGCCACAAAGTGCCACGTAAACCAACAGAGACACGAAACACAACAGAAACACGAAAGCAATGGGGACACGAAAAACAACAGGGATAGGACAAACGACCGACAGGGACACTAAGACAACATAGACGTTGCTTCATCCTGTTGCGTGTTTCTTGTGGTGTGGTGCTCAGTTGAAACACAAGTTCTGAAGCACCTCGATGCCAGGTTTCGAATCAACCGTGATTGACAGACACATCTAGGGCCTCATAACCAGATTAGAAGAAAAGGGAAGCACGCAAAAACACACGACTTGCTCTCCAACCATTAATCTTACCCACTCTGCGATCATCTTGTGCCATATAATTTTCCAAAGCATTAACAAGGAACAGCGCACTATGTATGCTATAAGCAAATCGATACGCTTTTTATAGCTCGTTTTATGCCTCACGAAAGCACTTAGGTAATACTTCGTGAAATTTACACTGGAAATTAGTTATAATTATTTTCGCTATTTTATATTATCATTACTTTATCATTATTTTATATTATTATAATTTATATTTATAATTATAAAATTATAATAATAATAATTTTAATAATAATAATAATATTATTATTATTAATCATAATTAATAATAATAATGATAATAATAATTATTATTATTATTATTTATTATTATTATTATTATTATCGGCTATAATTATTATTATTTTTATTATTATTATTATTACTATTATTATTATTATTATTATTATTATTATTATTATTATTATTATTATTATTATTATTATTATTATTATTATTATTATTTAAATTGCTTAGGCTTAAACTCTAGTGACTGGTTTTCGCGTGGCATAACCTGGTCTACCTGATAAGAAACTCAGTAGCCATTGCAGTGAACTAATGATTACCGCATCCAATGCAATAAGGCCCTACTCGACGCGCCATAGGACAATGCTATCAGACGCCTCGTGAGTCCAACTGGTTGCTAAGATGAATGGAAACGAGGCCGCAAACGCGGGCCTTAAAGCCGCCTGTTTAGCGTTTAGCGGACCAATACATTCCCATGCCGCAGACCGTATCTCCAGATCGTCCACGGACGACAGAGGGCATGCCCGATCAGAGGAAATACCCCCAACCCCAGGGACAATGTTATCAATCGTTTAGGAACCTCTATCGTGGATGAGGAAGGAGCTTATGGCGTCCGAGTCCGCTGAGCTGCCACTTGAAGGCGGCCATTGCCCAAGTCTCGCATCAGGATTGTCTGATGTAATGGACTTCGTTGTAAACGAAAGCCGGTTTTTTAATAAGAGGACAGTCCCTGGAGTGTTGCATAGGGGGTGGCGATTTAGGGCAGGTACACTCATTGGGACTTCGACGGCATGCACCAGGGCCATATCTATAGCAATTTCCGTTCTTATTATTGGCTGTAACTTATCAGTACGATCATCGTTATCATCTTCGCTCTTATCGTCATCATCATCACCATCGCAATTACGATTGTCAGCAGCAAAGATAGTAGACCTAACACAGCACAAATATCAGCATCCACATAATCATCATCATCATCATTACTATCATCATCGCCATAATCATCATCGTCATCATCAGCAGCAGCGTCATCGTCATCATCATCATCATCGACATTATCGTCACCATCGTCAACATCCTTATCGTCATCATCGACATCATCATGATCGACATCATGATGATGATATATCATCATCATCATCATCATCATCATCATCATCATCATCATCATCATCATCATCATCATCATCATCGTCGTCGTCATCATCATCATCATCATCATCATCATCAAAAGGTTTAATATGAATCAGGTGACGAACCCAAACCTGCGAGAGAAGTCGACTCCAAGAAGCCTCCAAATGCGACCGAGACCAGGAACATCTGGGCGAGGCAGAAACAGACAAAGGTGCTGGATGTTCTGTCTCTCCAACCGACGCCAGCATCCTTCTGCATCACCACTAGCATCAGCGGCAGAGGCGACATCATCTCCACTCGAGACGAGAGCAGAGTTCGAATGGAGAAAAGGCGTTGGCTGTCGATGCAAAAAGTGACAATGGTTGTTGTTATCGATGCGTCTGCAATCAAACGCCGGCATAGAGACACTGCATGGGCGATTGACTGTCTACCATCGGCTTCCTATGAAGTCCATGCGACTGTTATAGGTCTATGCCTCTGCCTATGTGTGCCTATCATCGTGTGTCTCTCTTGACGCCTGTCTGTGACGCTGTATCTGTCTCTGTCTCTGTCTTTATCTCTGTCTCTGTCTCTGTCTCTCTGTCTGTCTCTCTGTCTCTCTGTCTCTCTGTCTCTGTCTGTCTCTGTCTCTGTCTCTGTCTCTGTCTCTGTCTCTGTCTCTGTCTCTCTGTCTCTCTGTCTCTCTGTCTCTGTCTCTGTCTCTCTCTGTCTCTGTCTGTCTGTCTCTCTCTCTCTGTCTCTCTCTGTGTCTGTCTCTCTCTGTGTCTGTCTGTCTGTCTGTCTGTCTGTCTGTCTGTCTGTCTGTCTGTCTCTCTCTCTCTCTCTCTCTCTCTCTCTCTCTCGCATTCCGCTAACTTCAAATATGTCTAAACCGAGACGGCTGTGTTAATCGGAGAGATTCCAAAGTTCGGTCATATTTTTTACTGGCATACGGGATGAGTTAAACGCTAAGTTCCAGCCTGGATAAAGCAGGAGGGCGACGCTAATCATCATTGTTATGACACAGTGTCCCCCACTCTGTCTGTCTGTCTGTCTGTCTGTCTGTCTGTCTGTCTGTCTGTCTGTCTGTCTGTCTGTCTGTCTGTCTGTCTGTCTGTCTGTCTCTCTTTCTCTCTCTCTGCCTTTGTCTTCGTTTACCACTTTCTATGTGCTTCTGCTTTGTATGTTCTTGCCTAAGTCTGTGTATCTGGCTGTCCGTCTATATCACGGCATAACTGTCTGTCTGTCCGTCTGTGTGTCTTCATGTGTCTCTCTCTCTGTGTCTCTGTCTGTGTGTCTGTGTTTGAGCATGTCTGTTTGTTTTTCTGCCTGTAAGAACTTTCAGTTTGGCATTAGAAACAGGTCCATCATTGACAGCTTACATCTCTCTCACTGTGTCTGTCTCTCTGTCTCTGTCCGTGTTCCTTCTGCCTGCTTGTACTCTTGTCTCTGTCCGTCTATCTCTGTCTGATCGTCTCTGTGTCTTCTCTCTTAGTCACGCTGTATCTCTTTCCTCGCAGCTGCTTCCAACCCATTCATTCTTCCTCTGCCTATTTCTCGTCTATGTCCCTCTTACTCCGTACGTTCAACAGAAAAATGTCACGTATAAACTGAATATATATATATATATATATATGCACGTGCCATCGCTTGCTATTTATACATACCATGTCATATACGATGATGTGTCATGTTATATATATTTATGTCGTAAATATACGGCTAAATATCCTCGCTGGGAATCGCGTAGAACTGCTCTCTACATTTAGAGAAGATATGGCCTGAAGCCGTGTTGTCTGCTTTGTGTGATGGCAATTCGCACGTCGCCCTGTCAGTGATTACATACAGGACGCGCTTCTCTTGCTCTCACTCTCTTTCTTTTTTAACATAACATAACATGACATAAGTGAGAATTTTTAAGGTGCAACTTCAAGAGAAAACTCACCAGCATCGCTCCCGAGTCCCGACCAAGCAGAAAAGCCCCACGATCAAAAGGAACAGACTTCAAGCATTTGCGGAACAAGGAGGGCGATAGACTGATTAGCACACTTCTGAGTTTAAAATGAAGACTATTCCAGGATACAGAGCCAACAATTACAAAACTTCTGTGCTGTGTAGTGGACGACCTAGCCAGAGGGACGATAAGGGTACCATGTGTAGCCGATTGGAGGACCTGCGACCAGGAATAGATGTGGC
>OY744609.1:61392217-61397217 GCA_963556255.1 Allolobophora icterica | reverse complement strand
TATGACTTGGTGTGTCATCGGTTGATGCCTTGTGCACTTGACACCGGCGCAATAGAAGTTACTAATTACAATTACAGTTGGCACTACAGGCTGTGGCGGAGTTTGAGTCGGGATGTTATTCTGTTCTGCGCAGGTGAAAATTGAAGAATTTGAACTGCAGACGTAAGAACGGTTTGTCGCATCGCTTTTCTAGTTGGAGATCCGGAAGAATGAATCCAGTCATATGCTTCAAGATTCTTTTGCGCTTATCCGTGGAGTGGGAAGGGGATGCCTCTGAGTGACTGAAGGAAGTTGGACTTAAACGAGATGATATTGTTGGTCTTTGGAAGATATGAGATTGTCGGAACACATGACGATAATAATTGGAGGTAAAGAGTTTAAGAGAAGATAAGGTAAAAGATTGGGAAAACCTACGATGGGGAAGAGAGGAAAAAGACTTTGGAGGAGAGAAAAAGGAGGAAAAAGATGGGAGCGAGGAGAAGAGAAAGAGGAGGAAAAATAGCATGGGAACAGGAAGAAGAAAACATGAGAAAAGAGTTGGAAGAGAGTTGAATGGAAGGAACAGGATGGAGAAGAGGAGGAAACGAAAGAAGAAGAAGAACAATATAGATTGGGGCAGGGGAATTAATGGTAAAAGAAGAGAATGAGAAAGGGGATAGGGGAGAGAAGAAATATGATATGGACGGACGAGTAGGAAAAGGATTGAAGAAGTGAAAGAGACTCACAAAAAGGCGCTGAAACTGGATCTCTATCAGACTAAAAAGTTGCCACTTTGATTATTTAAAGTCCTAATCTGAAAGCACCGAGTTTGTCTAGGTTATTATTATGACCGCTGGAAGAAAAGGTACCAAATCAAAGGATTCTGGACTAAGTATGCCCTGAAGTCCGTTGCGGCTGTTGGAACATATATATTTACCTTTTTATCTCAGTATGTCCAAAATATCTATCAAGATATTTTACAAAAAGCTATGAAACTACAGTCAAAAGACGACCATTACAGGCTGCATTCCTGAGATATTCAATTTTGAAAATGTCAGTAATTAAAAAGAACCACTGCTCTGACAATTATGCCTATTTACGACTAGACCTTAATACCTGTGTACTGCATGTACTATTGCGTGGTTGCATAATCATGAGGTTGTCGTTGTTATTATTGGGAACAATAAACTTATGTTATGTTATGTTAAGTATTATAAACTTGCATCCGTAACAAAACACGAAGTTTGACGCATTATCATCAAAATCGGGTACAACTGCTGAACATCCTTCAGTAGTCGTCTTACTATTGGTCCCAACAGCTAATATTCTTATTAATTTTAATCTCTCGACCAATAAACTTATGTTAGGTGCTAAGCTTTACTCACTCAATAATAATAAAAAAAATTCCCATCATTAGCCAGGCACATTACACAGCTGAAATAGCCTCATATGTAGTATCAAGTTTAACAGGTATAGATCGCGGAGTATCAAACTATCGTACCAATAATCTGTTGTAGAAGGTTCCTGCTGTACGGGTATCAACTATCAACTCTCGAATCCTCCACCTTCCAATCATCGACCTAAACGACACCCGCCTTAGCAGCTACTAGGACCTCCTTTTGACTACCCTTTAGACATCCCTCTGACTCGACTTAGCGCTCGTGAATAAGCTGGTGCCCTGCACTTAGTCTTCGAGTGCCGCTTGAGAAATTTGGAGCATAAGATTATGATATTACGAAAAAGCCTTTTTGACTCTCTCCATCTCTCTGTAACACAGTGATCATATTTGTAAACAATGGCGACTGCTCTCATTGTCTAATCACCGCCGGCTTACTGATTAACATTAACTTTTTCTTAACGGTTTTAACATTATTTACGGCTTGATTGCGTTGCCCTCAAACTGCGTGTTCCGGAACTTTCGATAGAAAGTTCTGGAAGAAATAAAAGACTTGCTTGTTCAATGTTCATTACACCTGACTAGGCCGAGCCGCTACTAGTGCATATGCGGTGTATGTAGTTATAATAATTTGCGCTTTATGATCTTCCTATAGTAATAATAACAGTAGTAATAATAATTTAACGATGTCAGAGGACGCACGCGAGACCTCCTATCTGTTTCAGCGCATGGCTCTGACAATCCAACGTTCAATGCGGTGGCAATCCGCGGTACTTTTTCCGCACTGGACTTCGATGAATAAGTGCCGTTCAAGACGTTATTTCTCTGTTTTAATTTGTTGAAGTCCCTCCTGGATCTTGTGTATCTCGGCCTTCTCGGGGCAATACAAAAGTACTACTACTACTACTACTACTACTACTACTACTACTACTACTACTACTACTACTACTACTACTACTACTACTACTACTACTACTACTACTACTACTACTACTACTACTACTACTACTACTACTATTACTAATAATAATAATAATAATAATAATAATAATAATAATAATAATAATAATAATAATAATAGTAATAATAACAATAACAATAATAATAATAGTAATAATAATAATAATAATAATAATAATAATAATAATAATAATAATAATAATAATAATAATAATAATAATAATAATAATAATAATAATAATAATAATAATAATAATAATAATAATAACTTTGGCTATTATAGGCGGTCCTTTTTCTGATGTGCTCAAAGGGCGATATATTAAAATAACTGAAATCTTTTTTAACATTTTGTATTTTTTGGAAGAAGTGTGTAATCTGTTTGTTAAGCCGTGTATAGCGCGGAGGTTCTCTTCTTGTCAAAGAATTTCCTGAGGATGCTTTAATATGCCACGGTGCATTCAGCGCCTTTAAATTGTAGATCGTAAGTTCACTGGAGCGTTCAATTCACAGCTTAATGAGCATGAACTTCTTTTGTCTGCTTCGCTAATGAGGCTCTAATTGAGAAGACGTTTAATTAAGGGTTGAACGACGACCCCAGTTGAATGCGTCACCTTTTCATGCATCGAGAAACTCTTATTAGTTACAATTACAACCAGATACCATTGCGGTAGATGTTGCTTTACCATTAAACCTGCTTTACAGCGACTGTTCCTCATTAGTGCATAATAATAATTTGCTCCGAAGCAAGGTGATTGGTAAAGGATGGTAAGATACGGTAAGGTGCGTTAAGATGCGATAATGTAGCCTAATTTATAATGCAGGTAAGGTAATGCAGGTAAGATAATATATATGTATATGTATATATATATATACTTGTATATCCTCTTCTTGTCAATAAATTGCCACAATATACTTGTATACTCTCTAATAGCAAAGGAACAATTGATGAGAATGCAATACATTCAGGGAGTAATCACAAAATGAACGGAAACATGCCTTGAGCGCAGAAACTATAGAGGAATCTCCGCTGCGATGATGGTGATGCTGTTGATGTTTTTGTTGTTGATGAGGATGAGGAGGAGGAGGAGGAGGAAGACGAGGAGGAGGAGGAGGAGGAGGAAGACGAGGAGTAGGGGGAGGAGCAAGAAAATGATGGGTATGGAAAGGATGCATCAAAAGGTTAAGGTTAGGGTTAATTTTATGACTATATATGTACTATGATGTATGAAAATGTGTTGTCTTTTATGACGTATAATGTTATGTAATATAACGTATATTATACTAAATACATATACATTATGTATATTTTACATGCATAAATATATTATATATAATGTTATATACATATGCATCATGTTATATTATATACCTCTACATAATTATATTACATATGCATATATATATATCATATATTATATACATATACATATATATTATATATATAGTCATTATAGTGTGTGTTATATACATAATTTTATGTGTATATTATACATATTATATTTATTATATATGCACGCCTTTGTCTGTCGCAACAGAACCATTTCGATGCTGCTCCTTTTGCAATGAATTTATCTGCTGAGATCCTGCTGTAGCGTCCGTCGATGTCCGTTGCGAATAAAGACCACGCTGCAGTTTATGTCCGGTGATAAGAACATCTGTAATATGTTGTCACGACTGTTATGCAAACAGGCGTCCCCCTGCACATCGCCGTAATGCTCTAACCGAAGGGCCTAACATGATCTTATATTGCGCAATAATATGCATCGAAGACATGAGGAAAAGTGACGATGCGAATTATTGACTAAAACCTCAACGTCTGCGACTGTCTGTCGCTAGGTGGCCTATCCTAGCGCCACCTAGTCGTAGCGGCGCATCTTGTATGTAAATGAGACGGTGCCGTCGAAACCGGAACTGCCAATCCGGATATCCGGTTATTTACGCATCGTTTCCGGTTGTAATTAGGCAGCGCGTTACGCTAAAAAAAAAGCTCCGGAAAGATCTCCACTGTTGCGTTGAAGTAAATGGTCATTGACCATTAACAACGGCGGCATGAAAACATGTCACCATGGAAACCATATGCTCAGGGTACGAGGAGGTTGTTGAGGGCAGAAAATCATGGGAACGAAGAGCATCTTCTTTCCAGAAAAGGGTGTGTTTTCTTGCCGATAAATGAAGCAAGGTATCATGGAACGAGTAGCATCTTCTTTCCACAAAATTGGTGTTTTATTGCTGTTATATGAAGCAGGGAATCTGCCATGGGAACGTTGACCATATTCTCGCCAAAATGGAATGCGTTGTCTTGATTCAGAGAATTTGGAAACTTGGATTCTCTCCACCAGAAATGGATTGGCCTGTGTTTTATTGCCACTAAATGAAACAGAGAAACCTGTGGCACATGGTGACATGGAACATCTTCATACATGAAGATTTTTTCTTGGAACTAAATATTGGTGGCTAAGTGGTGGAATCTTCGTCTGGCAGCGCTGAATGTGCAGGATGAATCAATCAATCTAAATTTATATAGCGACCCTTCAAAATTTCTACTCCCGACCCAGGCAAGCTGGAAAAAGTAGGATCGAGCCATCCTTATGTGAACACGTGAAAATGCTATCAACATGGTGTCAGAAGTCCGTCCTTCGTGTGCGGCTTAGGCGTCATTACATGA
>OY744609.1:61382217-61387217 GCA_963556255.1 Allolobophora icterica | reverse complement strand
CAAGACAATTAACTAGATAATTAAATTCGTGTCCATAACTGAATGTCAACGACAGCATGTTGCGTGTACTATTAAAAGCAGTTATCAGTTTTTAAGTAGTTGAAACATGGCATTAACTCTAATAGATTTAAAGTCTAAACTGCCTAGATTCCCCTAGAATAATAACGAGCGCGTTCTTTAATCTCAGAAACTGATGTCTCTGACAGCCACAGACGATATATGAGTCTTCTTCAGAACTTGATCTGGCTCGGACTCCGAGCTGTTCTCGTTTCCTTGCTTCATTTGAACTGTTCCAGACAAATGACAGCCGGAATAGGAGGAGAAGCAGGGAGAGGATGAGACGTACAGGATGACAGAGTGATCCTCTTGGAACGAATCATCGACATAGACCTCTGCAACATCCAACATAATCGTAATCGTAATCGTGAACCCCACATTTCTACAGCGCTACTCTAAAGCCAATCGCAGGGAACCAGCTTATTCACGAGCGCTGAAACGGAGCGACAAGTGTCCGTTCTACCAAAATCAACAATGCAATTCCCAGGTAGCCTATTCACAGATAATCGAGCATTTAAATTGCGCCACTGACAGAAAACTTTCCAGAGGCTCTGTACTCGATTCAATAGTCCTATCACAAATTGTAGTTATTATCATGATCGTCGTCGTCATCATCATCATCGTTTACCATATCGTATTCATTATGATCGGGATAATCGCTATCTTCTTTGTCGTCACCATCATAGTCGGTCATCATCATCATAGTCTTTTACATAATCATCAATGTTGTCGACGTCATTATCGAGTTGGATCGAATAAGATCGAATATAATCGGATAAGAGCGTATGAGATCGAATATAATCGAATAAGATCGTGCTAGATCTATTTAGTTCGAATATGATCGAATAAGATCGTATGAGATTGAACGAGATCGAATATGCTCGAAAATGATGGTATGAGATCGAATATAATCGAATGAGATCCAATATAATCGAATGAGATCCCACATAATCGAATATGAGATCGAACGAGATCGAATATGCTTGAAAATGATCGCACGAGATCGAATGAGATCGAATATAATCGAATAAGATCGAATGAGATCGAATGTGATCAAATAAGATCCTATGAGATCGAAACGAGATCGGATATAATCGAATAAGATCGAATGAGATCGAAGTGATCGAATAAGATCGTTTGAGATCGATGAGATCGATTTACAGTACTGACATCAGTCTGTGATGAGAAGTAGGTGCCTTTGGCGGATGTTTTGGTTGCTGATGAGAATCGATGTCCTCGATCGATCCTTCGGTTCCTGTACATCTGCCAGTTCCTCAGAATGGCCGCCTTTACCTGCATTCAGAACATCAGCTCCACTAAGCGACAACATCTCCACGACCCTCCAAATCATTTATCTTCCGTTACCTTCTTAACGAAAGACAAATGAATTGGAATAAAGCACATTTTCGTAATTAGTGTCGACAGGTAAGATAAGGATATGTAATGTGAGGTAGGGAAAGGTCAGATAAGGTAAGCTATGACAAGGTAAAGGAAGGTAAGCCAAGGTAAACAACACGACATAACATAACTCTTAGCGGACTTACCTCGTCGTTCAGGAAACAGTAAATTACGGAAACGAAAATCCCCTAAAGCACAAGAAAAGTTACAAACATAATTAAGATTCGTTTCATTACTAAACCAATTACGCTGCAAATTCCTCTTTGAAGCTCTTTCTATTATTATAAACGACTTTCTGTTATTAAAAACCACTTTCTATTATTAACAACTACTTTCTATTATTAAAAACTACTTTCTATTATTAAAAACTACTTTCTTTTATTAAAAGCTACGTTCTTAGGTAAGGTAAGGTAGTGGTTAGCGTGGTTAGCGTGCTGGATAGTCAATCGAGAGTTCGGGGGCTCAAATGCACGCCAAGGCAGAAATTTGGTTCGAGATTTCTGCTCCATCTGCACCCCTTAGCCAATTCAGCTATAATGAGTACATTGACCGTGGGAAGATGAGACGGCGAGGGAGAGAACTGGCCACCTGCCCTCCTATGCTGGGGCTACGAAAACGAAGTCGGTAACACTTCACACTCAGGGCTAGCTTAAGGAAGTCTCTTCTTCTTCTTAGTATTATTAATATCAAGGTACAGCAGCTGCGGATTCGAGCCCGCTTTTCAGACTCTGTGTAACAATCTTGAACAAGTTGTTTTCATAGACTTCTGTCTGTCAGGAAGCAGTAGAATTTGGAACCGGCCTAAATTTGGAAGTAAAGGGATATGCGATGTACTGCCTCTGTGTTGGGGGAGGACCTTGCAGTCCGTCCGCTGAAGGACTAAGGACCCACGAAAAGAAAGAAGTGCTTCCTCTATTTTTCCCTACAGGACAATGGAGCTTCAGGCAATGTATGGTTGCTTTGTCATTAATGCTCATTATAGCCGTGGCTATGCAGGGAGCGCTTTTGAGTAGGTTTCTTGAAGGTGCGCTATATTAAATTTCTGAATGATTGAATGAATTATTATTGTTGTTGTTGTTATTATTATTGTTCTTGCTGTTATCATCATCATCATCATCATCATCATCATCATCATCATCATCATCATCATCATCATCATCATCATCATCATCATCATCATCATCATCATCATCATCGTCATCATCATCATCATCATCATCATCATCATCATCATCATCATCGTTACTATTATTATTATAATTATTGTTGTTGTTCTTATTATCATTATTACTATTATTATTATTATTAGTAGTAGTAGTAGTAGTAGTAGCAGTAGTACTACTACCAATACAACTATTATTAATGGTGGCGGTAGTAGTCGTAGTAGTAGTAGTAGTAGTAGTAGTAGTAGTAGTAGTAGTAGTAGTAGTAGTAGTAGTAGTAGTAGTAGTAGTAGTAGTAGTAGTAGTAGTAGTAGTAGTAGTAGTAGTAGTAGTAGTAGTAGTAGTAGTAGTAGTAGTAGTAGTAGTAGCAGTAGTTGCAGCAGTAGTATAGTAGTAGTAGTTTGTCATGTTGACCTGTGACGATTGTAGTAATGCGTTCGTGATGCGATAAGCAACGCCCTCTCGTGTGTCCATCACGAACAACAGATTCGTTGCTCCAAGCAGAGGAAAGAGAACAGTCGTCGCCTTCACCGCTTTCCTTTAGATCAAAACCAGATTCGTCAAAACATTTACCAAGTGGAGTTTCCAGTTGTTACGACGGATAAAGGTAGATTTTCAATTCGCTATTTATTGGCAATCATGATTCATCGAATCACTCGAACACCGGTCAATCAATATGTAGACCTAATCAATCACAATGATGGCAATCTTAAACGCAATCGAAAATTTATATAGCGCCCTTCCAAGAGGAACCTTTCATAGGCTTAACGGATCTAGTGACAGCAGTACGCTACGGATGAGGTATTAGTAGAAATATTAGTTCTATTTCGTAAAAACTATTAAGTGCTGTTTATACCTGATTCTGTTGACCTCCAGGGTTCTGTTGGCTCCTAGTTTAGTGACCATGATCCGTATGATGTTGACGAGGAACAACAGGTTTAACTGATCAACGAAAAGAAACAAGAGTTAGCAACATTAAGATTTAGCCAGAGATATGAGACAAATAAAGCAACCGTACCGTTTATAATCGAAGACTTTGTCGAAACGCATTCCCAGTTACAGCCCAAATTCTAGTGTAGAAGGATGTATCAAATGCGACCATAAAAATCACTTTTCCAAATTAATCACTCTTCCAAAATAATACTTGCAATGATCTCACACAAGAACAGCATTCTTATCACCACTTACACCAATAACACCACAGCATCACCACCAGTAAATAGCAGAACACCGTCAATATGACCAATGCCACCAACACGGCCTCCACAACCACACACCAATACTTCACCATCACCGCCATCCTTCACCTCCCCCTTCTCCAACACCACCAACAGCACAGACCACACACCACTCCAGCACGATGCCACCATGCACCTCCACCACCACATTATCCTCCTCCTCCTCCTCCTCCTCCACTCTATTCGACGTCCCTGCCGTGTAACATGCGTGACTTAATTTTGAAACTGAGATCTTGCTGGAGTCGTGAGCGTTGCTGAGTAGTTAGTTCTCTTGAAGAGGCGCTATACAAATCTATGAATGAGTGAATGAATGAATGAATGAATGAATGAATGAATGAAAGAATGAATGAATGACTAACGGCCAGAACAGCAGCAACGGGTGCCATGATGATCCAGGAGGTGGGATGCTTAAACGACTGATTCCAACAGGGATGGGGGCTCATCTGACTCACGCACCCCGCCCACACAGACACAATCAGTCCAGGAACAACTGAAACAGCATCAACACACGACTGTAGCTATCTTTTTTGTTACCTAAGGTACAGTACATGTAATTCCTCAAGAATCAAGATTATTTTTAATATTTGATAGTATTATTGTTATTCATTATACTATCATTGTGCATCAGAGGATACCAGTCTGTCTGTCTGTCTGTCTGTCTGTCTGTCTGTCTGTCTGTCTGTCTGTACGTATGCATGCATGAATGCCTGCATATGACATGTATCTGTCTGCCCATCTGTTTGTTTGTCTGGTTTTCCTTCTCTTTGTCTGGCATTGTCTGTCTCTGTCTCTCTGTCTGTCTCTGTCTGTCTGTCTCTGTCTGTCTCTGTTTGTCTCTCTCTCTCATTCGCTCTCATTCGCTCTCATTTTCTCTCTCTCTCTCTCTCTCACTATTTCTTTCCATCCATCTTACCTTTTTCTCTTTCTTTGTTTTTCCTTCATCGTGTTTCATCGCATGTCGTGTACATAAGCGAGTAAACGCAAGTAACTTATTTCTAACACGGTATATCTTAATAATACATAAATATATACAAATAGAAAGATAGATAATACACCTTGTCAGAATAGGTCCATGTACAATAGTTATTTAGTTACCATTCATTCCCTGGCCTATCAGTTGCATTAGTTTACCCCATCCGATGAA
>OY744609.1:61349717-61377217 GCA_963556255.1 Allolobophora icterica | reverse complement strand
AGTATGCGTTTCTGTGTGTTTGTGAGTATGGATGTTTGTGCGGTGTACGCGTGCTACCGAATGTATTCCTCTGTGTATATGTGCGTTCGTCAGTACTTACTGAGTGTTTGCGTTTGTGTGCATGCGTATGTTCATCTGTATGTTTCGTGCGGATGAGGTCAATCTGCCCAAGACTTACTTGAAGTAGGAGAAGATGAACATCGTGATCGTCAGGAAAACACAGGAAATTATTCCACCGTAGAAATAGATATACATCAACATCGAAGCCAGGTAAGTGTTCTGTGACCAAAACAAAGCAGGTAAACACCATCGTAATTGCAATTTTAATTGAACATTTATATAGCGCCGCTCAAAGAGCAAGATTGATCACAAAGTACTCTGTGTGCACTGGCCTATATCTGATGTTAAATGTCAATAACTATTCGGACTGATATATGGCACCATGATTGTTCAGAGACCCTGGACTAAGTTGCGTCAATAACTAAGGAAAGTGACCTTATTAAACTAAGCAAAGGTAACTCCGATGCATATCATAACCGGATATGGTGTGAGTGCAGGTGAGATAAGTAAGGAGGTATTTGGCAGTATGATAAAGTAAGAAAGTAAGTAAGCAAGCAAACAAGCAAGTAAGTAGCCTTGCTATTCAATTCAATTCAACTTTATTGATCCGAATTCAATACAAAAAGTACAGTAGGCACCATTCGGAATGTAAAAACATTCGGGATACAATAGGGAAAGCCCAAAAGGGACATAGGTCCCGCTTAATTAGGGCTGCCTATTTGTTACATAGTAATAAGATGGGACCAAAAAAGAAAAAGAAAAATGATGGGGACAAAAACCAGGCCCTGAAAATAATGTCCTTAAGGTATAGTATGAATGAAAAGTAAAGGACTAGTTGAAAATACAAGAAAATGCAAACAAGCAAAACAAAAACAACAAAAAACCGAAAAGAAAATGCATCAGATGATCAGCATGGCTCAGCCGAGCACCTATTACTGTAAACAGGATTAAAGCAAGACAAACGCTAACATGCTACAAAATAGACAGTTGTTATAAAAATGCTCATGTCGCTGGATCGGGAAAAGCCCGTAAGCTACATGAGCGCTTCTGCCGCTCGCACAGTATAAGGCCAGCGGATGTACTCGCAAGAGAACACAGGCCAGTGTATACCTGAGTGACACTTTAACGACGAGCTGCATTGGTTTCCCAGTCACTTTTCGTACACTCTCGTCGTTAAAGTGTGAAGCACCTAAAAGTTTGGTCAGGTATATAGGCATGCAGAGAGGAGGTAGTCAGATATGCCATGTAGGGTTGTTCGCTCATTTGACACAAGCAACAGAGTCAGACTGTTAAATAAGATGGCTATGATTCGTTTTGAGGTAGGCCGTCAGATACGATCATACACCAGCTGATCTCGAAACGCTATCTGAACGTTCATTATCTTAATCTTCAGCATCTCACGAGCTTCCTAAAATCACGAAGTTATGACATCCATTATTTTCATCTCGTATTCGTAATCGTAAACTCCAAATTTATAAATCGCTAAGCACAGGGCACCAGCTTATTCACGAGCGCTGTGTCGTGTCTGAGAGGTTGTTCAGAGATCTCAAGGGAAGATCCGAGTCCGGTTCCCGAGAGACCAGAGAGGGGAGGCAGAGGACGAGAAGGCTTGGAAGGCGGGTGATTATGACGGATTAGGGTTTGAGTAGGTGGAGATCTCGTGACAGTTTCGCCACACTGTTCCTTACTTCGTTCGAGTCTTCATGGGAAGTGTAGTTGAGTAGACTTAGTCTCGTTGCTTCCGGCAGACGAGCGAGCATTGTCATTACGCAGAGCTTGTAATTGGTCCAGCTTCCATGTTGCCAGACGCCACTAGCGTTGCACGTGCGATGCGCAAAGGCTTCTGTAATTATAACAGAGCATTCTTTGTTTCACCATCCATTGTTCTACCTTAAGTCGCATCCTATTGTAATTGTATTCGTAATTGCCAATTTATATAGCGCCACTCAGGAGAAGCAAATAAGAGTAGCTCCGGACCTGACAAAACAAGATTAGAGTGGGTTTCAAGCGCTGACTGAACTGGGGCAAAGAAAGACCCTGAAGCTCAAGTCGCAGATTGCAAGGTAGCTTATTCCATAGATATGGACCAACAAAAGCATAACTTCAATGCTGGGCCGCGGAAGAGTGCGGGTCGTCGAACAGCTAATCACTAGCACAGCAGAGCTAAGGAATTTGCAACCAGGGTTGGAAGATACGGAGACACACAACTCCCTTAGATAAGATGGGGCAACCTGCATAAGCAATACGATTTCAAACTTAGTGCGCTGTCGCATGGGTAACCAGTGTGGTTCCTTCAACATAAAATGGATATAATATGCCAAATAGATATGTTCACCACCCTTGTGACGTTCTTAAAATGAACAACATATATATAAACAGATAATTACATATAACGTAAACACCAAGGTAAGGTAAAGAATACGCTTTCTCATTCGCTGATAGTCTCGTTTCGGCCACGCAGCTGCGGAGAAACTCGAGGCTTACGTTACATCATGGTAGACTGGACTGCAGCGAACTAGGCTAGGCTTGGCCATACGACACCAAATTACAATGATTACAGTGCCGTAAAATACAGGAAGTTGCGTGTTGTTTCACTTTGTTCTATTCAACAGACACTTTCAGCCCATCTCCAGGTGTCTCCAGGTTTGGCCATAGAGCTCATTTTATGCGGGATACTTTACACTGGCCTCCCATCCAGCAGCGTATTCCGTTTAAGATCCTGGCCCTTATGCGCAATTGTCTTGTTGGCTCTGCTCCATCATACCTTAAGGACCTTTGCATTTCAATCTCCTCGTTCCCGGGTCGTGTCACCTTTCGGGCGGCTGCCAAAGGACTCAAGACTGTCCCTCGTACGCAATCTACGCATACTGCTACAGTTCAGTCCAGAAGCTTTGCTTATGTTGGGCCCACCAGTTGGAATTGCCGTCCTCTAGAGCTGCGGCTCGAGCTTCTCAATTTGTCCCTTCCACAGTTTCACAATCGCCTGCAGTCTGTATTATTCGACAGTATTCACGGTTCGGGTCGGGGCGCCATTGATGAGTTTTTGCTTGAAGTGGCTCCTTGTAAATGTCAGACTACAATTACAATTACAATATCTCAAGTTGCTCTTTATTCAGATCGGGAAGATGACCATGTGTTCAAAACTAAAGGCGCTATATTAAGTCCATTGATACGTTACACTAAATAACATTACAACACTCGTTGATTTGGATGGACCTGAAATGTTGATTTCTCTGCCAAAGATCTCAGGGCATGGCATCCTTGACGTTGTGTTGGCAGGCACCGCATGCCAGCACATATGTTTGTCCCACGTTGCATTGCAAAATATTCCTAAGGTATGCAACAAAACAAGAAATCAAAAGAAGTTTGTGAGCATGAAAGTAAGTAAGCAAAGATATATTGTGTACGCATGCATTTTCAACGTTTTTATAAACTTCTTACAGTCGCAAGTAAGTGAAAAAGTAAAATACGACACTGAGTAATCACGCAAGTAGGTTAGTAACTTGCAAAAACTTTAGTAGGCTAAGTAGAAAAATAAGTAAACAAGTAAGTAGGTGAGTAAATAACAAATACTGAGGGATTGAGCATTCTAGTAGTTTATACTAATCAAGTTAATAAGTTCTAAATCAATTAATTACTTTAGAAATTAACTTAGTCTTTGTGGTTTCGAAGTGGACCTACCTTCAGGGAGTGGCGCGGTCCAGAAATCGATCATGCACTGTTGTCCTTCAACCGTAAAGTTCTGCACTTCCTGTCTCTGCCATGCGGAAAGATTTGCGATGCGTGGATCGAACACGAGACTTAGGTTGTCAAGGTCTGGCGGTTCATCGTCAATATAAGAATGATGGAAAGGATATTCCTTCTCGAAATCCATTATACGCTTCTCCCTTCAATTGTTATCCAGAATTCCAGATTCCAGATATCTTTTTCTACCTTGCAGATTTATTAATGTCTTTCCTTCCTTACCCTCCAGAATTCCGCAAATCTGATCCTGCAGGTTTATAAACAATTTTTTTTTCTATTCTGCGAGTACCTTTCTTGTTCTGCAGAATCCAGAATCTTTCTTAATTCTGAATATCTTTCTGAATACCTGTATTTCACTATTCCGCGAAATTTTCTGTACCTTTCATATTCTGACTAATTCCCAATATCATCTACTATGTGTGATTCATCTAGTCCACAGTTGGTTTACTGATTACAATTTTGATATAAAATCATCTGGTTTTTACGCAGGCATCACCTTTGTGACGTATGGCTAATGAACGGCGTTATAGTAAGCATCTAGATACATGCATAGGTAGTTAGGTACATATATTTATGCAAAATTCTGAATACATTTCTCTAACCTGCAGAAGTTTTAATATCTTTCTTTATTCTGCGAAATAATTATGAGTAACTTTGTATCTTTCTAAATGAGTATCTTTCTAAATATCTTTCTCCGTAAGGCCTAAAGAATTCTGAATATCTTTCTCCAATGTGCAAAAATCAGAGTAGGTCTACCTAAGTTTATATCTTTATTATGCAGAATTCCGACTATACAGTTCACTATCCATCATACCAAGCCAACTGCATGTGTTCACAGGGAATACACTTTAATAAAAGTTCCGAATGGCAACATCTGCTAAATGGAAAACACTATAGTCTGCCTAGACATAAGTTATCTGAATAATGCGAAGTAGGTAGTGTCGTGCTTTCTCTGTGGTCGGCCCCTCCATCTGAAATCAACTTCCATTGCAGATACGCCTTTTGCCTAAGAATAGTTCGCTTGTGTTTTATAAGTTACTTAAGTCCAGTTTATATTGCCGTGGTTGGGCTGGGAGCGCTTCTGAGTAGGTAACTTGAGGGGGCGCTATATTAAATTTTTTAAATGAAATGAAATGAAAATAAATGCAACATCAGCGGCCGCAATATTGTTACACTGCATAGCCGTCATAAAACTGTTTCACTGTAGCCCTCGATCACAAAGCTCCGTCATCAAACAATTAGGCTTACCTCTCTCTCGTCAGAGCCGCTTTGGTGTAATTAACTGGCACACAATTAACTCTGGGAGAGAATTCGTCCAAGAAAAGCAGCTTTGCCTAACAGAAAAGAAGCGGAACAGTTGGACGACGCACCTACATTAACGTATGTTCTACAGTGAAGCACGTACAATATATCGCGCTTACAGTAAATCGCCTTATGATGCGCTGTGGTTGACATCCAATGATTACACGTGTGTGTCTTCGTACTGCGCATATAGGCTAGACATCTCAAGCGAACGAACTAACCCACGCACACGCAGTCCTTTTCCTACCAACGCATGCAGAGGATCCGATCTCCAGCACGTGGCAATCTATCGCCACCTTCACTAGTAAGCTATGCATCTGTCTCCTTGACTAGAATAGTCCACGGCGCCGCTGCCACGCGCCGCCGTTAAGCCCTCAAGTCGAAACCGGTCGCTAAGCTAGCGACTGTTAGCGACTTCGTTCACCTTGATATTTTGCTTGTTGTGTTAGTCGCGGTCTCCGAGTTTCGATTTTTGACGAAGACATCAGCAGCAGGACAGGAGCAACACTTGCTTATAAGGTACGAGTCACATTGCAACAGACTAATAGTCTATCAATCAGTCGATATCAGATCCCCAATTCTTTACTTACTACCATAGCACCTACCTACTTACTACTTTACTAGCTCTACTTACTGCCACCACTCAGGTGTCTGTCACGTTACCTGACGTCACGCACTTTTTTTCATCGTACTGGTTTCAGCGACTTCAGCCAGCGGTATAACTGCATATGATATGAAGCCAGGAAAATTGATAATGTGTTAGTAAAATTGGTGTTAATATAGGCGGCCATTTGCATTCTCGAGATAAATTCGGCTTTGGACTTAGTCGTAGGGATATGCTTTATACCTTTTATAAACACTCAGATGCGTCTGTCGCCTTCATTAATTCTCATAAGCATTTCACAGTCATCGGTCTGTCCCTTGTCAGCATGCCCACATGGAGCGGGGTCCATTTAGGACCCATATTCCCATATTGGATCCGTATACGGGTCCTATCTAATGCCCACGGAAATGACGGCACGGTCAGTATAGTATGCGGTGAAATTAATTTATATTGTTATGGTACTACTAGACATACCTGATTACCTTAGAAGTTAGAAGTCGATAGTAAGTCGGTAAGTCACTCGACAAGTACAAGCGACTTAGTCAGTTGATTAGCATGTGACTTTTTCGACTGAATTGCTAGGTCGGTCGCTAACTCGTTAAGTCAGTCGCTAACTACTTAGCGACTGACTCCGGGTACTAAGTACTAACTCCTTCCTCCCTCGTTCGTTCCATCCTTCTATCTCCTCCTACTTTCCTCCATTCTACCGTATCTTTCTCCAAGCCTCTCGTTTCCCTGTCTCACTCCCTCTCTCCTTCACTGCTTCCCTTTTTTCCATTCTTCCTTTTCTCCCTCCCTTCTTTCTGCTATGTCTCCAACCATCCATTCATCGATCCTTACACAAGTCCTTCCGTCCATCTATCTGCCCCTCCATACGTCCATGCTTCTTTCCATCCATCCGTCAATCCACCTCTCCGTACTTCTTTACATCCAACCACCAATCCATTCATCAACCAATCCATCCATCCATTCGTCCATATACTCATTTATCCATCCGTCCGTCCATCCCACTTTTCATCCGTCCATTCATCCATCAATCTATCCATCCATACATCCATACATTCGTCCATATATTAATCTGTTCATAGGCCTATATCCGTCCGTCCGTCCGTCCGTCCATCCATCCATCCATATCGCCTTCCTTTTTATATTTTTCTTGATCCTATATGGTCTGCCTATTGCTTCCCAGACACCAGTAGTAGTTGCTACAACGAATTTGTCTGTTGCCATAAATGCTCAACTCAACGTTGAACAGCTCAACGTCAACTCAACTCAACTGAATGAACGCAATTCGATGAATTATATACAATACATGTATTGGCGAAAGCAACCATTGACGATGCAGACATAAGACGCTCGACTCGCCAGAGGGCCAAGACTTCTAGTCCACTTGCGCCACGCAGCTAACGAAACTGTTACTAATCTCATCTACAAAAGGTGTACCAGCTCCTTCTGTGTCAAAACGCCACCACTGCTCGTACTCTGGCAGTGCCAGTCCAAAGCCTGGATAAAGGAGGAGGGCGACGCTAATCATCTTTGTTACGACACTGTGTCGTTAAAGAGCAACTAACGAGTCTCCTGTGTCAATTTCGAGTGAAGATTACTACGAAGGGTTTACAGCTGATTGCAAGAGGAGCTTCTTTGTCAGACAAAGAAAATTTGTCATATTGAGAAAGTCAAATAAATTGTTTATCAGTTCTCGATTCTCCCTTCTTCTTCGACTCGGAACTCCTCTGGACTACTTTTTGGAAACCCCCCTCTGACTTGACGCAGCGCTCGTGAATAGACTGGTGCCCTGTGCTTGGCCTTCGAATGGCGCTTTAGAAATTTGGAGATTATGTTTGCTATTACGATTCATCTTTCTTTACTAGGCGCTTATTTCAGAGATTCAAATCTCGGGCTAGCACGATCCATACACGGGGACCTTAAATGGCTTGGCGCCCATTCAAATGGACAGCGGGTGGTCACCAGATCAATTTCTTCAAATATGGGCAGGGCCGACGCCTACGGTAGCTGTAGAAAAACATTAAAAATTACTTATAACATTTACACATTATAACTACACATTACATTTAGGCTACACTTTAAATTTACACTTTACATTTACAGTTTACATTTACACCTTACATTTACCTCTGTCTGTGTGTGTCTCTCATTGCAAACTCCGAGTAGAGTACCAGCCTACCCATCTTTCCACATGCGTATATACATAAATTCTCACTTAGACATGCATACAAACATACATACACACATACATACATACACATATTTATGCATGCATACATATTTACATACATACATACATACACATGCATACATACATACACATACATGCATATACATACGTACATACACACACTTACATGCATACAGACACATACATACATACAAATATACATATACACATGCATACATACATACATACAAACACATACATACATGCACGCATCCATGTCCTTTTCGTACTGAATATAAGCCCACACATCATGTGCCAAGTCATATCCTGTTTACATAGATGGACCAATCCCATAGCGTCTGCTGTATACATCAACTCAAACACACACACACGGGGTTCGCTGACATTGTGACGATAAGCGTTGGCGCTATATAAAGAATTCATTTCTATAGCTTGACGCAGCGAATCCGACTCTTCCCAGTGGCGATTAGTCTTGTCGTTAAGCTGATTAGCTCATCGGCTGCAGACCAAGCAGTTGGGCATCGTAGAGAACAGAGCGAGCGATGCTTGAGGGTAGACGACATTGTAGCTGCTGCTGCTACTGAGCTGCTGGTCTGAGCATCTTCTTCTGGGTGGGATCGGAGGCGTTTGTTGACATTGTGAACGGATAATGTTAGAGGACATGACTCCGACAGACAGACAAAATTTCGTTATCCTATAGGATTAGCTCCTTCCTATTCTTAGCCTCCTCTTCCTTCGCCGTTCCTTCCTTCTACCCTCTTCCGTACTCCCTCCTCCTCCTCTTCCTTCTCCTCCTCCTCTTCCTTCTCCTCCTCTTCCTTCTCCTCCCTCCTCTTCTTCCTTCTTTTCCTCCTCTCCCTTCTCTTCCTTCTCCTCCTCCTCCTCCTCCTCCTCCTCCTCTTCCTTCTCATCCTTCTCCTCCTTCTTCTCCTCTTCCTCCTCCTCCTTCTCCTCCTTCTACTACTCTTCCTCCTTCTCCTCCTCCTCTTCCTTCTCCTTCTCCTCCTCCTCTTCCTTCTCCTTCTCCTTCTCCTCTTCCTTCTCCTCCTCCTTCTCCTCTTCCTCCTTTTCCTTATCCTCCTGCTCTTTCTTCTCATCCTTCTCCTCCTTCTTCTCCTCTTCCTCCTTCTCCTCCTTCTCCTCCTTCTCCTACTCTTCCTCCTCCTCCTCCTCCTCCTTCTCCTCCTCCTCTTCCTTCTCCTTCTCCTTCTCCTCCTCCTCTTCCTTCTCCTCCTCCTTCTCCTCTTCCTCCTCTTCCTTCTCCTCCTGCTCTTTCTTCTCATCCTTCTCCTCCTTCTTCTCCTCTTCCTCCTCTTCCTCCTTTTCCTCCTCCACTTCCCTTAACTCCTTCTCTTCATCCTCTTCGTCTTGCTCCTCTTACTGCGCCTCTTCAAATCCGTCGCCTTCTTCATCTTATGCGTCTTTCTCCACTTTCTTCTCCTCCTGTTGGTCTTCCCTGACATCCTCTTGTCCCTTCGTCACTCTCTCTTCTCCCTCCTCCTCCTCCTCCTCCTCCTCCTCCTTCTCCTCTTTCTCCTCTCCCTCCTCCTCCTCTTATGTTTCACCCTCTTTCTAATCATTCGCGTCCTCATAGCCATTCATCATCCTCTTCCTCCATCTTCAGTTTCAACCTTCCTCGTCTATCTACCTCTCCTTCTGTTCCTCTTCATTCCTCTCGCAACCTAGGGTCACAGCGAGATCGATTTATTGCCTTATATAAATCGCCGTCAAATTCATATCCACGACTTTCCGTAAGGAGCGGCACATTCAGTCGCCACCGTGCGAACAAGTTGTAATGTATATGTACCTGCATGTTCATTTATGCATAACTTATGCATGGATGTACTAACATATTTATAAATACATGTACACAGCTTATGCAAGCAGCATATCTACCGGACAAATACACAAACAAAGAAGAGAGACAGTTGGAGACAGATATATACAAACAAAAACACAAACAAATTACGAATATATAGTTGAAGACAACAACGATGCAGACGCAGTGCTGCAATAGATAAGAAAGAGAAAGATATACGCAATAACGCAGAGATACGGAAAGAGGGGAACATACAGACGGGTACAGAACGAAAGAGAAAGAGACAGAGACAGACAGAGACAGACCCAGAGACAGAGAAAGAGAGGCAGAGAGACAGAGACAGGGGGAGATACAGACAGAGAGAGACTCAGATGTACAGAGACAGAGACAAATAAAGGAAGACAGAGAGAGACAGGAACAGAGAGAGAGACAGAGAAAGACAGACAGAGACAGACAGAGACAGACAGAGAGTGAGTGAGTGAGTGAGTGAGTGAGTGAGTGAGTGAGTGAGTGAGTGAGAGAGAGAGAGAGAGAGAGAGAGAGAGAGAGAGAGAGAGAGAGAGAGAGAGAGAGAGAGAGCTGGAGAGAGAGACTTCAAATTGGGTTGTGAAATTGAATATACCTGTGGAAATGTCTTGCCTTCAGTGGCACTACCATCGTGTCCCTGATTCTATTCCAGCTCCAGTGGAATTTAATTTCGTCGACAGAAACTTCTCTTAAGGACAAGTCCGACAATTTTTACAACGTCAAGATGTCATTACTTAAGACCAATAGAATTTACTACCTTAGCCGGAACTGTTGCTGTTCCCGGCTTTCATTGTAGGGTCAACCGGTAGCCATTCCTCAGGTTTATAGACCTATGATGAAGCAGTAGCGGTAAGAACAACACAACAGCCTCAACACACTCAAAGTAATATTATAGGACAATAAAATTGAGAAATGGCTACTAGTTGACCTTCCAATTAAAGCCAAGCATATTTACATTACATTGTATTTGAATTTTAGACATTAAAGACCGTTCCGTAATACTTCCACCCGCTATGTCCATACTTTGCGGGAAGGGGTGACTCCAATCCAGTTCTGGTCTTGGATCAACCACATCACTTGCCGCCTTTGATTTGATATGAGCTGGTCTCCGATACGAAGCTTTGGTGTGACTCTAATAATTTTCTGAGATTTATATTACATTACATTCGAATTTTAGACATTAAAGGTCGTTCCGTAATATTTCTCCCGCTTTGTCCGTTCTATCCAAGGAAGGTTCATGACTGTTGCCGCTTTCTTAAGGGAGGCAACAACGTAAAGCTCCGTTTCATGATCCGACTCTGCCTCTATCGCGGTCGCTTGATGGGTAACGTCCTGAAAGTGGCCTTTTCAGATCGGCGTTCGTTCCTTTACCTGCAACAGTAGTTCCCTGCAGCTGGTGTGTGCCTCTTTGACTATAGGTTCATCTCTCTCTTCACCACATTCTACATCTCCTGTGAGCGCAATTTAATCAGCTGGTGCCATGCGCTTACTTTAGAGTAGCTCTATATGTCAGTTTGGGTTTACCATTACGTTTACGAGTTTTACGATCGTAACTATGGAAATATAGCGATAAAAATATGAGACATTATTCGTTTCTTTGTTCCAGAGACAGGGAAGGAAGTCCTATGACAAGTCTCGGCGTCTTTGTGCCCTCGGCACAGATGCGTATTGGGCATGGTATGTTACCGCTCTCGCAGGTCTCTCGCTCCATTTCCACGTGCGGGACTTCCAGTGCCACTTCCAATACCACTTCTAGTGTCATTTCCAATACCACTTCCAGTTTCACTTAAAATACCACTTCTAGTTTCACTTAAAATACCACTTCCAGTTTCACTTAAAATGCCACTTCCAGTTTCACTTAAAATACCACTTTCAGTTTCACTTAAAATACCACACACGTAGGCCCTATGTATGTCTTGCAACACAACTATATAAGTAAGTTCTCGTATCTGGACTTTGTGCTGACCGTCCTCGACTTCAAAATCCAGTCAGTTCTCTGGGTCAAGTTGTGCGCAAGACGTGTTCGCCCAGCACACGTGATATGCTGTATGTATCACTAAACACACGATAGCTCTTTTTGACTATCATAGGCTCGCCATTTTAGTGCGACAGCCTTTATCCGACCGATTGTGCTCTATAGTACGGCTCGGACGACACTTTTTGCTTTCCGCACTGCTTAATTGGTATTAAGGGATGTCATTCAAAGCAGGTTCACAATGTGGTCAATAGCCAGGGTTAGTATGATGAGAAATTTACAGCAGGGGCGTTCTGTAGGAATTTGATTGGGCAAGAGTATGAGAACGCTACAAGATTTAAGAGAACCATAACAGACGCGTCGAAGAAATTCCAGCCGCATTCACGCGTAAATGAGATATTTCATTTAACTATATTTCTAAAGAATAGTTTTAGTTATCTTATTTTTTAAGGGCGGGGAGCATAAAAGTTGTATGAGCATAAAGCGACACTCCACATCTCCTGAGGATTACCTGTTCTATATCAGGCTCGAACGGGTCCAGTTTCTTGCAGATTTCGGCTCAGGGTGTAGCTCCGTTGCCTGCACGGGGGTTCCCAAGTAGCTCCCCGGTCAATCTTCCGGTGTCCATCATCCGCTGGAAAAAGCGGATTGATCCGACAATCCTTACTCCATTCAACGCCCAGAACCCAGGCGAACGGAAGACAACAATGGTCGGATTGATGGATTGACGTTGGCTAAGTGGGACTCAATTTCAACGGAGAATGAAATCGCCGCCATTAGCAGTCTGGAGGAGTGGGCGCGGGGTTGGGCGAAAGATCTGATTAATCGCATCTATTACTCGAATAGTCGACCGATGCAATTACGCCGATCTTAATCTGGTAGGCCAGAGCAATCCATCGACGGATGAATAACACTTGCTTTTCAGTTTTGTGCTAGAGTATATGAAGATGTAAACGGACGAGGTTGACTGACTGACTGACTGGCTGGCTGACTGGCTGGCTGGCTGGCTGGCTGGCTGACTGACTGACTGACTGACTGACTGACTGACTGACTGACTGACTGACTGACTGACTGACTGACTGACTGACTGACTGACTGACTGACTGACTGACTGACTGACTGACTGACTGACTGACTGACTTATTGACGAACTGACTATCTGATTGACTGGTTGGTTGGATAACTGACTAGCTGACTGGTTGAAAAGAAATTGCTCAACTAATTGATGACTTAAAGAATTAACGAACAAATGAATTGCTGAACATTAATCCAGTCAATCAATGTTCAACTATTAGGCAAGACAGTCAAGACAGTCAATCGGCCAATCATCTATTACTGTCTAGTTCCTATTGCTTCGCGACAATTTGTGCAAATTGGTGCTTGCTTGTCTGTCTGTCTGTCTGTCTGTCTATTAGTCTGTCTGTCTGTCTGTCTGTATATCTGTGTGCCTATATGTCTGTTGGTGTTTCTGCGTGTCTGTCTATCAGTGTGTCTGTCTGTGTGCATGTATGTCTGTGGGTGTCTGTGTGTTGTGTCTGTCAGCGTGTATGTCTGTCTGTGTTTGTGTAAGTGTAGGCCTATCTGTCTGTCTATCTGTCTGTCTATCTGTCTGTCTGTCTGTCTGTCTGTCTGTCTGTCTGTCTGTCTGTCTGTCTGTCTGTCAGAATCTATCTAATCTAATGACTTCTATAACGCCGTCATCATGATGTCCAAGACATCAGTCGCTGGCTGCTTTAAGTGAAATCGCAGTTTAAGGTCAGAGGTTGAAATCTACTGAAGCAGAGAATCAAACGCTGGCTACCTTCTTCTCATTGACTGTTACTTCTATTTCGGATCCGATGAATTTCAGACCAACCAACCACCCACACTTTCCACGAATCATCACTTCCCTTTCCCTCTCCCCAATAATATCCCTTCTAACGAAGAAATATTCACCAGATTGCCGATCCAGGGACGATTTCTTTTCTATCACCCACGTGCGTCCCTTCTGAACAGCACACGTATGTCACGACTCGCTTCACGACATAGGCTCACAGTATACACACCACGACACACAGTACACACACACACACACACACACACACTTACACCTACACACACACACACATACACCTACACACACCTACACACACACACACACACACACACACACACCTACACACACACATACGTACACACATACACACATAAATACATACATACATACATACATATACATATATACATACATACATCAATCAATCAATCAATCAATCAAAAGATTTATTGTAACCAAAAACAAAAAAACAACAAAAATCAGTGTACACAAAAAGGCAGGCAAGTTTTGGCGACAAATGGTAACCCAAAAGGGCTATATGCCCACTAAGTAGGGTTACCCATGTAACATAAATACATTAGTAACAAATAGCGAATGGCTTTCTCATAATATAAACGTTTATATTATAGCCTCTTTTCACTGTAGAGAAAAATAATAAGACATGCACAGCTGGTGAAATCCAAAATAACCTTAACTAGATGCAAGCTTAACTAAAATTGACAAGATAGTAACTCGGGCAGCAAGACATATTTAACTAAGTATTCAGTATATGTGCTTTCAAGGTTTTCTTAAACGAAGACAGATTCGTCAAGTGTCGAATCTCTAAGGGGATATTGTTCCAGGCCGATGGACCAGAGGCTCTTATGGCAAACTTCCTGGTATTGGTGCGAGCACAGACCTTTCGGTAGAATTTACTTTGCCTGGTAAGATATCCATGAATGTCAGAAGATAAGTTGAAATAACCCTTAAAGATACTAGGTAATGAGTTGTGTGTATATTTATACATAAATTCACATAGTTGTAGAATATTAATCTGATCAACTCCAAGTATACCAAATTTGATGAAGTGTTGTTTAGTATGGGATTTAGGGGCTATCCTTGCTATCACTCGTATTGCTCTTTTTTGTAGAATGGTCAATTTGTACAGTCTGTGGGCATAATTAGAAGCCCAGACAATACTACAATATGCTAGATAAGGATATACTAGCGAATAATAAAGGTTTATTAGGGTTTTTTGTGGTACATACGATGCTAGGCGATTCAGTATCCCTATATTTTTTGCAATTTTTGTAGATACGACTTTGATATGCATACATACATACATACATAGATACATACACACATACATACATACATACATACATACATACATACATACATACATACATACATACATACATACATACATACATACATACATACATACATACATACATACATACATACACATCCATATATACATAGATGCGGGGGCCTATAATAGCAACCATCGCAGTCATTAGATGCATGCGTCCGTCAGACCGAAGCCCTTCTATGCCGAGGCGATGCCAAGTACTTGCGCTATAAAACCATCAACGCGCTGTCTTCAAGCGACAGAGTCTCATCAGTTGACTCAGATCACCGACGTCGTCAAACTCCGACTCAAGCGGACGAATTACAGGATTAAAGAAGGATTTGACATCAATCCAGAGGCAGTTGAAACGTAATCCAAAGGTAGTTGAAACGTAACCAATAAGCAGTTGAAACGTAATCTATAGACAGTAGAAACGTAACCAATAGGCAGTTGAAACGTAATCTATAGACAGTTGAAACGTAATTTATAGGCAGTTGCAATATAATCCATAGGCAGTTGAAACGTAATCCATAGGCAGTCGAGACGTAGGTTTTCTCAGAGCACGACCAAATATGGCAACAGAAAAGCTGATTCGATGGAGCTCCAAGTACAAACGGAGGAGAAACTTGGAAGATTTATTGCAACGGACGATCAGGTAACAAACTAACTACAGATTTGTATAGCGCCACCAGTTGATGAACATTTGCAAACATCTTCAAATTACTTGAACTTGAACTTCTTCATCATTTAGGAAGTCGATTGATCTGCGCTTTCAAAGGAACTTAAAATATATGATATTAAGTGTTTCATTATGCATAATACTTACTTACATACATACATGCATACTCACATACATACACACTTACATACTCACATACATACATACACACATGCATATTTACATACATACATACATACATACATGCACGTACATATGTACATACAAACATATATACAAATACATACACATATACATACATGCATACATTCCTACACACATACATATATACAAGCACATATTATGCACGCATGCGTAGGCTACATGTCAGTCTCTGATGAGAAGAAACAAATAGAAACAAATGAGATGACAGAAGATTGAGGGATGAAAGAAGGGATGAATTGACGATCGAGCAAATAGGATGATCAAACAAAAGGATGATGAAACAATAAACGCGTCGACGACGTCTGTGCTGCTGCTGCAGCAGCTGCTGAGAAATGTGTTGGAACAGTGGATCCAATTGGCACCTTTTACAACAAGGAAGACAAATATTCAACGTCTGGACGATACTGCTTCAGATAAAGACTTTGTGCTTATAGCAAAAGCTGCGATGACAATAATAATAGTAGCTACATGTATAGCAACAACGCTGACAATGACAACTCTGTAAGATGTGACGTCACTTAATTCTCAAATGCGTAATATTTCAGGCACAGCATACTAGCATAGGTATATACAGCATAGGCACTGGGAACGCCTCTGATTAGCGAATACTGTGAGTGGCCCTTTATAAATGTTTAGATACAATACAATACAATAGGTATGTATAATTGTATAAGTTAAATATATACACGTGTACATGACTATCCATATTACAGACGTAATATGTATTGTGAATGACATTACCTTTATGGTAGATCTTAGCTTAAGCATAGGCATTTATTTTGCATAGCAAAATAAATATATATAATTTCTATTTAAACTAGTGTATTTGCCCGTCATATTATGACGTCATATTATAGGCCTATAATGGCCTTATATGTATCGTTGGTTATCGCCGTCGTCAAGACCGCCGTCGTCAAGACAAACGGTTTATGTTTCACAATAGAACAGAACCCGTTTGTGACGTAGCGTCCCCCGACAGACGGACACTATATGGATATTATATGTATAGAATAAGAGTATTACTACAATGTTTAATTGGCAACATAAACTGTTCTTCGTCCTCGTCAGCATTTGCTGTAAATTGGTGCCCCTATTTCGGCGAGACCCTGCTGCAGTGGCGGCGATCTTGTCTGAGAGGTGGGGGACAAAGTCGGCCACGATCTCGTCGACAACCGTTTTTTTTAAATGTTGTCCCCAAAAAAACTTTTCTGCCACTTCATCTCCAAAATTTCGCTTTCATCTTTTTCCCGGATCTCATCTTCCAAAAAACAAACAATAATTCTCAATCTCATCTTCCAAAAAAAGTTGATGACTTTTTTTTAGTCCTCCACCTACTTTCGTGACTTTTCCATGCCTTCAAAATAACTCACGACTTTTTTTAGCCATTCGTCTGCACAGAATTTTTTGCCTTTTTTTCCTTGTCTTACACAATTTCATAATTTCATTACTTTTTTTCTTCTAATTTTTTTTGGGGGGACACTTCTGCTCAAAACAACTTTTCTGGTCAAAAAGGCACTCAAAACTCATTTTCGCCCTCACACACAATTGCATTTCTTGACCTTTTTTGATGTATCTTCAAAATTTGGGGGTCCGATTTATGGCGTGACCCCCCACTCTTAAAGGTGCGGGGGGTCTTGTCCCCCTCGACTCCCCCTAGATCGCCGCCCATGCCCTGCTGGTCCTTTTGGGTCTGCCGTTTGTTTCCCAATACCCATTACAATAATTATTTCATGTCAAACTGTATTTTCTTTATTCGAAATTTGTGGGGATTTATTAAACGATATTATATATATATTGATCATTCAGAATATATATATATATTCCGAATTAACATCTTTATTTCGCGAAAGAGGCAGAAACAACATCAGAGAGTGAATTACAACTAACTAATTTAACTCCGCCACTGCTCGTACTGCCAGTCCCAAGCCTGGACAGTGGAGGAGGGCTACGATAATCGTCTCTGTTATAAGACAGCGTCGTTAAACAGCAACTAACCGACCAGTCAACTAACGGCAGAAAGGAAAAAGACACGCACACCGTTAATATGATGTTATTAACTGTTCAGCTCTCTATAAACTGGTCATTAAACTGGCCATTAAAATAGCAATAAACGGATCATTAAACTGGCAATTAACGGGTCATTAAACTGGCATTTTAAGCTGGTCATTAAACTGGTCGTTACAGCGGTCGTTAAACTAGTAATTAAACTGGTCACTAAACTGATCGTTAAACTGGTCGTTATACTGGTTTTATGATGATTAATAAAATCACATTTAATTCGTGAAAATCAATGTATAGCGTACGGTAATCATCGCTGTGACAATTAAATATGCTCTTTCGATTTGAATAAAAAAAATTAATCTGCCCAATCATTAATAAAATCTTCACATTTCTCAACAGCTAATGTAAGACGCATGTCCATAATAGACTATACCCTGCCATGGGCATTAGGTGTTACCTATGTGGTAGCCTACCTGTACGGGTATGGGAGTATGGGTCCTACTTATTACATGACGTCATATATTTAGAGCAATATATTTCGCATATTGATATTTTCTTGGAGAATTATATTTAGAATGTCAATAAAATCGTAATTATAGGAATTCACCGATTCAATGCCTTCTCAGTAAACCCCCTGGGGTTCAACTCCCAACGATCGGTGGCGTTAGAGGATGGGAAGATGGTGGAGGATTATCACCTTGGATGACACTTAAGAAATCGGAATCCATCGTCTCTCTCTCTCTCTTTGTCTGTGTCTGTGTCTGTCTGTGTCTTCCTCTGTCTGTCTACGTCTGCCTCTGTCTGTCTCTGTCTGTCTCTCGTCTGCATGGAGACTCACGCCTTCCATAATCTCGGGTTTAATCCCCGAGATAATCCTGTCGTATGAGCTACAATTAGCTAATGGCATGACGTTAGAAAGCAGACGAATTTCCATGGACATCCGCAACATCGGAACACTCTCAACCACCGCCAAGTCACAGACAAACGATCTTCTTCTATATTATTCCTTACATAACAGTCATACACAGATACAAACTTACATACATACATACACGCATACATACATACATATACACATACGTACATACGTACATACATACATACATAGATACATACATACATACATACATACATACATACATGCATACATACATACATGCATACATACATACATGCATACATACATGTAACAATTATGCATATATACATGCATATACATATTACACACCTGCACACGTTCATACACATATTGATACTAACACATATACATACATACATACATACATACATACATACATACATACATACATACATACATACATACATACATACATACATACATACATACATACATACATACATACATACATACATACATACATACATACATACATACATACATACATACATACATACATACATACATACATACATACATACATACATACATACATACATACATACATACATACATACATACATACATACATACATACATACATACATACATACATACATACATACATACATACATACATGTAACAATTATGCATATATACATGCATATACATATTACACACCTGCACACGTTTATACACATATTCATACATACACATATACATACATATATACATACATACATACACACATACATACATAGGCGTAATTTGTGGGGGGTTCGAGGGGTACCCGTACCCCCCACTTTTTGGACTGGGGGGTACTGTACCCCCCCACTTTTTAAACAATGCCAATCAATATTTTATCATTGTGCTATCTCAGAGAACGTACTCACCACCAAAAGTACGAAAATACTTAGATACACAGGTAGACCGAGAGCCAAAATTAATGCGAATACTGGCAGAGAATATGTTCAAAATGGGCACCATGCGAAAAGCTAAAGTGGAGAAGAAATTGGTACCCCCCACTTTTTAGACTAAAGTTACGCCCCTGCATACATACATACATACATACATACATACATACATACATACATACATACATACATACATACATACATGCATACATGCATGCATGCATACATATACTCATAGTTCAGTCATTAACTTGCTTGCTTACTTTACTTGCTTGAATTTGTTTAACTTACTCATTTTACTCAACCATTTACTCTCACACATCAAATTATGAAGACATGATTACCAATTAATGTCGTGTCCAGCCATGAAACAATTAATGGTATGATACATACTAAACCATACGACTATCGATATAATTGGTACAGATTCAATGTGGAATCATATCGGGTTCAGCTCGTTCAGTCGTTGCTCGCCCACCGCATAGTTCTTATTCAGATCTCGTGCCAAATCTCGTCGTAATCTCGCTATAATTATGTAAGACGATGATCGAATACGTCAATCGGAGTTCATTAACGTCATTGGGAAGAGGATAGGGGTGCGGCGGTGGGGCGGTTTGTGGGAGGGTGGGGTGAAAAGGAGAAGACGAAACGTAACGTGGCAAACGAAATCAAAGTGACCTTCGGGGTCACCCGTTGACGTTGACATGCGTCCAAGTTAATCTCCTTTATCTCTGCTTTGTGAATATCTCTTTCTGTCTTTCATTTCTGTGTCTTCTTCTCTTCTTGCCTTCTCTCTCACATTCTCTGTTTCTTCTCGCTTTTTTCTTTCTTTTGTTCTTTCTTTCTTCTTTTTTGCTCTTTCTTTCTTTCTTTTTTCTTACCTTCATTCCTCTTCTTTCTTTCGTTCTTCTTTCCTTTTCTTATTCTCTTTCATTCTTTCATATTTCCTTCTTTCCTGCCTGCTTTGTGTCTTTATTTTCTTACTTACTTAATTACTTTTCCCTCTCTTTTCACCTTCTTTATTTCTCACTGTCTATCTCTTTCTTTTGTATTGATCTCTATTATTTATTCTGTCTGTTTGTTTCTCCTTTTATATATTTCTTTCAAAAGGAATATAGACTTAACTTTTCACCTTACAATTCCTTTGTCCTCATCTCTGTGAGGATCCGTATCCTGTTATTCAGTCTCTTTCTTCCTTTTGCATATATCTGTACCACTCCTGTTGTATCTCTGTCTCTGTTTCTCCCTGTATCTTCTTGTAATATCTGCCTGTTCGTAAAATAGTAGCCAACCCTTCGTAGATCACTAATTGGTGCCTTCGTGGCATCTCCGTCCGCATCCCAAGCCGCCTGTTTCAGCAACCGCTGATTCCAAGCAGTCGCTCTTACAGACCAATTATTCATCTCCAACTGCGTCCTTTTTCTGTCGCGCAGCCGAACTCTTTTATCTTGCGCATGTAGACGTCAAGTAAGCCGGCGTATAAATCCGCGAGGTCGGATCACCGAACGCTGACCTGAGTCACTCTGTCACGCGGTCACTCAATGCCAAGTGACCACGTGACAGTCCCCCACCCCTCTTCATCTCAAGTCCTTTGCTTTATAAGGTAGCTAAGGTAAGGTGACGTCAGGCATCATAAGGTTATGTAAGTTACGTAAGGTCAATTAGGTAATATAAGGTGAGGGGAGGTCTTCACCTTTATCTTCATCTAACCTTTACCGTGTCGACCGAGATCTACTTTTCGCTCTCCCTGTTTAGGGAATGATATCGTCATAAGTCGATTTGATATTCAGTTCTTTCGATGTTAGCTTCATTACGAAGAAATCCTTCTTCGCAAATTGTTTTCTTGATATAAAAGATGCGTTTCGTCATTCCAGCGTTATCGTCATCGTATCTTCTGCTTCTTGCGACAACTCAACTCCAGGATCATTGTCGGCGGCGAAGATAAAAGAGAATCGAATTTACAAGGCCACTCACCTTCTCGATCAACTGCTAACTGGATACGACAATAGATTACGTCCAGGATTCCAAGGTTGATCATTAATTAATTAATTAATTAATTGGTTCGTTCATTAATTCATTCAATCATTTTTCATTGAAGCATTCAGTCAGTCAGTCAGTGAGAGAAAGTTTCACTCTTTCCATCGATGACACGCTCATACACTCGCCTGTTAGTTCACTAGCTTAATCGCTTAGTCAAGTACTCATTCACTCGCTGACTCATTCTCTATCTCACTCACTGACTCACTCACTTACTCAGTCAATCAGTCAATCAGTCAATCAGTCAGCCAGTCATTTAGTCAATCAATCAGTCAGTCAATCAGTCAGCCAGTCATTTAGTCAATCAGTCAGCCAGTCAATCAGTCAGCCAGTCATTTAGTCAATCAGTCAGTCAGTCAATCAGTCAGCCAGTCATTTAGTCAATCAGTCAGTCAATCAGTCAGCCAGTCATTTAGTCAATCAGTCAGTCAGTCAATCAGTCAGCCAGTCATTTAGTCAATCAGTCATTCAGTCAATCAGTCAGCCAGTAATTTAGTCAATCAATTAGTCAGTCAATCAGTCAGCCAGTCATTTAGTCAATCAATCAGTCAATCAGTCAGTCAGCCAGTCATTTAGTCAATCAATCAGTCAGTCAATCAGTCAGTCAGCCAGTCATTTAGTCAATCAATCAGTCACTCAGTCAGCCAGTCATTTAGTCAATCAATCAGTCAGTCAATCAGTCAGCCAGTCATTTAGTCAATCAATCAGTCAGTCAATCAGTCAGCCAGTCATTTAGTCAATCAGTCAGTCAGTCAATCAGTCAGTCAGTCATTAAGTCAATCAATCAGTCAGTCAATCAGTCAGCCAGTCATTTAGTCAATCAGTCAGTCAGTCAATCAGTCAGCCAGTCATTTAGTCAATCAGTCAGTCAATCAGTCAGCCAGTCATTTAGTCAATCAGTCAGTCAGTCAATCAGTCAGCCAGTCATTTAGTCAATCAGTCATTCAGTCAATCAGTCAGCCAGTAATTTAGTCAATCAATTAGTCAGTCAATCAGTCAGCCAGTCATTTAGTCAATCAATCAGTCAATCAGTCAGTCAGCCAGTCATTTAGTCAATCAATCAGTCAGTCAATCAGTCAGTCAGCCAGTCATTTAGTCAATCAATCAGTCACTCAGTCAGCCAGTCATTTAGTCAATCAATCAGTCAGTCAATCAGTCAGCCAGTCATTTAGTCAATCAATCAGTCAGTCAATCAGTCAGCCAGTCATTTAGTCAATCAGTCAGTCAGTCAATCAGTCAGTCAGTCATTAAGTCAATCAATCAGTCAGTCAATCAGTCAGCCAGTCATTTAGTCAATCAGTCAGTCAGTCAATCAGTCAGTCAGTCATTAAGTCAATCAATCAGTCAGTCAATCAGTTAGCCAGTCAATCAATCAATCAATCAGTCAGTCAATCAGTCAGCCAGTCATTTAGTCAATCAATCAGTCAGTCAATCAGTCAGGTATTCAGTCATTCACTGACTCAACAGTTAGTTCTCTGTAGCCTTGGTATGTCGTTCCTTCTTATTTTTCTATGGCTTCTTGCTCGACTTGAATCAAGTCAAGCTTGATCCACATAAGCCGATTTTCGCCATCCTCCTAGATTTGCTGTCTTCGACTAAGTCTCGCTCCTGCCTCCTTCTTCTTCTGTGAATTGTCATCTCAAACGAGATAACACGTCGTCAAATCCCACAGTCTTCTCATGTAACTTGTCACCATCTTTCTCTGTAAATTTCTCCTTCGCCAATTACTCTTCTTCTTCCTCCTCCTCCCCCTTCTCCTCCACCTCCTCCTCTTCCTCCTCCTATTCTCTCTTCAATGTTCTCTATATCGCTCCTTGTATCGCTTTCTGTGCTTTTCCCTCCGTCTTCATACCTTCAGCTTGTGACTGCGATTAGAATGATTTCCTTGATGAGACCTTCGTCTTCAGCGGCGAAAACCAGGGAACTAGATTCTGTGCTCTTCATAACAGAACTGCAAACAGTAAGTAAGTAAAAATAACGAAAATAAAGCACTTAAGTTAATAATAAAGAAAAAATTAAGCATAATTATAAAGAAAATACCGAAATATTTTTTATATATTTTACCGAAATATATTTTACCGAAATAAAAAAATAAAAAAAGAATGTTGAATGTACTTACGTAACTAAGTTAATAAATTACCAAATTAATTAACTTTTTTACGCAAAACATTTTTTTTTCCTGAGGGATTATTTCTAACTCGGGTAAAAAAATGACTAAGTAATTAAGAAAGAAAAAGTAAGTACGTGAGTAGCCTTCATATTGCATCTGGCCAGTGCATATGCATGATGCAGCAAATGACTACAGAACAATTGCAGGAGTACATAGACAACATTATAAAGCAAAGAACTCTACGCGACGAATATGGACATCCGTCTGCCTGCCTGCCTGTCTGTCTGTCTGTTTGTCTGTCTGTCTGTCTTGTCTGTCTATCTGCCTGTCTGTCTCTCTGTCCACGAGTATTTATTTCAACCCTTATGGGTTTCTCTAACACATCGTCTCTCGATTGGTCTGCATATGCCTGTTAGTCTGTCTATCTTTCTGCCTCTGTCTGTGTCTCCGCCTCTGTATCCGCCTCTGTCTCTGCCCCTGTTGTTCTCCATCACTTCACATCGCACACAGATGATAAGGTGATAACGCAGGAGGAACACACGCTTCCATGATTTTATGTCGCTACTTCCGCACTTCCAGGATTCATTTCAAATGTTCTTGTCATGTAATTTTTCTTGCGCCCGTTCACCGATGAAAGAACACGGTCAGGCTGACAACCTGTAATTGTTATCTGACATTTTTAAAGCGCCACGTCAAGAAGAAAACCTAACTGCACGCTACTCGTTTTCCAGGATTCTTTGCCACATTGTACTTTAGCATATAAGTATCTGATGGAGAAATACTGTCTTTAGTAACCGTTATGAATCTCGCAGAAAATATGATTGTCTCTGTAAAGCAATATCGTGTTTGAGTGTATTGTTTACGTGTCGTATTCTATTGTATTGTGTCGTATTCTATTGTATTTTGTCGTATTCTGTTGTATTTTGTCGTATTCTATTGTATTGTGTCGTATTCTATTATATTGTGTCGTATGTCATGTCAAATTGTAACGTATTGTGTACTTCACTAATTGTATTGTGCTGTACCGAATCATGTCTTCCAAATGACCTCTAGGTTATTCGATAGAAGTTAACTATGATGAATGAACATCCCCGTGACCGTGACCTCATAATCCCCCAGCCGACAGCCTTATGCGCAAAACGTTTATAGTTGGGATGTTATATAATTTTAAAGTTTGTTTATTAGATGTCTGTACACCAAAGTGCATTTCGTTTAAGTGTATTGTTTGTATTTGTTTATACTGAATCATGTATCCACCTTTTTTCTTTCGTATCGAATTAATTCGTTTGCATTATATTGTATTGTGTCGCAATGTTTCGTATTGTGTTGCATAAGTTGCATCACCTTCTATTGTTGCGTTGTGTTACGTGTATATGACCGCATGCGCCCATTTGAGCATTGTATTGTATTGTATTGTTCGTCGGGCAGCGCAATAAGGACGCTGTGTCCAGGTGCAGCGGTCGGAAACGCCCCCAAAGTGTCGAATGGTCGAGAATAAGCAGAAGGAATGAGACTCCGGGACGACCGGAAATAGATTGCGAGACGGTCGAATCGGATCGCTGGGCGATATTAGGTATCATTGTGCGACGGAACAATGGGTCCAGATTGCTTTCCGCCTGAATCCGTTGTCGAGGTAGATTCTAAGTAACGGTGCGGCATGTGTTCATGTCGAAAATTATTTATATAGCGCCTGTTTGTAGTCCTTAGACGAAGACGACGCAGGAAAGACAGTATTACAAAAGGCAAAGATGTTCAAAGAAACACGTTTGAACATCTTGTGTTTAGAGCGGAAGTCGTATTAGAGTCTTAGAAGCTGCTCTGCCTCCGCTGTTGAGCTGGACCCTCTGGAAACCGAACATAATCACTAATAGCTTAAACCAATTATGAAAGGAGTATAATTCCCTAACCCTTGACTACCCTCTGAAAAGCCCTTCTGACTTGACGCAGCGCTCGTGAATAAGCTGGTGCCCTGCGCTTGGCTTTCGAGTGGCGCGTTAGAAGTTCAGAGTTTACTATTGCGATCATTATTATCGTAAGGTTACGCTACAGCACTTCGGTTCCAATTACAAGAATCATTTGCAACAACTCTTTAAAGATGCTAATACCCTCCATATCATGTGCTTCTACTGTATACATGTATATGAGGCAGTCTTGTTGTCCTCGAGACCAAGATCTTGGTCTCGAGTGCACTCGAGTTCGTTTTTAAAAGTCTTGGTCTTGGTCTTGAGGTTCAAGGTCTTGGTCTTGAGGTTCAAGGTCTTGGTCTTGGTTTTGGTCTTAAGGTTTAAGGTCTTGACAACAAGACTGATATGAGGCGCCCTGCGTGGCTGCCGTTTCTACTATATGTATGTTCACTGTAGAGCGCAGTGCGTTTGCAGGCGCTTAATTAAAGAACAAATTATTATTATTATTAAGTTCTTATTATATATTTCGAATAGCATTTGCAGAAATTACTGAGCTTTTTGTAACTTCATTCGAGCACTAATTTTATTGTAGTGTACCGAATCATGTCTGCCAAATGACCTGTAGGTTATTCGGTAGAAGTTAACTGTGGCGGATGAACATCCCCGTGCCCATGACCGGATAATTCCCCCAGCCGACAGCCTGATGCGCAAAACATATATTGCTGGATGCTATATACTTTTAACCAGTGCTTTTTTCAGCCGGAACGCGCCGGAACGGCGTTCCGGCATCTTTTTTCAGCTCCTAAACAATAATTTATTGATTTTAATAATGAAAGCAATAATTTAGTTATTTTAATTTAATTTCAGTGTTTTGAACTATTTTCAATGTTTATTGAGACCCCTCCCAACCACCAACCCCGTTTATCTCGGGAAACACGGGGTTGGGGGTTGGGAGGCCCTGTATGCGCCACCGTCCATAATTGTTCCGTTCCGGAACCTTTTTTCTAGAAAAAAGCACTGCTTTTACTGTGTTTATTAGATGTCTGTACACCAGAGTGCGATTCGCGATTGGGTAATAAAGAATATACTTACTTGTCTTACTTGTTTAATTTGACGGACAGACCTTAGTAATCCTGCTTTTAATAAAAGCAGATGTTCGGTCTTCAGCTTTAGCTAAATTCTGTAGCTCGACAATACGATACAGTAGGCAGAGGGAAACATTTATTGGCGACCTCCCAAATTAATAAATTGGGTGTTGACGCTGGTCAGGTTGGGGCCTCGCTAGTCCAGGATTGCCAAGAGGCGGACTAGGGATCGCGCAGCATGCAGGTGCCTTAAATCCAAAGCACCTAAGAGTTTGCGAAGCGTTTTACCGCAAATTGTTAATACTTGGCACAGGCACACCGGCATTACCATGTGCTTATATATGAGCACCAATGACCCGTAGCCATGGCTTGGGTCAAACTGAAGGACTCTGCTGTTAAACCAATAGCAAGATTACATTTACCTCGGTCTGAAGAGAATTTATATGAGAAGGTTAATATGAAAGGAATAAGGTTAAACGGATCATAAATTGTCGTAAAGCTGTGAATAGTTTTGTGTCCAGGTTGTAACATGTCTCTGAATATTATACAGTTCTCCTGAACTGAGAGACAGGATTCTCACTCACCATGACATAGAAGTTTCTGTTCACTCTTACTCAAATCCAGTGCTTTTTTCTAGAAAAAAGGTTCCGGAACGAAAAATTATGGACGGGCTAAAATCCCGAGAAAAACTGGATTGGGGGTTGGATGGGTCTCAATAAAAACTGAAAACAATTCAAAACACTGAAATTAAATTAAAATGACTAAATTATTGTTTGTATTATTAAAATAA
>OY744609.1:61342217-61347217 GCA_963556255.1 Allolobophora icterica | reverse complement strand
GTGAACTGATGCCAATGTACGCCAACGTGCGACATAACAACGTACACGTACCGTACGTACGTTATAGGAAACAATAACGCACGTTCCGTAGTACGGTCGCACTCTGATATGGTAAGGTGAAGTAGATACGGTAAGGTATGGTATGGTAAGGGGAAGTCGCTGAGGTAAGGTATAGTAAGGTAAAGTAGGTCAGGTATTGTAAGGTGAGGTAGATAAGGTAAGATATGGTAAGGGGAAGTCGGTAAGGTAAGGTAAGGTATGATAAGGTGTGGCGAGATGAATTAAATAAGGATAGGCTTGGTAAATAGCAGTGTGTTAGTAATGGTAAGGTGATGCAGGGTCAAATAAGGAAAAGTAAGATAAGTTGATGTAAGGTATGCAATTGTATGAAAAAGCAAGATAAGGCACAATAGATGTCACTAGAACGTAAAGTAATGTAAGGTTCTCGAGAGCCATGTATTCGTCGGTGTGTCTGTCTGAGGATGCTGTGGTTATCAGATGGCTGCTGAAGCAGATGAAGATGCTCTTGATAGTGATGCTGCGTATTGTTTGTAGGACCTGCACTTGTTGTTGACGTCAATCTCAACATCAGAAGCCTCGGACCCATCTCCGAAATGGACATGGTAAGGTCGTCATTCTAGTCTTCCTCTTCCACTTCCACTCCTCCTCCTCCTCCTTCTCCTAACCACTAGACATTAACCATTATCCTTTAACAACTATACATTAACCACTCTCCATCAACAACTAGACATTAACCACTGTCCATTAAAACTATCCATTAACTACTATCCATTAACAACTAGACATTAACAACTAGACATTAACCACTGTCCATTAAACTATCCATTAACCACTTGACATTAACCATTATCCGTTAACAACTAGACATTAACAACTAACCATCACCAACTAGACATTAACCACTCTCCATCAACAACTAGACATTAACCACTGTCCATTAAAACTATCCATTAACCACTGGACATTAACAACTAGACATTAACCACTAGACATTAACCACTAGACCTTAGCCACTAACCATCGCCAACTAGACATTAACCACTATCCATCAACAACTAGCCATTAGCCATTGACAACCATCATTCAACGGATGGTGTTGTGCAGGCCTACCAGATGGACTGCTACTTTCGACAGAGCTGGGTCGACCGTCGACTCGAGTTCAACGGGACCCTGAAGATACTTCCAGTTGCGATCCATGTTCTGGATCGACTGTGGAAGCCAGACACGCACTTCCTGAACGGAAAGAACTCCTACCTGCACATGGTCACATCTCCCAACAAACTGCTCCGCATCAACCAAGATGGGAGAATTCTTTACAGCATGAGGTAGGCAAAACGTCCGGATTTCTCCAACGCCGAAAACGATACTTCGCTTGTGTATCATTTACTGTTTTTATGCACACATACACAAACCCACTCTGACTTGACGCAGCGCTCGTGAATAAGCTGGGGCCAGGAGCTTGGGTGACGAGTTGCGCTTTTGAAATTTGGAGTTTACGATTACTGTTACGATAACACACACTGTTTAAGTCATTGGAGCAACTTCCCCTTCCCTCCCTCTCCCCCTTTCCACTCTCCTCCCCCCGTTAATGATGGCACACACACTGATAGATCTTCCCTCTCCTAAGATAGAAACTCCAAGCTTCCCTGGTCTCTTCTTACACCCACCTCCAATCTGGCTATCAATCGGCTGACTGCTTGTGACTTCACGTATGCTTGCATCACAGACTACTCCCGGTGACCATACATGCCCTAGCTCTTCGTTTCCCGACTGCCTTACTCCATTTCCTGAGCCATCTCAACTGTCATTGCCAACTTCGCCTCTATCTCTGAATCTACTTCAGTCTCTTGTTTAATTCATTTCTTAATTATTGGATCCTATGCTACTTCTCTCTAGGAACCGTTCAAATATGTTTCCTCTCTAGTTTCCATGTTTCAGTATCTGCTACCCACTTCCACACTTCCACACACACACACTTCCACACTTCCACACACACACACACACACACACACACACACACACACACACACACACACACACACACACACACACACACACACACACACACACACACACACACACACACACACACACACACACACACACACACACACACACACACACACACACACACACACACACACACACACACACACACACACACACACACACACACACACACACACACACACACACACACACACACACACACACACACACACACACACACACACACACACACACACACACACTCACACACACACGCACATACACACACACACACACACGCACATACATGTATATATATATATCCTTCGATGTCATTATGTCATATATATATATGACATAATATATATATGACATAATGACATCGAAGGATATATATATATGTGCATGTGTGTGTGTGAGTGTGTATGTGTGTGTGTGTGTGTGTGTGTGTGTGTGTGTGTGTGTGTGTGTGTGTGTGTGTGTGTGTGTGTGTGTGTGTGTGTGTGTGTGTGTGTGTGTGTGTGTGTGTGTGTGTGTGTGTGTGTGTGTGTGTGTGTGTGTGTGTGTGTGTGTGTGTGTGTGTGTGTGTGTGTAGGTGTGCGTGTGTGTGTGTGTGTGTGTGTGTGTGTGTATATATAACGGGCGAAAAATAATGTCTCGATGGCCACGAATGAACGGACTTGGTTTAATAGCCCTTACATAATGTGATCTGTCGCAGGCTCAATAGACAGTGCGTATAACCTATGAGTATGCGCTTACTGAAAGGGGCCTGACAAGCTCCTGATATGTGCGTCGCACGGGCGGGTCGCTCAACCCGAACAAACGTTCTTGAAACTCATGCAAAAATTAGAATAGTATGGCGGCTATAAAAAAATCCGATGCCAACCGTTTAATCGAAACCTCGGAATGAAAGTCTGACCCTACAGCGGCTTAATGGCCGGTTGAGCCGGTCCGCATCATAAGCGTTTCTGTTAGATTCTTTTAATGGGCTATAGAATTTATACATATTGCACGCATCTTGGCAAGCCCACGTTATCCCACCCTCGAGATAAAAGATATTTACGACACAATATACACACGCGCACACACACATACATAAACACGTACGCACGCTCACATCCATATACATATATGAGATGAGAAATGAGATTAAATATACAGCATATATATATATATATATATATATATATATATATATATATATATGCAACGTTTATATCTCTTGTAGGATTCTACATTTATCATTTATATATAGTATATATATATATATATGTATAAACTTTTGTCTATATCTTAATTATTGTCGTAAATATAGGTTTTATATTCGCTTTTATGTTCCGCTGGAGTTTAGAGGGGTAAATTGATGGAGTGTTAGAACAGCCATTAAGTGAAGATATGAAGACAGCAGAATGATGTAACGTAGCGTAATTGTAATGTGCAGTGCAATGAACTGCACTGTAGTGTAGTGCAAAACACTGAAGTGTTGTGTATTAAAACGTGTTGGAGTGTTGTAGTAGTGTAGTGCCATAGGGCGGTTGAGGTAATGACCCGGGCCATGTGTAGTTGAGTGTGGCATACAATTACAATTACAATTACAATTACAATTACAATCCTAATCGTAATCGTAAACTCCACATTTCTAAAGCGCTGCTCTGGAGTTAAGCGCAGGGCACCAGCTTATTCACGAGCGCTGCGTCAAATCAGAGGGGTTGTCCAGAGATCGATGTCCAGTGGAGATCCGAATCCGGTTCCCAGAGAGTCCAGAGAGAGGAGACAGAGGCCGAGAAAGCGAGGGAGTCGGAGGATTGGATGGATTAGGGTAGGGATTGAAGGTTTAGTGAAGAGTCACAGACAAATTCTAAAAACGCAGATTTGCAACCAAATTTCATATAGCTTCTCTAGATTATGACACCAGCGTGCACCTTATGACATTAACCGCTTCTTTGATAGGGTTCTCTGCAGCATTTTTAATTTCCATAAAATGCCTCTGGCATACTTTTACTCATACTTACTAATTCAAAGCAACGCTTTCAGATGCATAATTCAAATTAACTGTTAGCAATGAACTGTGTTTGGGATATTGTGAACTTTCAAGACGCAGCTCAAAGTGATTATAATTGTAAATCATAATCGACAATAATGTAATTGAATTGACCGAGGCAGAAAAGCTGTAATTGTAATTGTAATTGTAATTGTAATTGACTAAATACAAAAGCCATTGTAATTTAGCTGTTTTCGTTTATGTAAATAACCCAAGCCTGGTGGTTATTCTTTGTCTCGGCGTATGTAGGCCTATTGCTTTCTTTTTAATCTCCTCTCATTCATAGAATTTCAGTCCGACCATCTGTGTGTCTGGCTGTCTGTATATCTGCCCATTATCCTTAATAGTATGTCTTATTGATCTTTGTCTGTGTATCTGTCTAGCTGTATGTCTGTATGTCTCCCTTTATGTCCATTTTGCTTACTATTATGTCTTAATCTTTCCTGCCTGCCTGTCTGTCTATGTATCTGTCCAGTACTCTTTCTGATATGTCTAAGTCCTTTCTGTCTGTCTGTCTGTTTGTTTATGTTTAGGCCCTATATGTCTATAGATCTGTAGGTGCCTAAGTCTATAGATCCTTATGCCCGTATCTATGAACTTCTCAGGGTGTGAGGTCAAGAGCAAGAACGTTTGCCGACCTCCTATCGCTGTATACGCAGCTATATGATTTTGATAAGACGTGTCCACTTAATGTCCAGTGTTTTGCTGACTCTGTAGGCTGACCATCAAGGCGACGTGTCCCATGCACTTGGAGAAGTTTCCGATGGACACGCAGACCTGTCCACTCCAGTTCGGCAGCCGTAAGTGTCTCACGCACACGCACACACACACACACACAGACACACACACACACACACGCACGCACGCACGCACGCACGCACACACACACACACACGCACACACACTCACACACACACACACACACACACACACACACACACACACACAC
>OY744609.1:61052217-61337217 GCA_963556255.1 Allolobophora icterica | reverse complement strand
CATCATCATCATCATCATCATCATCATCATCATCATCATCATCATCATCATCATCATCATCATCATCGTCGTCATCATCATCATCATCACAATTGTCTTCGTCGTAGCCATAATCATATCTCCATTCATTTACTCCGCCATAACCTCCTCCTCCTCCTCCTCCTTCTCCTCCTCCTCCTCCTCCTCCTCCTCCTCCTCCTCTTTCTCATCATCTTCCTCCTCCATATCTTCTCCTTCTCCTCCTTATTCTCATCTTCTTCCATATCTTCTCAACCTCCTCCTCCTCATCACCTGCTTATTCCTCCTCCTCTTCTTCCTCCTCCTCCTCCTCCTCCTCCTCCTCCTCGTCCTCGTCCTCCTCCTCCTCCTCTTATGGTAACCTCCTCAGGGGTTGTCGTTGTTGCTATGTTGTCGTTGTCGTGTAGGCGTGACAACGGTGTTGACGATGGCATTCCTCGGGATAGACAACCGTCGTGATCTGCCGAAGGTGTCCTATTCGACTGCCCTCGACTACTACGTCGGAATGTGCTTCGCCTTCGTTCTCCTCACGATCATCCAGTTCGCAGGGGTTCACTTCTACACGAAGCATGGCAGCGGAGAAACCCTCGAAGAGGACGAGGACCAAGGCGAGGACCAGGAGGAGGACCAGGAGGAGGAAGAGGAAGAGGAGGATGGGCAGCTAGAGAACAATGACGGCGAGGAAGGGTATGAGGATGAGGAGGAGGAGGAAGGAGAGGAGGAGGAAGAGAATCCGGAGACAAGGAAAAGAGGGTGTCGTGCAGCAGTACAACTACAGGTATAAGACAATCGACCATTTATTAAGCGCCTTCATAAGGTTCTTTGCAGGCTGAATATAAATGTGAAAACACATACATGCATATCATACATACATATACCAGGATACATAATACAGCTTTTTCCAGGGGGAAAGAGGTGAAAACATTTTTTCTCGCTCGCGCGCGAATTTTTTTCATCATGTGGGAGACAACAGCACACTGTGTCCCCCACTGTTAAAGGTGGGGGTTCTTGTCCCCCTCAACCCCTCGGGATCGCTGCCCATGTTTGTATTTAGTCTACATGTGCAAAACTGTAAGCCAGTGCTGCAAATGAGTGTCTTTTTCTCCTTTTTTTTACCCCTTCCACCTTTCTCCTTTTCTTTTTTACATCTTTTTTCTTTTTTTCCCAAAAATTGGGGGGCAAATGCCCCTTGCTCCCCCCAAATGACGTTCCTGACTCCATGGCTAGCATAGTAACTGTTATCATAGTGCAAAGGAGTGAAAAGGTGGTAGTGAAGGCTGTCACCCGATTAATTCATTGAAAAATGAGCAGGGTCGAGGGTTGCTATAGCACGGTCCGTACCCGGTGACTTCAAAAGCCGTGGCATCTATTCAGACTGGCAGCGGTGGTAAAGGATCTCGCCCGATTAATTCACTGAAGGGTGAGTAGGGTAGACGCCATAGGGTCGCTATAATAAACGCGTATGGCCTATCTTCACGTTTTATAAGTACATCACTACCATTGCTATCCAAATGAATGTCAAATACGTGAATGGCTTGTTAAATGGTAAACAGCGTGAACTGGATTGACATAAGACAACTGACAGAACGCATAGAACCGATCAGTCAGTGGTCAGTCAGTGGTCAGTCAGTGGGCAATCAGTGGTCAGTCAGTGGTCAGTCAGTGGTCAGTCAGTGGGCAATCAGTGGTCAGTCAGTGGTCAGTCAGTGGTCAGTCAGTGGTCAGTCAGTGGTCAGTCAGTGGTCAGTCAGTGGTCAGTCAGTGGTCAGTCAGTGGTCAGTCAGTGGTCGGTCAGTGGTCTGTCAGTGGTCAGTCAGTGGTCAGTCAGTGGTCGGTCAGTGGTCAGTCAGTGGTCAGTCGGTGGTCAGTCGGTGGTCAGTCAGTGGTCAGTCAGTGGTCAGTCAGTGGTCAGTGGTCAGTCAGTGGTCAGTCAGTGGTCAGTCGGTGGTCAGTCAGTGGTCAGTCAGTGGTCAGTCAGTGGTCAGTCAGTGGTCAGTGGTCAGTCAGTGGTCAGTCAGTGGTCGGTCAGTGGTCTGTCAGTGGTCAGTCAGTGGTCAGTCAGTGGTCAGTCAGTGGTCAGTCAGTGGTCAGACAGTGCTCAGTCAGTGGTCAGACAGTGGTCAGTCGGTGGTCAGTCGGTGGTCAGTCAGTGGTCAGTCAGTGGTCAGTCAGTGGTCGGTCAATGGTCAGTCAGTGGACAGTCAGTGGGCAGTCAGTGGTCAGTCAGTGGGCAGTGGTCAGTCAATGGTCAGTCAGTGGTCGGTCAGTGGTCGGTCAGTGGTCAGTCGGTGGTCAGTCAATGGTCAGTCAGTGGGCAGTCAGTGGGCAGTGGGCAGTCATTTTAGAAGCTCTGGACCAGCGGCTGAGAACGTATGAGAGAGCGCATCTGTCTGTCTGGTTCGCTCCGCTAGATCAAAGTCAGCGCTGAACGAGTGCAGATTTTGTGGCTATGAGAGGCGAAAGGGCGGTTGATTTAAATGCAATCAAGAATGAAATATAAGATGGCTTTTCAAGTGAATTATCTCCGCCATAGTAGAGCACGACGCTAAAGGGAGTACGGGAATAATAGTTCATATCTGGTGTCTGTGACAGTTTGTCTGTCTGTCTGTGCGTCTGTCTGTATATCTGTGCATCTGTCTGTCTGTGCGTCTGCCTGTTTGTACGTCTCTCTGTATATCTGTGCATCTGTTTGTCTGTTTGTGTGTCTGTTTGTGCGTGTGTCTGTCTGTATATATGTGAGTCTTTCTGACAGAAAGACTTCTGTGAGTCTGTCTGTATGGCTGTGCGTCTGTTTCTCTGTCTGCCTATGTGTCTGTTTATGCGTCTGTCTGCTTCCGTCTGTCTATGTGCGTCTGTTTGTGCGTCTATGTGTCTGTATGTCTATGCACTTGTTTCTGCGTCTGTCTGTATGTCTGTGCGTCTTTGTTTGTACGTCTGTCTGTCTGTCTGTCTGTCTGTCTGTCTGTCTGTCTGTCTGTCTGTCTGTATGTCTGCATACTTGTATGCCTGCCCGTCTGTCTGTCCACTTCCCTGACGAGGCCAATGTCTTTATCCTTTCAGCGCTACCACAATTTCCACAGTCTCGATTCCTACAACAGTCGACCCCCTCGCCGAGACGACACCCTGAGGTCACGACCTTCAAACACCCATGCGCCGGACGCCATCTTTCCCTCCACAGCCACCAAACTACAGATGGCACCTCGCTTCTGGCCGATCTTGGCGCCAAAATCGCGCAGCCACCGGTGTCACCACAACCACCACCCGCGGCCAATCGGTAGGTGCGCGCTGATCGGGCACCCGTCTTCGAGAAGTTCGAAACAGGACGGGGTGAACAGCGTGAGTCGGATAGACAGAGTGGCCAGGGTTCTGTTCCCCGTCGGGTTTCTTGTCTTTAACACCGTCTACTGGCACCACTACATGAAACAAACCATCGTCACCGTTGCAAATAAGACGTCGTGAACTATAGCAGCGTCATCGGCTGAAACCTTGTTGAGTAGGTACGTAAGTAACTATGTATGTATGCATGGGCGGCGATCCCGGGGTGGTAGAGGGGGACAAGACCCCCCACCTTTAAGAGTGGGGGGGGGGGGGACACGCCATACATCGGACCCCCCAAATTTTGAGGAAACCTCAAAAAAAGGTCATCAAATTTTTCGCGCGTCAGCTCGAAAAAATTTTTTTGACCTCTTTTTTCACCAGATCAGTTCACCAGATCAGTTCCAAAATGTCCCCCCACCTGTCAAACAAGATCGCCGCCACTGTATGTATGTATTGAGTTATGTGTGAAGTCGCAGTTGGTTAGAGCGCTAGACCTGTAACGTGGAGAGTACGGGTTCGAGCTTCCTCTGAGACGGTTGGTTGGTTGGTGTGTTGGGACCTTGACTAAGTACTTCGCTCGCAATTGCTCAGTGCCATCGATTGATGCTTGTTTGCTATATAGTTGTCCGTAATAAATGCAATAATAATAGTAGAAGTAATAATAATAAAAATAATAAAAATAAAAAATAATATATGTATGTATTCATGTATGTTGGTATGTATGTATGCATGTATGTTTCCGTATGTGTACATATGCACTCATATCATACAAGTATATACGATCTTACAGTCTTACTTACATACATAGATGCATACACACATACATACATGCACACATACGCACATATGCATACATTATCATATAGGCATATATGCATTCATACCCACATAAATACATACAAAAGTACATTCATGCACATAAAAAGTTACATTCATACAGGCCTGCCGAGAGGGAGGGGCAGGGGGGGCAAGTGCCCAGGGGCCCGGCGACTTTCTAGGGGCCCGGGCCGGGCCCGCAATCAACTTATGAAAAAACATTATAATCAGTTATATATAAGTTTGTGATTTATGCCTTTTAAAATATATTATCTGACACTTGACTACAATCAGTTTAAACTTCATGCTTCTGAATAAAATCATAGTTGTATATATATATATATATATATATATATATATATATATATATATATATATATATATATATATATATATATATATATATATATATATATATATATATATATATATATATAGTTTTTTCATATAAATATAATATCGCACGGTCGTACACGTACTTTTATTATTTCAATTTGTGTGCTTTTTAAAAATCTTTTCGTACGACCCTACGATATTATATTTATATAGAGCCTAAAGATAGTTTAGAGGGCCGTAACTGCTCTGCCTAGGGGCCCGCGACTGCTCTGCCTAGGGGCCCGGAATTTCTGTCGGCGGCCCTGCATTCATACACACATAAATAAGGCCTACATGCATACAAAAATACCTATATGCACTTACACACCTGTATAATGTAAGAAAGTTGATTGATAGCACAACAACAAAAGTAACAAACATCAAATTCAGACTAAAACCAATAACTTCCAACATTTATTTCAGGATGATCAATTTCACTTTACCCCACAAATAACATCAACACCAGTCGCTTCTCGACCTAGGTGGATCAAAGAAACAAAACAATCTGTACATCCCGTTAATGTGGAGAAATAACAAAAACAGTCAAGTTACACATCATAAAAAGATACTGTACTCCGATCAAAATCAACAACTTAATTTAAAAGGTAGTGTTCTTCACAACACTCAGAAAAAACTTACAATTTCCTAAACTGTGTCAAAATGATAACTAAAAATGTCAGTAATTAATTTATAGTATAAAACACACAATCGAACAGATATAAATGTTATTATTGTTAACCCAAGTCAAAAATGAACAACAGGACTTACAAAAACTAGATTTGAGACACAAGAAATGTCTGAAAAGCAGACTTTTGTTGTTATTACGATAATAATCACTGGCGGCGACCTCGTTTGACACGTGTGGTGGACATGGGATTTTTTTAACTGATCTGGTCAAAAGAGGTGCAAAAAATTTGTTGACCTTTTCAGTGTTGACCAAAATTTGGAGGGCCAACTGTATATGCGTCTCCCCACTGTTAAAGGTGGGGGTCGTGACCGCCCGTGATTGCCGCCCATGATAATAATCATCATTATTGCTACGATAATGAAAATGTCTGAAAACAAGACTGTTGTTATTATTACTATGATTATTATCATTCTCCTATTATTAGAGTTATGACTATGACTATCACTATTAATATTTTATCGGAGGTGCATATGATCCATTGGAAACAAAAAAAAGCAGGAGCAAGAAAGAATTAACCATGGCTCGAGCTCAGCAAATGTACCCCTTAATGCACGTAGAGTGTAACGTTGTCAAGGTGTTAAGTTGCAAGTTTTCGCATAGCAATTACCATATACAGGAGTTAGATGGTAGCCCAATTTCGAAATAAACTCAAAACCAAGGACATAAGTTGACAAAATGTCTTACACACAACTGGAACATAAACATTTGAATGGGCAAGACCCGTTTAAATGAGGAAGACCCGTTTGAATGGGGAAGACACGTTTGAATGGGGAAGACCCATTCTGTAAGAATATCGTTACAGAAAATTATTGCCAATTTTTAATATCATTGCAGATAATCATTGCCAATTTGTAATATCTTTACAGATTTCACATCCGATTTGTAATAACATCATTACATATAATCATTCAATGGGTAGACACAGCATTTAAATTATCAACTCGAGTTTCGTCATGTCATGGGAAAAGCAACAGTGAAGGTAAAGGTTTGCAGAAGTTGATGCAGACGATAATGGCATCAGTCAGTTAAAAATGTGCTAGATAAATATTTCATACAGCTCCTCAAGTCAGCTAATTAATGTATGGGCAATATAATTTTATGGCTTGCTGCCATAGTAGCTGTTGCCATGGCTTCATTGCCAAAAAACGGCAAAGGCCAGTTAGATGGCACCTCAGTAAAATCAAGAATTACAGGCCAATCAGATGTTAGTTGAATTAATTCAACCAATCACAGACCATTCTGATGGTGGATTAATTAATTCAACCAATCACAGGCCACTTAGATATTGCCTCAGCAATTTCAACCAATCACAGGCCACCCAGAGGGTGGCCAATCAATCACAGACCAATCAGAGGGTGGCTCAGAGAATTCAAATAATCAGTCTTTTCTATGAGTTAATATTATGGTCACAGAGATTTAAGGATCATCTTTTACAATTCACTTTATATCAAATAATACAAACCCAAGCCCAAACATACATTACATATATTTATTCAATGAACAATTTCAAGGTAACAGCCTTGAAAACCACTCCTGCATACATCTGTCACTGCATTGCTTCGAATTTCACGCTAGACTAAGCCTACCTAAATGCAAAGGTCAATCATTTTTCTTATTAGTTCTTCCATCCAGGTGTTCACAATTCTCGTTACAGGTATTATCGTTCAGGTGAGGTTTCTCGTTACAGGTATCATCACTCAGGTATTGTCTTTCCAAGAGCATGTCCCCGTGACCAGCGTTCAGACGAGTGCCACATTTGCGAGGGAACCAGCCACGCTCTCGTTTCTCTACACCAATGAAAAAATATCCATGATTTATGCAGCTTAGGAACAAATTGAAAGTTCAAAATCAATTCAGTTTCTAGTAGCTTCTCAGAAAATAAGCATAAACATCTCCACATTAATTCATAATTTAACTTTGTACAAATAAAAATAACCTGAGTTCTACATATATTCGTTTACTGATACAGAAAAAAATTAGTTGTCACACCGCAACCAGGTACATCTAAAAGGGACACTGTATATCAGTTTATAAAAGCTGCTCAGGGGATAAGCACAAATAACATATTAAATCTGATATAATACATTTGGGACTAAAATAACCAGTTCACTGATTGACTGATTGACATATTTAAAACTTACAATTTCGCTTTTTACAAATAAAATAAAACCTCAGTAATTCAGTTCCTAAGAGCTGCTCAGAGAATAAGTATACACATCTCTTTATAAAGCTTCTGAGGGCTTCTGAAAATGTCCTTTATAAAAGTCCTAATACATACATTACATTCGTCTCTACATTAATTCACAATATAAGTATTTACAAATTATACAAAAAGCCTCAGTAACTTCAGCTTCTATGAGCTGATCAGAGTATAAAAAAAAAATTTCTTCTGCAAGAAAATGCACAACATCAAGACAACTAACTATCTTACTCACAACACGTTTCTTCAGAATTACAAAATCTAAATAAAAATAATGTAAAACTAAGAAAGACTCTAATCCTCTCTGATTTTGCCAACGACATGAAATATAGAAACAAATTAGTCGTATAAGTAGACAATAAAATACGAAGAAATACCTTTACTATTCAACTGAGATTCCATTCGATACACTTTGTCACCATACAACCAATTCCTGTTTAAAAATAAGTGAAACAATTCTGTACAAAAGACGGAAAAATCAAATTACTAAAGACAAACTTAGGAGCTTGGGTAAGGATTCCAGGAAACTATATACTGACAGATGATTGACTGATTGGAGGCTCGACTGAGTTACTCACTGATTGACTCAACATACTGACTGGCTGGCTCACTCAGTATATGGCAACTTCTTGAGATTCCAAAAGCTGCCACATAAATGTTCAGATCCGTCCGTCCGTCCGTCCGTCCGTCCATCCATCCATTAACCATACATACATATATACATACAAACATACATTCATACATACATACACACATACAAACATACATCCATCCGTCCATCCATTAACCATACATATATACATACATACATACATCCATATATACAAATACAGGCAAAAGACTGATTCAGTTGATTTAAATCTGCTTTCCATTTGACTTAAGCAACTTTCCATTTCCTTAAGCAACTCTTACATTTCTCATCAACACAATAACGGTGCCAGAGATGCCAGATTATACAAATCACACTAATCACACTAATCACACTAAAACTAATCACACTAAATCACACCAAAACTAATCACATTAAATCACACTGAAACCAAAAGAGCCACAGTTCAGCTCTCTGGCCGATTGTGGCACTGCATCTATACATATTCCATACTTCAGAATAACTTACAGACACCACAGGAGGAGGGACTTACTTTCGAAATCGCGACACAAGAATACGTTCGCCGACGCGTAGTCGAACCCTCTGTTCATCCATGCACGGCGGGCAGCAGCAAACCCGCAACCCGTACGTAATCGGACAGAGAGAACCGGAGAACGGACGAATTATTTGGTACAGCACGCTTCGACTTCTTTTCTCCTTCTTCTGTTTTATCTGCTCCTCCTGCAGAACAATTTTTAAACAACTTTGTTAACATAAAACTAAATTCAGAATTTGTTCATTTCCCAGCTAATCGATTCTTCTATAGTGACACTGTAATAAAGCTCAAAGCATCAGTCGATGATGGTACACTGTTGCTTTTCTTGGTGCTCAGAGTCGAACCTCTTCGTTGTTAGTCTAGGGTACAGACCATTAGGAAGTACTCAGCTTAGAGCACACACAGTCCAGGTGTATTCAGCACCATTACAGACTATTGGCATATGGTAGATCATTAGGACCACTGAGCCTAAGACACAGACTGTTAGTTTTACTTAGTCTAAGTAAGTAAGTAAGTAAGTAATCTTTTATTAGTATAAGACAAACGCTCATACTTTACAACAATACATACAAAAGGATCACAATATCAGTAATACTGTAAGACAGTTTAAACACAAGCAATTCTATATAATGTCTTATTTACATACATATACATTATACAGTATTATAAACAATAAACGATAGTGTCTTATTTACATACACAAGCCTATCTATAACTAAAGTTATGATCTAAGCCTTACATTCTAAGGAACATAAGCATTACTATGGTCTACAAAAAGAGCCAGTTTAGATATCAGAACAGGTACTAGAACCAGCATTAACCCAGTTTTTATACTTGTACAGTGAGCGAATGATGAAGGATTTCTTATGTAGCAATGTATTAAAGTGCGGTAATTCAAAAGCATGTCCCCTTTTTCTTAAGTTGAATTTATGGAGGTGCTCTGCAGGCAGTAATTGGTGAAGACAGTGTTGGGGTGACTGGATGCTTTTGAAGAACTTCAATTCAATTTTTTCACAAAACTTCTCTAAAGTTAAACCATCACCACTAAAGAGGTTACTGCGCCCAGCCCTGCGCAAAAAAGATTCAATTTTTCCACCCAGCTCAGCCGACAGGAATCCCCCCCAAGATGGTATGGCATACGTTAGTCGGGAGACTACAAGGGCTTGAAAAATGTTCTTTAGTTTGCTGGGAGGCATTCCTTGAGATCGGAGGACTTTTAGGGGGTATAGGCGTTGGCTGCATATCTTCAAAAATAAATGAAACATGGTCATCAAATTTTAAGTCTTCTCGAAAAAGAACACCCAGCAATTTGACAATTTTTACTCTTTCAACATTGCTGATAGGATCCGGAAGAGATAAGTGTCTTGGATTCGGTCTATGAAATACAATTTCTTTAGTCTTGGAAAAATTAAGTGTCATTCTGTTCCTGGAGGCCCAATCCTTAATATTATCAAATTCAGATTCCAAGCTAACAGGAGAATTTTGGGGGGTGAGAAGGTTAGTATCATCTGCAAATTTGAAAAGGATGTTGGACAGAGAGACGGGTTTAAGATCGCTCTCCATTACAAGTCTAGGGCACAGATAATCAGGGAGTATTCATTCTAAGGTACAGACCATTAAGGTGCACTCAGTCTAGGGTACTGATCGTCAGGGTGTATTGAGTCTAAGGTACATTCTGCTAGGGTGCATACAGTTTAAGCTACGTACCGTTATGGTGTACTGGTGACATCCTTCACGGACTGGCCACCAAATTCCATTGAGTTCCGGTCGAGTCTTCCAATGCAGAACCATCCGCAGGTTTTGCCACCTGCCACGGTTGTACGGATAAACAAAATCTTCCTCGTCCTCCTCCCGATCTCTATACTCTGCCTGTTAGGTCAAAGAATAAGAAATCAATAACATTACTAAAATTACAATCTAATCACAACAACCACTTTACCACCAATTTACCACCAATTTACCACCACCACCACCACCACCACCACCACCACCACCACCACCACCACCACCACCACCACCACCACCACCAACCCTTTCACCACCACCGAACCACTACCACTACTCCCTTCACTACTAAAACTACCTTTCCCACCCGATAAACACCACCATCAACACCACCATGACTACCTTTATCATCACAATCACCACTCCCTTCACCACCACAACTATCTTTCCAACCCATAAACACTACCACTGCCACCACCACTTTGACCACTCATACCACCATTTTACCGAAAGCCAACCCAGTAGGTCTCATAGACACTGCCTTCACACTCAATACTACAACCACAGAGTTTAATATTTCAAAACATACTAGATAAATTATAACTCTACAATGGAGACTCATTATAAGCTTTGTTATAAATCAAATTCTGATGCAACCCAGTCGGGGACATGAAACCAAAAATTAGTTCAGCAGTAGAGAATAAAAATTCAATACAATGCCACTCCATTATAAGGCTATCCTTAATAGAGCTCTTAAAGACAGCGTACGTCATAACATCTCTAATGAGATTTCTCACAGAGGTGCAATATTAAACACAGTTACATAATAACAGCAGAATTTGGAGCACCTCTGAGTAGGTTTCTCGAAGAGGTGCTATATAAATTCTCAGAATGAATGAATGAACAAACAATAGCACAAGTAATAATAAACTTATATGATCAACTGCTCACATCATGACGCATAATCATCTACTGCAAGCACTGGGGCTATCAAATAAAATTGATTAAAATATCGAATAAGTTAATAAAATACTAATATTGAATACTAGCTGATACTTTCATGTCAGAAAATGAGATAAGTTATAAAACAATTTTCATTGATTGTTCTTACCTTGTCCTTAATCCAACTTTCAATTCCGGTCTCGTTTCTAATGATGCTTCGCATCTGTTTATAAACAAAAGCTTTATGCTTATTACAAAAGCAAGGTCATGACAATTTATTTTCACTATTGGCCCACCACAGGAGACTCTTCCAGTTTTCTGTGCTACTAAATTATAAATCTCCAGTCCTTAATATCATTAAACATCATAGTCTTACGGACTGATCTTCTGGATACTGACCTGATTATGGCTTGGTTTTGGTGTGCCATCAGTTGTTGCCTTGTGCATTAGACACCGGTTCAACAGAAGTTACTAATTACAATAACAATAAGGAGAGAGTGCCCCTAATTAGTTTTGCACTTGAAGTGGTGCTATACAAATGTCCAATCACAACTGAGTTACAAAGTTACAATTACTGAACTAATGTAATCTGAAGAGAATGATAAAAGTATACAAAGCATCAAAGAGTTACCCACCACACCAAGTACACGTAGACAAAAATCAGTAAATTCTTATTAAATATAATACTATAACAATTGTATATTATTATTATTGATGAGGTCTATATTTATATCATGATAAGTTATGAATGTATCTCAAAAGAATGGGTAGCTGGAGAGACATGGCTTCAAATGTCTGTAAAATGTGACATGGGAAGAGAATATACCATATGAAAATTATATTAATGACTACTTAAGAATGAATTTAACGAATTTTATCACATTTTAATCTTTCTGACTATAAGGTACATTGTCATAACTGGTTAACTAGGAGAAAACCTAAGAAAAAATCAATCAGTACTTGTTAAAACACTGAAGACGTTTGGCACACCTTAAATTAAATAATTACGAGTAAATTACCCTACACATTTTTTAATTCTTCCATTTAACGGGTAATATATGTGACACGTGTCACATTCTCAGATGTAACGGGACATCCCTGATTTTACGCCATATACAGATGGTCAGAAAATATAAAAATCTTAATTCAAATAAAAGGAAGAAGATGGAACGTTCCTACAAACCTTATAATAACAGAAATTCTGATAGCATTCCTGGTCAAGGATATGGATAAGAATTTCACTAACAGAACCTTGTTATAACAAGCAACTTTATAAGCCTTTTAGTGTCAACAATTTACGGATTGTAAGTAAAAATGTAATGAAACTGTGCATGCCAATACAGATGGATGATTCCAACATACTGACCTGCATGACAAGCAAGCCACCAACAGCCAAAACGACCCCAAACGCCAGCCCCACTGACAACATCGCACCTATCAGAGACGTGACCCCAAGGTCAACTAAAGGCTCTCGACCCGTTCCATAGAATATGTAATAGTTCTAAAAGGCAAGAAAAAGAACAAAGATTCACAATCCCAAAGCTAGAAACCTCCAATGCATGCCAAATAAAACCAATCCTAGCCAGTAATTGCCAGATAGCTAGTGCCAAGTAAAGGCATTCATGAATGATTGCTCTCTTTGTTCAGAAGAAAAACATCCTCAAAGAAAAAAGAGGACAATCCACTCCTAATAGTTCCTTGCACTGCATTATGCAAACACCAGTAAACAAAACGCGTAGAGCATCAACGTGAGCAAACAACAAATGAGCAAACAACAAATGAGGAAACTCAGAAACAGGAACAAATGAATGACGCAAGCTCAGAAGAAAACAAATGAGCACAGTTCAGGAAACATTGAGAAAAGAGTTTAAAAAAACAACAAAAGCAAAAAGTTAAAACAAAGGAAACCCGCAGATGCACAGTTTCCAGGGACGGCGCTACACCAGGGCACGCCAGGGCAAATGCCCTGGTAAAAAAGCCTTTGCCCTGGTCGATGCCCTGCCAGAATTTTTGCCCTTGCCAGAATTTGTTTGAGCATAATTTTTTATATCCTGAGATATAAATTTACTAAATTCGCTGAAATGTTAAAATTTGCTTCACAAATGTCAAAAAAGTTCAACCTCTGGGGGCTTTGCCCATCTGACCTCCTGAATATATAGACAACTATAATAATAATAGTGCGCGCAAGGGGCAATTTATGGCGAGTGCGGTAGCGTGATCTTATATGGTCACCATTTAAGCTCGCGATGCAGTGCTCTCCATAAATCGCCCTCTGCACTGGTTAAGTCTTGTATGACTGCCCTGGCTATGCCCTGGTTAAAAAAAATGTCTGGTGCCACCACTGACAGTTTCACACTTATATAGTATTCAAAACTTTTTCTGTTTTTCAGCATTATGACTATGAATTCTGATAAAGATATAAATAATCAATTATAATTAAATTTAAGTACAATTTAAATAGAAGTACGACACATAAGTAGATGGTTTCAATTCAACTTGACAAAAACCGATCAGTGGATAAACCTGCCGACAGTTAGTAAGAGAAGAAACTGTTCAAAATGAATGCTTCCACACGAAAACAAAACCAAACGCTTCCGAAGCCAACAGGATTTCTTCCTCAGTAGAATGACAATTTTTACCTGAAGGCAGAATAGGACACTGAGGGACAGGCTAAAACCAAGGCCAAGGCAGGACAGGGCAATGGAGAACTTCACAGTGGGAAGCGAAATCAAGAGGCTGGGCTCAAGGCGTTTCACAATGCAATGCTGAAAACACACATAATGGCCTCTTAATCAATTAATGAATAATAATTAATTGTTCTCTTTTGACTCCAGCCATGCATTTATTCCTGTTTCTGAGTTTCCTCATTTGTTGTTTGCTAGCTTTACTTGTTCTGTTTACTGCTCTTTGCATACTGCAGTGCAAGGAACTATTAGAAGTGGATTAGTCTCTTTTTCTTTGAGGATATTATTTCTTCTTCAACAAAGATATTGATGAATGCTGGATTGGTCTAGCCTTCGCTTGGCTTTGCACACCGTGTATCTGAATGCCTCCAAAGATGATCACTTTTAGGCAGATGCCTCGGCAAGTCCTTAACACATTGACTGATTCAATATCATTAAGTGGCAGAACTACACAGCTCTAGATATGAAAAAAATTGGGGAAAAACTAAATTGAAGCTAACAGAAGAGTGCAATACTAAAAGCAAGCGTGATCAAGAGCGATCACACTGCTGTCAATAACGATCGCAAACTGAAGACAGTTGTCACAACACACACCACACCAATCTAATCTAATCTTAAAACTTCAATAATGCACAGGCATCAATCAAAGACACTTGAAACAGCATGGAAACACATTCAATTCCAAGGGTCAGTCTAATGACCTTGACTCAGACAACAACAATGATAAAGATTATGATAGCATCGATGACCACAATTGCAAAGGTTACAGGTAATAATTAAACAAAGCAACCAACAAATTAATTTTTTAACAGTTCTAAGCTGTAAATTCGTCTCAGCCAAGTATCCGAACAAGCATATCCTTCTTGCACCTTTGTAAGCAAGTTGTTTTCACTTAACCTCCCCACATGTAAAAACACATAAACGACATTTATAACAGCCTCTTCATAATAGTAATGGTAATTGCAAATTTATATACTGCCACTTCAGTGTCAATTTCCAACAGTGCCCAATTGGTCTAGCTGTCATTTTGTCTAGCAGACTGTGATGGTAGACCCAGGCAGTCACTCACTCAAACAACTTAGTTCCCAGTGTTTTAATTCACAACACATTTAATTATTTATACATTAATTCTGATATAACATGGTTTGAATGTGGATCCAAAATGAATTAATCCATAGATAATAAACTCGTCGTATAATAAACAGCATTATAACAAGTTTCTGGTGTATGTGCCAGTGGTTAGGCATGTTTCTCTGAGAAGTACTCAAGTGGCACTGAGAAACAGATTTACATTTGCTCAGACTCCTCTCTCTCAGCTCCTCTGCTCCTCTCTCAGCTCCTCTGCTCCTCTCTCTCAGCTCCTCTCTCTCAGCTCCTCTGCCTCCTCTCTATCATCTTTCTGGCAACTGGACTCAGATCTTCACTCAACATCTGTCTATGACCCCTCTGACACAATGCAGTTCTTGTGAATAAGCTGGTGCCCTGCGCTTAGCTTTAGAGTAGCACCTTAGGAATTTGAAGTTCACGATAACATTTAAGTTAACTCTGCATGTGGAAGAAACATGACTGGACTGACCCGGTAGATGGCCCGATAGAGAGAGGGAAGGAGGACACACAGCGCATGTATACAGCCACATGGTGCAAAGAACAGGAAGGCAACAAAATTGGCGTGGTTGAAGTGACCGACGCAGTTGTTGATCCACGGACAGTGGTGGTCCATCTTCATAACACACCTACAAAAAGAATTAAATGTAACACGTTATAATGCTACATGCATTGTGTCGAGATAAGCAGTGTGATCGAACAGTGGTCAGCATTATAAGTTCCGATCAGTGAAACTGCCTCAGGAATAATTGTAAAGGGGAATTTAAATCAAAATAATCAAAAGGGTTCCGAAAGCGGTGCGGTGGAGCATTGTTTACAGCATAAATAAGTCACGTCAAATTAGATTGAAAACTGTACTGTTCGGCCGTGCTGGAGTCGGGAGCACCTCTGAGTAGCCCTCCTTGAAGAAGTGCTGTATAAATACCCCAATGAATGAATGAATGAATGACAAGAAATTGCTTTATGAATAATTACAAAGGGAAATCTAAATTAATGCATTCGGTTGCTTATCTGACCTTCTGGATCTGAATGAAATACAACAACAGCATTGTCATCATCATGATTATCAACACCACCACTGTCATTATCAGTTCTGAAATAATTAGTTACAGAATTAATTTTTTTTACAATTAACTCTCAAAAAGCTGACAATTCTTACCTCTGGCATTTCCTGCAGTGGTGCGACCTTGGCACTTTGTAGCCCTCGCAAATTGTGCAGTATTGTAGCGACTTCTTATCTTCAGCTACAGGCTAGATAAAATCAAGTCAGAATTTGTAAAGTCTGTAACAGAGCATGAATCATAACCTCTTTCAAAGGCAGCATGTTCACAATTTCAGCCAGAATCTTAACTTAGTAAAAGAAATCCTCCAAATGTGTTCTGTTCCTTCTAATTTTGCTCAACTTACAACATAGCTTGAGCCACGTTAATACATTCAGATCTACCTCTTTATATCTGTTCAACAGTTTAAATTGCTTAAATGTGCACTCCCCAAAATGTCTTTTCATCCCCTCATTACCAGTGTTTTAGTTGTTGTTGGGGGTTGAGGGATTCAACCATCCCCCTACTTATCTCCCTGGCCCCTCAGCTAAGTAAAGATGATGTGTGTCAGGAAACTAAAATATCTCCTAAGTCGTCAGTTGTTTAGTGCACAACATATTAACATCATTAGATATTTACCTGGCATACCTGCGTTCATGTCCTTTGGTAATCTGCAAAATATTCGACCCCCAGCTACTTTTTGAAATATAAAACACTGCTCAATACTACTTACAGCAGTGGTGCACAATATACAGTCTGCAGGTCACATCCGGCCCGCGACGAGTCGTCATGTGGCACGTGATGTCCAAGAGGAAAAGCAACTATTTAAGAGCTGGCACTAACATTAAGTCTACAGTCACTTTTGCACACTGTGGCCATTGGTAAAACTATCACTACTGTAGTATTATAGAAGTGCTACAAGTCCCCTTTCTCTTGGACTCTTTATGTTTACTTTTATATGTGTTTTACAGCACACATCATCTTCATAAATGTTGGCATGCATTCATCTGAACTAAGCTGAACTGATACACCTTTTTGGCCCCTGAAGGGTTTGAGAAATCATATAGTGGCCCTTGGCCAAAAAAGGCTGTGCATCACTGACTTACCGTATACACACGTTTCGCAACTGCATCTGAACCAGTCATGTCCTTTCCCTGCCTCGATTTCACTGGTCAGTGGTTTACAACCAACCAATTGTGGTCTTGTGTCATTGGATTTGAAGAACGTCTAAAGACTTTTCTTTAAAAGGCACTATATAAAAGTTAACTTATAATTATGAATTCTATCCAAAATATCTGAAAAATCTTACCGGGGTCCAGCCAATAGGAACCAGACCCGGTCCTCTGAATGCAGCACGGAAGAAGTTAGCCAGTGTGAGACCATTCCACGTGAGAAAGACAGCCATGTTGGCAAATGCACCCAAGGTACACAGTGGCCACCATTCCAGATGACAAATGATTGTCGTTATTGAAATGGAAAATATTATCGACAGTGCCACCATGGGGCCCCAGTGTAGCAACCGATAGCCCATCGTTCAGCCGTAACTGGCAGAGATGTAGTTTGACAGAAGATAAGCGTTCTACAAAATTTTCAAACAATCCCATTCACAGAAACAATGAGCATTAGAAGTGTCTTGAACTGGGTCAGTGAAGGTAAATTTAATAGATTCAGTAATTAGTAATTTGTTGTTAATATATGCGGTTTGTTTGTCAGTTAATTAGTTAGTTAATGTGGGGCGTGGTGGCTCAGTGGTAAGTTCGGCACTTTGTGACCGGAGGTTGCAGGTTCGAATCCCACTCCAGCTGCTGCGTATGGACCTTGGGCAAGTCCTTCACTCGCAATTGCTCGTGGCGCTTCGGCATGAAAATTCCGGCACAGTATCAAATGCTGTAGTCGGGAGCGCCTCTGAGTAGTTGACTTCGAGAGGCGCTATAGAAATATCCAGAATAAATAAATAAAATAAATAATTAGTTAGTAATATAATTGGCAGTCATGTTTCTAGTTCAGATTTTTACTTCTGTGCTCAGACTTAAACTTTTTCATTGTTTGGTGTGTCTTGGTGCACGACCCCCACACATGTAGCTGTCAGATGTCTCTCTCTCTCTCTCTCTCTCTCTCTCTCTCTCTCTCTCTCTCTCTCTGAATTTAAAATCAGAATTTAGTTACACCCTAAGCTTAAGCTTGGCCAAATCTACAGTTTCTCTAGGTGGTCATGGCTTTTCACACAGGTCTGTGACCTGTGCTCAAATCTCCGGTCTGTCACATGAAATCAGCAAAGATCACACTTGGAACTGGCAAAACCCCAGTGCACAGCATCTTTAATACAAGTACTTTCTTACATTTGCTATAGAAAAAAGCTGTCAAACGCAACAATATATCTGTAAGCTATGCAAGTCTGTGCTTATAATAAAGATTTGTAACAAAACAACCTAATCTATAGAATCTCAGGGTCTGCTTAAATATCCGATTTAACACCAGTTTTCAAAATCCCATTGCAGTTTCACTTAAAGGTTGCATGGCACTTTCATACCGGTTTTTAAAGTATACACAAGTGTTGAAAGAAGGTACATAATGTTATGAAAGAAGTTATGCCAGCTTTCGTCTATCCTGGGAGTAACTACTAACATGAGCAAATGTCGGAAATTTTTAAGCAAGAAAACAGTTAGAATAATTCTAACTTTAGGAAAGAAACAAGGAAACTGTAACACAGCAGAAACATAAATCATTCATAGATGACAAGTCGGATGACTCAAATATGAAAAACGGGAATCGTAGGAACTTCTGTGCAGCCTAACATGCCCATACCTGCACGTATTCCGGAAGCGTTCAACCCACAATTCCTTTTACTTCGCCGGCGTGTGGCTGTACAGATTTGCTTGTCAAACGGGCTCATCAAAGTGAACGTGTTCCGCTCTATATACACCAAAGCACAGCCCAGCTAAACCACTCGCTAACGTTCTACAGCAGAAAATAATACACCTTGAATCCTATCAGGCCTAAAAGTGTCGCCTTTTCTGTTCGCTTATACATGTACTCGGATTTTTATTCATCTGTATTCATGTATAACAACATCAGACACCTCTTTTAGGCGAAACCAAAATACGGCAACTTATCACGTTCCCTTCTTCAGCGCTATGCTAATTGCTTAAGCAAAGTTGGGTATAATTTATTGAAAACTAAAAGCGAATACAACTCAGCGCTCCGTACATGACAGCAGCCGGCTAAGAATGGCAGCCGGTGGTCAACAAACCACGATTGCTAAAGAGCTAAGTTAGGAAATCAGTTGCCTGCTAGCGCTAACCGCGGCCATCTTGTTCACAAAAAGAACAACACGAGTCAAGCAGAATATTATACTATCAAAGATTTTCACGAAGAAATTTGTTAACATAGATGTAGTTCTGACACAATTGACTGTTTTCTGGACTTTGAAACCATCTGTATTTAAGAGTTTAAGCATAATTGCACTCTAATATAATTACCTCCAACAGTGTATCATGACTATTATCAATTACAATTTACTAGACTAGCCTTCCTATTTATGACATTTGGCATTTAATTTAGCCAAACCTGTAGGGATAAGTTTTAATATATTTCCTATTATAAAGCTCCTGTTATATTTGTTCAAGAAGATTTTGTTATGCAAGTTGACCAAAGACATGCTTTCCAATCAAGACCGTAGCCAGGATTTTGTTTCGGGGGGGGGGTGTTTTCTCGTCCTTGAGCAAGCCGACAAGCAACCGTGTCAACCGACCAAGGGGTTTGGAGTTAGTAAACGCATTATTTCATTTTTACATTATTTCATTTCGAGGGGTGTTTAAACACCAAAAACACCCCCTAGCAACGGCCTTGTTTCCAATGCTTTCTAACATGTTGCGATGTGTCAACTGTCAACGGCGTGTCAACGTGCGATGAGAATAAACGAATAATCAATCAATAAAATGCTTACTTACTTTTACGTATCAGCACACTTAACGCCTTGTTGAGGACTCTCCAAAGCACTGTTCATGACAATCACAGGCTGCAATTCCAACTCGGCAGTTGGTATTTCAGCCTGCACATATACCATATACTAGTTGCTTTTGTAAAAACTGAGTTTCAATATCGTTCCGAGGTATATTCCACATCTGCTTCAAGTAACTTCCGAACTACTCAAAACCGCAAAGCATGCTGCAAGCCGAAATGCGATTGAAGACGTAGAAGTTTAGGGCTGAAGTAGGACTGTAGGGGCTTAGAGTTCTAGGTAGGGCTAGGGTCAAAGTTGGCTTCTAAGATTTCACCTTGTCAAAGAACCTAGAATTAGAGTCATTTAAGTCAACTTTTCAGTTCTTGCTCTATGCATAGGCGTAATTTGTGGGGTAGAGGGGTACAGGTACCCCCACTTTTTGGACTGGGGGTCAGTGATCGGGTCTCGAGACCGCGGTCTTGGTCTCGAGACTGAAAACATGCGGTCTTGGTCTTGAATGTGCTGGTCTTGGTCTTAAAGGTGCGGTCTTGGTCTTGGGCGTCTGGGGTCGGTCATTTGCCTTTGGTATCAGCCTTGAGTGGGATTGAGAATGGAGTATTTGTTAAATGTTGTTGTCGATATTTGCCGGTCTTTGTGATCATTAGTTTTTTGCATCCCAGCAACATCTGCACCTCTTCACAGAGTGTTTAGCTGTAGTGGACTCTTCATGAGACTTGGGGACAAAAGCTTGTGTGATTTAGTTCTTATAAAATGTAATAAACACCTGATTTGAATGATGGTATTATGTAACACTTAAATCGAGAATGGTGTTTACGGTATTGATCTTGAGGCTTAGCTCATGGAACACAAGGTCTAGTCTCGGTCTTGAACCATGCGGTCTTGGTCTTGGACCATGCAATCTTGGTCTCTGTCTTAGATTTTGGTCTTGTGCATAACACTGCTGGAGGTACCGTACCCCCACTTTTTATACAATGCCAATCAGTATTTTATTATTGTGCTTTCCCAGAGATCAGTGTCTCCACCCTTGCTTCGTGTATGTAAGAAATTGGTACCCCCCACTTTTTAGACCAAAGTTAGGCCTCTCGCTCTATGCCATTGATACAAAGCAACCACAGTACTGACAGTGAAACTAGTGGCATGGCAACAGTAAGGACGTCAACAATACCGTAGGTCATACAGCTTTATCAAGACTTTATCAGGACTTCTAGCTCAATCTAGGTCTTTTGCCTCCATTGGCCCTGCTCTTTGGAATCAGCTTCCTCCGTTCGTTCGTTCTTCTATTCTCTCAGGTAACGTCTCTTCCTCTTTTAAGTTTCTTAAAACTTGCTTTCTCTCTCGGGGTCTCTCGCACTGGGAGCGCTTCTGAATGGCCCTCCTGCTAGAAGCGCTTTATAAATATCCAAATACAATACAATACAATATCTAAAAAAGCTTGAAATATGCGAAAAACAGGTCAATCTAGTGTAATATGGATTACTCGCATGCATAAATGCATGCATGTATTGTACGTGCCTGAATATTTATACAGCACCTTTCAGTTGTTTGCTGCAGCGGAGTTCAAAGTTTTCAGCGGTAGAATGTTCCACATGATATTCCAATAGTACATACAATACAGACAATCCGATAATGCAAACATGCAAAGTTTACAAATGCATGCATTTAAGCAAATATTGAAACAAACAAATGTCTATCGACTTGCATAGACCGGTATATATAAAGTAATTATATTCATTATTATAACAGCTGCGTGTGTACATATATGTACGTTAGTCTGTACCTATACCTGTAATTTGTATTTATATTAAGTGCATTGTTTTGGCTTGTGTAGCGTTTGTTACTGCGTTGTTCCTTTCTCCTTTGCAGTTTTGGCATACTGAGCCTTGATTTTATCTGCGAGAAACTTAATTTCCGGTTTCTCCAACAGCGAGTCGATTATGGAAGGATCCATGCTGATCTGTCGCAGGTACTGGGTCGTTGTCGGATTCTGGAACAAAATGTAACACATTTAGATGGGAATTTGTACAGTGCCTTTCCAAACCAAAGTATGGGAAACAGTATCTTAAGACAAAAGTTCTGCATTGTATGGATGCAAATGATGACAGTATATAAATTACATGGGAGACCTAATACGTTTTCCATATCACCAGTTCCCGTGTTGCCAGTCTCTTAACATCAAGCAAGAATCAGAGTGAAGTGAATAAACCAGTTTCACACTCTTATTGAACTTCAACTTGGCTTTTATCTATTGTTGTTTGACCTGACTTTTATCTATTGGACTTTCGACCTGACTTTTATCTATTGGACTTTCGACCTGGCTTTTATCAATTGAAATTCAACCTGGCTTTTATCTATTGGACTCTGACCTGGCTTTTATCTATTGGACTTTCGACCTGACTTTTATCTATTGGACTATCGACCTGACTTTTATCTATTGGACTTTGACCTGGCTTTTATCCATTGGACTTCGACCTGGCTTTTATCTATTGGACTTCGACCTGGCATTCCAAAGGATTCTGATTTTGACTGTGATTTCACTGGAAGCGACTATCGACTGATGCCTTCAGACATTATGGTGCTAGATTAGATTATGTAGGCATTTTCTATATTGCACTTAATTACCTGTGCAAGGTCACTAAATTTGAATCAGAGGTACAATTCGAGGGTGCACAAAAAACTTGTTCAGTTGTTACATGAAGTCCACTCAGCACACCCAAAACAGTAACTGCTGGATTACAGATCCATACCTTGTTACCTTGTGCTGTCAGCTCGTGGAGCTCTAGCGATCGTCATGGTGAACACTCTCCATTGCCTCCTATTCGGTGACAAGTCCCTTAATTCCGCCAAATTCATACCAGTTACATCTTGTATCTCATCCATCCATCTCCTCCTTGGGCGACCCCGTCTTCTCCTCCCCGTCATGACGATTCTCTTGGCCAGTTAACAGGGGTGGTTTGCCATTGCCTTCCCCTGGTTTTGCCTGCCGTGCCTGTTCGTTCCCCTTCCTAGGAAGGGTACTAACGGTCCGCACCACGAGAAGGTGGGCACGGAGGACTTTGGTTCACCAGCCCAGGTCGGATCCGAGTCTACGCTCATCAGAGACGTCGGTCAGGTCGCCTCCCCGTTTTACTCTGTATTAGCAGGCACGTAACTAGCCTTTTTCGTTTGGGGGGGCTTAAGCCTTGAACATGGCAGCATTTATACAGTGTTCATACGAATTTTAACCGTAAGCGTACAACGGCTTGACTTGTTTGGGGGGGCTTCAACTTCGTTTGGGGGGGCTTAAGCCCCCCCAAGCCCAACGCTAGATACGTCCCTGTGTATTAGAGTGACTGGTGAACCTTTGCGGACTCCATACCATACCATATTTCACACTAGCTAGCACATGGTTGCTAACAAAATATTTTCATGTAATGTTATGTACATGACGTAATGCAATGTAAGTTTTACCTGAAAACTGTCCAATATTTCATCATCTTGCAGCAGTGCCATCAGCTCTGGCATGCTGCCAATCTCCGCAGATGCAAAACCATCAAACAGAGGGTCCTCTGGGGTGTCTTCTGCAAAAACAACAAATTTCTGTATGTACTCAGCTGCAAATTCAGGTACCATGCTTTTCTGTCAAGGTTGAAAATCAGGATTAAAGTAAATGCAGGTTTTTCAGTAGTGACTGTATGTCCTCAACCCTGTTCAATCTCCACGAATGGATCGGATGCGATCCTTCATCAATGCTGCCCATTTTCCTTCATCAATGCTGCCCATTTGAACAGGTACCATACCACCTTCAGGTCTTTGTGTATGAACCATGGTAGCCGGAGATTCAAATCTGCTACATAAGCCACCATCAGCACATGAACCGATGTCCTGGCATCCACCAGAGGCACCTTGTATGTTCAAACCAAATAACCGATGTAGCAAAACGGGCCAGTAAAGTGAGGCTCACAGTTTCTTGTTGAATTAATCATAGTCTCCAAACTTCTAAAGCACCACTCAAAGGCCAGGCTTATTCACGAGCACCAGACAATTGTAGTTGAGCAACTTATCAAAGGTCACCATGCAGTGGCTTGCGGTAGATTCGAACCTGCAACCCTCTGGTTACAAGGCACAGAACATACCGCTACACCACCAGGTAAAAGAAAAGTTTCTCTCGTTGAGCCAATGTTATTATTGTGCTCTGGTATGTTCTGTAGTCACCAGACCCTCAGAGAACCTTGTAGGACTATTGTAGGTAAAGAATCAGTAGCTATTTTATTCCGGTAATCTATTCATTGAACAAATAAACTATATCATCTGTCTGTTTTCTTCTGCCAACTTATGAATACGTATATCAATCAGTCTGCTTTTCCCTCAAATCCACCTCTATCAACTTGTCAATTCAGTGGGCTGCTCAGTGGTTATATGCAAGAACTGTCTTACCATTAGGATCGGTGCTTGTTGATGGTTTCGGATCAGCTGGGTTACGACTGTAGACTTTTTCCTTTTTAGCTGAACCTTTGGAGGCAGTTGCCATATTTCAGTATGATGCACACTTGTCAAAAGTCACAGACCTTAAACAAAATAAAAAAGAGCCTAATGTCTAGGTGCAGTATATAAACATTGCATGTATATGTGTGCATATATGTATATATATATATACACAATGGCTTTATATATGAAAATGGAATCCTCGTTATATCTTTAATATAGGTGCTTGTGTGTGTATATTTGCACTCGTGTGTGTATTCGTGTTTGTCTATTTACACAACATCTACCCGAATCCAGAATCCCTGAAAGTGGTGGAAATGCAAATTTGACTAAATTCCCGAAAACAGTATTCTGTCAAACGTTCGAATCCTGAAAACTAGTATGGATTAGCCAGCCAATATCCTGAATAGCATATTCGAAAATGTCTCTAAAAGTTAGATTTGCACAGATGACTTTGTTGTAACTTAGAAAATAGATTTCGGAGATCCAGCAAAATTATGTTCCGAGGACTGTTGTTTTGGTTCTGCGCCCACTTCTTTTGTTATCGTGCTCGTCTCGCTGATAGTAGACAAAATAAGTAAATTAGGAATGTTTCAAACAGTTTAGCAACATCTTATGGCATCAAAAGAAGTTTATGTCAATATGAAAAAAAGAAGTGCGTAGCGAATTAGCGCACGAAGACAAAAGAAATATGCGTAGAACCAAAACGACAGCTCTGCATCTGAGGTTACTTAATGGTTACTTACTGCTACTTCAGAGATTTACAGAATTCGCGTCAATTCTCAGCAGATTCCTATCAGAGGCAAATATTAAATCGTAATATTTATGTGGTAACTGTGAGAGTAAGAAACGTAAACTACCCTGTTAATCAGCAAATCTCTGAAATATCGGAGATAGGAAAATTTTATTGGAAAACCCAGAACATAAGGAAGCAAGAAACGAAAACGGAAGTCACCACCCATTTAATAAAACGACAACATAGAGTTACTTATAGAGCGAGCGTTTGACGTCGACCCTGGTTATTTTTCAATGAATTGATCGGGTGATCGGATCCTTCACTAACGCTGCCCGTTTGAATGGGCAGCGTTAAGGTCCCCGTGTACGGACCGTGATAGCCCGAAATTTAAACCTCTGAAATAAACCAGCATCTCTATAGTACCACAGTATAAATAATTATTTATACCGTGATAGCACTGTGATATTACCATCATTATTTTTCTTTTAAGAGTTATTATTATTATTACAGTAGTAGGATAAGACCCAGAGCTTAACGATAGGTCTTTTATGGCAAACAAAGGGCGTTGACGTTATTTCGGCATTATACAGCCTGATAGTAGTTAACACAGCATAAATAATTAATTGTAATTATTTATACTGTGGTAGGAATCCTTGTATTGGAGTAAATGTATTAATTTTATATTTTTCTGAACGTGCGCGGCTCTATGAGTATCTATGCTCTACATAATCAAGATGGCGGTTTCGCGGAATGTCCTCCCTAATAACATCTTTGGTTTAAACCACATCTTTGGTTTAAACCATGATATGTGTATTATTCAGTGTTACCACTCCTTGGGTTTTTTCACAAGATCTTGGGTTTTTTAATTCGAACTTGGGAAATGGGGTTTTTTCATGGAGACCTTGGGTTTATTGCTTGAGTTTGTCTTCTTTTATTGAAACCCTATTTTTCATTAATGTAATCAATTTTTGCAACGGTCCGGATTATCGAGGTCAAGAAATAAATGGCACAATATGCAAACATGTGCTATAGTAGTATATTTCTATGATTAACACATAACTCTAGAGAATAAATGCGCTATACTAGTAGACTAATATATTTAGAAATATAACTCTATTGACCCTTGGAGACTGCAGATTCAGACTGTACTTTCTCGGAAGTTTTCCCAAAGTAATCAACTCTTGCTCTTTTTAAAACTTGATATAATATTTTGAGTTTCATCATGGGCGTCCGCAGGATTTTTTTTGAGGGGGGCACAATATTTTAGGGGGCAAAATTTGTTTAGGGGAATTATGTTTATGCATAGAAACCAAATTTGCATAGAAAATGTTTTTAAAATAATGACCAAGAACTTTACCTAAACAATAATTATTAAGTATTTTCTCGCATTGAAAATTGTGTTGGAACTGTTGTAATAATCATAACAATCACAGATTTTATTTTTGTAAAATAATTGCAAAAACCAGAGCCCCCTTGAGTTTCATAGTCTTTTATCTTTATTCTTGTTGTAAAAATTAAAAAAAATCTAAAATGTGCGAGAAAAGTAATAATTCACGTGATTCGGACACTGATGAAAATAAAAACATGTATATAAACATTTTGAAATTGCTTTGAATATCAACTTATAATTTTTAGCAATAACAATTACCCATAAAATTGTAAAAATGAAAGATAGAAATAAAAGATAGAAGAACATTTTCATAACAGAATTGGTATAATTGCATTATATTATTATATTTTATCTTATAATTCGTTTATTAATTTTAAAAAGTCTACTGAAAAGCTACCTTGGGTTTTCTTGGGTTTTTTCAGTGTCCTAACTTGGGTTTTTCATTTTTTATAAGTGGTAACACTGGTATTATTACATCATAAAAAATAATCTTCGTTTAATATTTTCAAACTGACAATTTATTACGCAGTATGATTACAAATCAGTATGAACGGATGATCACAAGTTATTACATGAGTCGAATTTAACTGTATACGGCAGCCAAACAAGGCGCCCATCACGTCCTACATCTCATGTTTCATGGTTTAAACATGTCACGTAAAGCTTTGATTTCAAGGATTGTTTTGATTTCAATGAATAATAATAATATTTATTAACAAGTTTCATTGTGTAGTTTCTGATACGGTACTGCTGTGTGTCGTAGGCCTAGTTGTGTGATATTCAGGAGCTAGCAATTCAAAGGAAATGAAGTCTACCACAGTCTACTAAAGAATTAGCTAGGTAGGCTACTTGATTTACGGGGTCGTCCCGAATCCCCGAAACCGGATTCCCCGAAAACGACGAAAACACACAACAGCCGGATTTCCCGAAAACAATTTTATAGAAAACGGTCGAAATCCAGAAAACTAATAAAATATTCCCGAAATTAAATTGTAATGTTTTAAATAGAACACACGTTAAAAACGAATTGTTGAAGTTTGAACTCTTATACACGACATAATCTTAGAAAATTGCTATCAGGGATCAGGTCGAAAATCGTTTCAGGGATTCGCTACGCACCACAGATTTAGAGATATATTCAAAAGCACCGATTTGGAAATACGTGAAACATGTTTGCTAAAGAAAAGCAGTCCCGTAAACTAAGGGATCCAGGATAGTATTGAGGTTAGCATGCTTGATTTTCAACCCAGAGTTTGAAGTTGCCAACATTAGTACCTGTGACTGCCCCTATGATTTGATTTGGTTCAACGGGCTGAACCAACTCTGGCACGCCTATGACCGAACCAGTATACAATAACGTCCATCCATCCATCCATCCGTGCGTCCGTCCGTCCGTTTAATATTTATTTACGCAAATATTGAAACAAATTTTTTTAGTTAAATTATGGTTTTAACTAAACTTTTTTCTAGTTAAACTTCATCCTTAACTAATTTTTTTAAGTAAAACTAAAGTTAGCAACTTTTTAGTTAACAATTGCCCATCACTGGGTTTTGGATGGGGTACCGTACCCCCTCACCCGACTTTTTAAACAATGCCCATCAGTATTTTTTATTGAGCCTACCCAGAGATCGGTCTCCACCTTGCTTCATGTATGCAAGAAACTGGTACCCCCACTTTTTTGACGAAAGTTATGCCTCTAGCTCTATGCCATTGATACAAAACAACCACAGTATTGACAGTGAAACTATTGCCATGGCAACAGTAAGAAAGAACGTCAACAATAACGTAGGTCATACAGCTTTATCTTAAACAGCTTGCAATATGCGAAAAACAAGTCAATCTTGTGTAATATGGATTTCTGGTATGCATAAATGCATGTATGTACGTGCCTGAATATTTATATAGCACCTTTCGGCTGTTTGCTACAGCAGAGTTCAAAGTTTTCAGCAGTTGGTAGAATGCTGCAGATATTCCAATAGTACATACAATGCAGACAATCTGATAATGCAAACATGCAAAGTTTGCAAATGCATGCATTTACGCAAATATTGAAACAAACAAATGTCTATCGATTTGCATAGACCGGTATACATAAAGTAAGTATATTCTTTAATATAACAGCTGTGCGTGTACAAATATGTACGTTGGTCTGTACCTATAGCTGCAAAGAGATGTCTTTACGTTAATTTGTATTTATATTAAGTTCATTGTTTTGGCTTTTGTAGCGTTTGTTACTTCGTTGTTCCTTTCTCTTTTGCAGTTTTGGCATACTGAGCCTTGATTTTATCTGCGAGAAACTTAATTTCCGGTTTCTCCAACAGCGAGTCGATTATAGAAGGATCCATGCTGATCTGTCGCAGGTACTGGGTCGTAATCGGATTCTGGAACAAAATGTAACACATGTAGATGGGAATTTATACAGTGCCTTTCCAAACCAAAGTATGGGAAACAGTATCTTAAGACAAAAGTTCTGTGTTGTATGGATGCAAATGATGACAGTACATGTATATAAATTGCATTGGAGACCTAATACGTTTTCCACATCACAAGTTCCCGTGTTGCCAGGCTCTTAACATCAAGCAAAAATCAGAGTGAAGTGAATAAACCAGTTTCACACTCTTACTGAACTTCAACTTGGCTTTTATCTATTGTTGTTTGACCTGACTTTTATCTATTGGACTTTCGACCTGACTTTTATCTATTGGACTTTCGACCTGGCTTTTATCTATTGGAATTCAACCTGGCTTTTATCTATTGGACTCTGACCTGGCTTTTATCTATTGGACTTCAACCTGGCTTTTACCTAGTGGACTTTCGACCTGGCTTTTATTTATTGGACTTTCGACCTGGCTTTTATCTATTGGACTTCGACTTATCTTTTGGACTTCGATCGGACTTTTATCTATTGGACTTTCGACCTGGCTTTTATCTATTGGAATTCAACCTGGCTTTTATCTAGTGGACTTTCGACCTGGCTTTTATTTATTGGACTTTCGACCTGGCTTTTATCTATTGGACTTTGACCTTTACTTTTATCTATTGGACTTCGACTTATCTTTTGGACTTTGATCGGACTTTTATCTATTGTTCTTCGACCTGACTTTTATCTATTGAACTTTCATGTTATTTCTTGTGATATGCCTCTTGATGACAAAAACTGCTCCACTATTTCAAACTCGTCCGCTAATTTTACGCAGGGTTCCTCTTTTTGGCTTTTATTTACATAGATACAATAAACCTATGTTTATTTACATCGGCCATATTGCATAGATTTTAGATTATTATTATTATTAATGCGCAGTAGATAATTATCTAGTGTGCTCTAGAAAGTATCTAGAGTGCACTAGATAGTATCTGGTGCACCGTGCACCAGATAGTATCTAGTGCGCACTAGATAAATAAAAAAATTCACATGTCACCCATGGGCTTCCGTAGTATATGACGTAATGCAATGTAAGTTTTACCTCAAAACTGTTCAATATTTCATCATCTTGCAGCAATGCCATCAGCTCTGGCATACTTCCAATCTCCGCTGAATCGGAGTCGCCAAACAGAGGGTCCTCTGGGATGTCTTCTGCAAAAACAACAAATTTCTGTACATACTTGGCTGTGAATTCACGCTTTTCTGTCAAGGTTGAAAATCAGGATAAAAGTAAATGTACACGTTTTCAGTGTATGTCCTCAACCCTGCTCAATCTCCACGAATGGATCGGATGAGATCCTTCACCAACGGGTACCATACCACCTTCATAAGCCACCATCAGTACATGACAGAGGCGTAGCGACCGCCCTCCGTACCCTCCGACCGGAGGGGGCCCCGCAAGGAAGGGGGCCCCTAAAAGTGGCACAAAAAAAACCGTGAACGGCGTGAAGTCATTATGATACTGTTTTGATACATCGCATAATGCTATTGGCTACGTCATCAGACTTCACTTTTCTGTAAGGGGCCCCGGACGAATGTTCGGAAGGGGCCCCGGACGAATGTTCGGAGGGGGCCACGTTCTTTGTTGCTACGGCTCTGGTACATGCCTGACGCCCACCAGAGGCACCTTGTATGTTCAAACCATAAACCGATATAGCTAACTGAGCCAGTAAAGTGAGGCTCACAGTTTCTTGCTGAATTAATCGTAATCTACAAACTTCTAAAGCACCACTCGAAGGCCAAGCGCAAGGCACCAGCCTATTCATGAGCGCTAGACAATTGTAGGTGAGCAACTTGTGAAAGTCGCTATGCAGTGGCTTGAGGTAGATTCGAATCCGAAACAATCCGGTTACAGGGCACAGAACATACTGCTACACCACCGTGTAAAAGGAAAATTGCTCTCAGTGAGCCAATGCTATTGTTCTCTGGTATTTTCTGTAGTCAAAAGATGCTTCAATCAGAGATCCTCATCGGACTATTGTACGTAAAGAATCGGTGGCTATTTTGTTTAAGTAATCTATTCGTTGAACAAATTAACTATATCATCTGCACATTCATCTTTCCATCTAACTCTACATCTAATTCATCATCTTTTCCATTCATTTTCTATTCATCTATTCAGTCATCCATACTTATTCAGTTACTATATGGTACTTATCGTCATTGTCATCACACAATATTTGCTGTGGCACCACTCAACCTGTGCTCGACAGTGCCTTACATGATATAGTAGTAACAGATGATACAAATTTTGTAATTACAAGCGTAGAATTTAACTGCATACAGCAGCCATGCAAGGTGCCCCTCTGTCCGACTAGTGAATGAATGGCTGAGCCAACCTTATGGGGCTAGCGTGTATTTTCCTTGTACTTCAAATGGCTTCAATAAAAGGATTGATTGATTGATTGATTGATTGATTGATTGATTGAACCCGCGTTCCTCTGACCTTCGTTCCTGCGTGTTACCATTCAACCATCTATCAATTCATCTGTAAATTATGCCTATCCGCTCAACCAGTCATCTCTATTCATTCATCTATTTAGTCATATGTCTGTTTTCTTCTGCCAACTATTGAATATGTATATCAATACCTCTACTTTTCTCTCAAATCCACCCCCATCAATTTGTCAATTCAGTGGGCTGCTCAGTGGTTACATGCCTTACTGTCTTACCATTAGGATCACCCTGAGCACTTGTAGATGGTTTCGGACCAGGTGGGTCACGACTGTAAATTTTTTCTTTTTTAGCTGAACCTTTGGCGGCAGTTGCCATTTTTCAGTATATCATGCACTTGTCAAACGTCAGATCTAAAACAAAATATAAAAGAGCCAGATATAGCCTGTCAAGGCACAGTATATAAACATTGCGTGCATATGTGTGCATATATATTATATATATGATGATGATATTCGTTTTATTGATTCACCAGATGACAAACCGCACCTTAGCTTACAAATAAATGAGTCAAATAATATAAGATAAGAAAGAGATTTAATTATATATATATATATATATAATGAAACTAGTATGGATTCATTATATATATATATATATATATATATATATATATATATATATATATATACATATGAATCGACTATTAGCTACTCATGATTATACTCTGCACCATAGCTACTCACTCTGTATCTCAGCCCCTATGCGTGCTAGATTCATAGCGCAAAGCTTAAAAGGTCATAGATGACAAACGTAGCCACCACTGGGACTGCCTTGGGGCTAATGCACGCCAATTCTGATATAGTCTTTTTCCTGAGTAGGCAACGTTTCACCACGCAAGAAGACTACCTTGGCCACTCAATACCATATGTTCTCCAAGGTATAACTTTGATACCAGAGTATATTATAGCAAGAAATTAACCATAGTCACTCAGTGTTATATGTTCCCCAAGGTATAATTTATAACACCAGAGTATATTATAGCAAGAAATTAACCATACTCACTCAGTGTTATATGTTCCCCAAGGTATAATTATGATACCAGAGTATATTATAGCAAGAAACTAACCATAGTCACTCAGTGTTATATGTTCCCCAAGGTATAATTTATAACACCAGAGTATATTATAGCAAGAAATTAACCATACTCACTCAGTGTTATATGTTCCCCAAGGTATAATTATGATACCAGAGTATATTATAGCAAGAAACTAACCATAGTCACTCAGTGTTATATGTTCCCCAAGGTATAATTTATAACACCAGAGTATATTATAGCAAGAAATTAACCATATTCACTCAGTGTTATATGTTCCCCAAGGTATAATTATGATACCAGAGTATATTATAGCAAGAAACTAACCATAGTCACTCAGTGTTATATGTTCCCCAAGGTATAATTTATAACACCAGAGTATATTATAGCAAGAAATTAACCGTTGTCACTCAGTGATATATGTTCCCCAAGGTATAATTATGATACCAGAGTATATTATAGCAAGAAACTAACCATAGTCACTCAGTGTTATATGTTCCCCAAGGTATAATTTATAACACCAGAGTATATTATAGCAAGAAATTAACCATATTCACTCAGTGTTATATGTTCCCCAAGGTATAATTATGATACCAGAGTATATTATAGCAAGAAACTAACCATAGTCACTCAGTGTTATATGTTCCCCAAGGTATAATTTATAACACCAGAGTATATTATAGCAAGAAATTAACCGTTGTCACTCAGTGATATATATTCTGCAACGTATAAGTTTTACACCACAGTATATTATAGCAAGAAATTAACCATAATCAGTGTTATACGTATATTTTCCAACGTATAATTTTGCTGTGTAATTAGGCGTCCTACTTAGTTTGAAAACTACCTTAGCCACTCAATACTATACGTACATTTCGTCTTGCAGCCCCGAGGGAATGGAATTGCCTACTTATCTTGTTCGATGATCGAACTCTATCTCCTTAAGAACACCTGAAAACTCGGTATTTTTTCATTGGCTTTTAAACATCTGGATATCTAACTGGACTTCTCCTGGCGACTGTATTATTTTTTATTTATATCAATGATATCTTCCTTGATCGTCTACCTTACAAAATTTTATATTATTTGCTGACGACTCCAATGTATTCTATTCTAAAGCCTCCTATAAGGACCTATTTGACATAACTAATGAGGAACTAATGCAAATAGCTAACTGGTTTAAGGCCAATAAACTATCTTGAAACTTAAACAAAACCAATTACATCCTATTTTTCAGCAAAGGGGTAAGATCAGAAACCATACATTAGAAAAGCTTATAATTGACCGGACTGAAATTCCCCAGGTAGACTCGGTTCAATTCCTAGGGGTTTACCTTGACAGATATCTAACCTGGAAAGAACATATTGAACAAATATCCCACAAAATGGCTAGGAATTTTGGGGTGATAAAAAGAATCTCCTACTTACTATCATCTGAAATATTAAATACTCTATATTTTACTATGATTTACCCTTATCTGTATTACTGTAATCTGGTGTGGGCTTCTGACTAAAGTTCTAGGCTTAGCAAATTAAATATACTACACAAAAGAATTATAAAAATAATAACTAAATCGCACTATTTGGATCATACTCATGACTTATTTCTGAGTTTGAGAATACTTAAATTGGACAAGTTACTTGAATGCCAAATTGGTATTTTTATGTATTCATCGATACATCGATACGCCCTATATTCTATGCAGAAATAGACCTCTCGAGACTCTTTCTCAATGACAGTCATATAGTTAGAGTGATTGGTCCACTTTAGGTGCTCCTGCTTAGCGGGATTAACTAATCCCTTTAGGGCCACCTTTTGTGGCCAGTGATGATTATTCTGGTTTTTCGTTTATGTAATTGTTTATGTTCACTCATTGCTTGGTTACAATAAAGATTTTTGTTTTGATTTGATTTGATAAACAAATTACTACTCCATGAGTACTCTCGCTTGTCCACCATGAATTCCCATGTGCATAATTATATACCAAGAAATGCATCTAACTTAAGAAGTGTTTTTGCTAGGACTAATATACGTAAATATTCTATTTTATGTAAGGGTCCACTAACGTGGAACTCAATACCTGGGTCAATTAAAGACTCTGCTAGATTAATATATTTAAACGTCAGTTAAAAGACTGGTCGCCATCAGATTAAATTTTGTAGTATAGATTACTAACAAATGGGTCAGATTTGTTTGTTTACTTATAACTTGAAATGCTACTTGGCTGATTCTAATAAGATTGATGTTGGTATACTGACCTCATAACTTGAAATGCTACTTGGCTGAATCTAATACGATTAATGTTGGTGTACTGACCTCATCAACTTGGATGTATAAGAGTTGGAACTAACATAGATTGAACTAATCTAATATTACATTAATATTACTTTACATTTAAATTTACTTTATATTACATTACAGAATTTATTTCAGTTCACTTGCTATTGCCCTATCTTTGCTCTGCTTCACTTTACTTTATTGTATCCTATATTGTATTAACTTACTTAATCTCCTGGTCCTTATATTCGACTCCCATGTTGGGATTAACAAGCAATAGGGGGCTCGCCTCAGCGCGACACCATCCCTTCTGGGTCTTTATTGGTATCCTATTAATATTTCCGATCCTTATCATTCAGGTTTCTTTTCTTTTATTAAACAGTCAGGCTCAGCACACACCAATGATACTAATATAACGAACATATATTATTGCTTTGAACATTTGGTAATCTTATGTATTAAAATAAACATGTTAATATGATAAATTAAATTAGTTGTGTGTATTGTTATTTAATACAAACATTGGTTTACTAAAATAGTATCTGTTAAACGGTAAACGAGTCTTTAACTGGTAAAACAACCTGATGTTAAAGTTTCTATGTAAATCAAATGTGCGGACCAATAAAAATGTTCTGTTCTGTTCTGTAACATAATATGATCATATTCTGAACCGCAGCTACTCATTACTCACTATTAAAACTACCTCAGCCACTCAGTAATATATGTTCCCAAGATATAATTTTATACCAGAAATTTATTATAATTTGAACCATAGCAACTTATTGTGTAGAAAGAATTATTACTTATCATTAATCAAAACGCTGAAACTCGTTAATATTACTACTATGTATTAAAACTACCTTAGCCACTCAGAACTATATGTTCCGTAAGGTATAATATTTACACCAGAATATGATTATATTCTGAACCATGGCTACTCATTGTGTGGACAGAATTATTACTTATAGTAATAGCATTAATCAAAACGTTGAAACTTGTTAAAATTGGTACTAAGTATTAAAACTACCTTAGTGACTCAGTACCATATGTTCTCCAAGGTATTGTTTTTACATAAGAATATGATTATATTCTGAACCATAGCTACTCGTTGTGTAAACAGAATTATTACTTTTAATATCATTAATCAAAACGTTGAAACCTGCTAATATTACTACTACGTATTAAAACTACCTCAGCCACTCAGGACTATAATTTATGTTCCATAAGGTATAATATTGATTCCAGAATATGATTATATTCTGAACCATAGCTACTCATTCTGTGGACATAATTATTACTTATAGAAAAAGCATTAATCAAAACGTTGAAACTCGTTAATATTACTTATAGTAATATAAACTCGTTTATATTACTACTACGTATTAAAACTACCTTAGCCACTCAGAGCTATATGTTCCATAAGGTATTATAATATTTATACATGAATATGATTATATTCTGAACCATAGCTACTCATTGTGTAGACAGAATTATTACTTATAGTAATAGCATTAATCAAAACGATGAAACTCGTTAATATTTCTACTACGTATTAAAGATACCTTAGCCACTCAGAACGACATGTTCCATAAGGTATAATATTTTCACCAGAATATGATTATATTCTGAACCATAGCTACTCATTGTGTGGACAGAATTATTACTTATAGTAATAGCATTAATCAAAACGTTGAAACTCGTTTATATTACTACTACGTATTAAAACTACCTTAGCCACTCAGAACTATATGTTCCATAAGGTATAATATTTACACCAGAATATGATTATATTCTGAACCATAGCTACTCATTGTGTGGACAGAAATATTACTTATAGTAATAGCATTAATCAAAACGTTGAAACTCGTTTATATTACTACTACGTATTAAAACTACCTTAGCCACTCAGAACAATATGTTCCATAAGGTATAATATTGATTCCAGAATATGATTATATTCTGAACCATAGCTACTCGTTCTGTGGACAGAATTATTACTTTTAGTAATAGCATTAATCAAAACGTTGAAACTCGTTAATATTAATACTATGTATTAAAACTACCTTAGCCACTCAGAACTATATGTTCCATAAGGTATTATAATATTTATACATGAATATGATTATATTCTGAACCATAGCTACTCATTGTGTAGACAGAATTATTACTTATAGTAATAGCATTAATCAAAACGATGAAACTCGTTAATATTACTACTACGTATTAAAGATACCTTAGCCACTCAGAACGATATGTTCCATAAGGTATAATATTTTCACCAGAATATGATTATATTCTGAACCATAGCTACTCATTGTGTAGACAGAATTATTACTTATAGTAATAGCATTAATCAAAACGATGAAACTCGTTAATATTACTACTACGTATTAAAGATACCTTAGCCACTCAGAACGATATGTTCCATAAGGTATAATATTTTCACCAGAATATGATTATTTTCTGAACCATAGATACTCATTGTGTGGACAGAATTATTACTTATAGTAATAGCATTAATCAAAACGTTGGAACTCGTTAATATTACTACTACGTGTTAAAACTGACTTAGCCACTCAGAACTATATGTTCCATAAGGTATAATATTGATACCAGAATATGATTATATTCTGAACCATGGCTACTCATTGTGTAGACAGAATTATTACTTATAGTAATAGCATTAATCAAAACGTTGAAACTTGTTAAAATTGGTACTAAGTATTAAAACTACCTTAGTGACTCAGTACCATATGTTCTCCAAGGTATTGTTTTTACATAAGAATATGATTATATTCTGAACCATAGCTACTCGTTGTGTAAACAGAATTATTACTTTTAATATCATTAATCAAAACGTTGAAACCTGCTAATATTACTACTACGTATTAAAACTACCTCAGCCACTCAGGACTATATGTTCCATAAGGTATAATATTTACATCAGAATATGATTATATTCTGAACCATAGCTACTCATTGTGTGGACAGAATTATTACTTATAATAATGACATTAATCAAAACGTTGAAACTCGTTAATATTACTACTATGTATTAAAACTACCTTAGCCGCTCAGGACTATATGTTCCATAAGGTATAGCATTACACCAGAATATGATTATATTCTAAACCATAGCTACTCATTGTCTGGACAGAATTATTACTTATAGTAATAGCACTAATCAAAACGTTGAAACTCGTTAATATTACTACTACGTATTAAAACTACCCTAGCCACTCAGAACTATATGTTCCATAAGGTATAATATTGATTCCAGAATATGATTATATTCTGAACCATAGCTACTCATTCTGTGGACATAATTATTACTTATAGTAAAAGCATTAATCAAAACGTTGAAACTCGTTAATATTAATACTACGTATTAAAACTACCTTAGCCACTCAGAGCTATATGTTCCATAAGGTATTATAATATTTATACATGAATATGATTATATTCTGAACCATAGCTACTCATTGTGTAGACAGAATTATTACTTATAGTAATAGCATTAATCAAAGCGATGAAACTCGTTAATATTACTACTACGTATTAAAGATACCTTAGCCACTCAGAACGATATGTTCCATAAGGTATAATATTTTCACCAGAATATGATTATATTCTGAACCATAGCTACTCATTGTGTGGACAGAATTATTACTTATAGTAATAGCATTAATCAAAACGTTGAAACTCGTTTATATTACTACTACGTATTAAAACTACCTTAGCCACTCAGAACTATATGTTACATAAGGTATAATATTTACACCAGAATATGATTATATTCTGAACCATAGCTACTCATTGTGTGGACAGAAATATTACTTATAGTAATAGCATTAATCAAAACGTTGAAACTCGTTTATATTACTACTACGTATTAAAACTACCTTAGCCACTCAGAACTATATGTTCCATAAGGTATAATATTGATTCCAGAATATGATTATATTCTGAACCATAGCTACTCGTTCTGTGGACAGAATTATTACTTATAGTAATAGCATTAATCAAAACGTTGAAACTCGTTAATATTAATACTATGTATTAAAACTACCTTAGCCACTCAGAGCTATATGTTCCATAAGGTATTATAATATTTATACATGAATATGATTATATTCTGAACCATAGCTACTCATTGTGTAGACAGAATTATTACTTATAGTAATAGCATTAATCAAAACGATGAAACTCGTTAATATTACTACTACGTATTAAAGATACCTTAGCCACTCAGAACGATATGTTCCGTAAGGTATAATATTTAATCCAGAATATGATTATATTCTGAACCATGGCTACTCATTGTGTGGACAGAATTATTACTTATAGTAATAGCATTAATCAAAACGTTGGAACTCGTTAATATTACTACTACGTGTTAAAACTGACTTAGCCACTCAGAACTATATGTTCCATAAGGTATAATATTGATACCAGAATATGATTATATTCTGAACCATGGCTACTCATTGTGTAGACAGAATTATTACTTATAGTAATAGCATTAATCAAAACGTTGAAACTTGTTAAAATTGGTACTAAGTATTAAAACTACCTTAGTGACTCAGTACCATATGTTCTCCAAGGTATTGTTTTTACATAAGAATATGATTATATTCTGAACCATAGCTACTCGTTGTGTAAACAGAATTATTACTTTTAATATCATTAATCAAAACGTTGAAACCTGCTAATATTACTACTACGTATTAAAACTACCTCAGCCACTCAGGACTATATGTTCCATAAGGTATAATATTTACATCAGAATATGATTATATTCTGAACCATAGCTACTCATTGTGTGGACAGAATTATTACTTATAATAATGACATTAATCAAAACGTTGAAACTCGTTAATATTACTACTATGTATTAAAACTACCTTAGCCGCTCAGGACTATATGTTCCATAAGGTATAGCATTACACCAGAATATGATTATATTCTAAACCATAGCTACTCATTGTCTGGACAGAATTATTACTTATAGTAATAGCACTAATCAAAACGTTGAAACTCGTTAATATTACTACTACGTATTAAAACTACCCTAGCCACTCAGAACTATATGTTCCATAAGGTATAATATTGATTCCAGAATATGATTATATTCTGAACCATAGCTACTCATTCTGTGGACATAATTATTACTTATAGTAAAAGCATTAATCAAAACGTTGAAACTCGTTAATATTAATACTACGTATTAAAACTACCTTAGCCACTCAGAGCTATATGTTCCATAAGGTATTATAATATTTATACATGAATATGATTATATTCTGAACCATAGCTACTCATTGTGTAGACAGAATTATTACTTATAGTAATAGCATTAATCAAAGCGATGAAACTCGTTAATATTACTACTACGTATTAAAGATACCTTAGCCACTCAGAACGATATGTTCCATAAGGTATAATATTTTCACCAGAATATGATTATATTCTGAACCATAGCTACTCATTGTGTGGACAGAATTATTACTTATAGTAATAGCATTAATCAAAACGTTGAAACTCGTTTATATTACTACTACGTATTAAAACTACCTTAGCCACTCAGAACTATATGTTACATAAGGTATAATATTTACACCAGAATATGATTATATTCTGAACCATAGCTACTCATTGTGTGGACAGAAATATTACTTATAGTAATAGCATTAATCAAAACGTTGAAACTCGTTTATATTACTACTACGTATTAAAACTACCTTAGCCACTCAGAACTATATGTTCCATAAGGTATAATATTGATTCCAGAATATGATTATATTCTGAACCATAGCTACTCGTTCTGTGGACAGAATTATTACTTATAGTAATAGCATTAATCAAAACGTTGAAACTCGTTAATATTAATACTATGTATTAAAACTACCTTAGCCACTCAGAGCTATATGTTCCATAAGGTATTATAATATTTATACATGAATATGATTATATTCTGAACCATAGCTACTCATTGTGTAGACAGAATTATTACTTATAGTAATAGCATTAATCAAAACGATGAAACTCGTTAATATTACTACTACGTATTAAAGATACCTTAGCCACTCAGAACGATATGTTCCATAAGGTATAATATTTTCACCAGAATATGATTATATTCTGACCCATAGCTACTCCTTGTGTGGACAGAATTATTACTTATAGTAATAGCATTAATCAAAACGTTGAAACTCGTTTATATTACTACTACGTATTAAAACTACCTTAGCCACTCAGAACTATATGTTCCATAAGGTATAATATTCACACGAGAATATGATTATATTCTATACCATAGCTACTCATTGCGTGGACAGAATTATTACTTATAGTAATAGCATTAATCAAAACGTTGAAACCTGCTAATATTACTACTACGTATTAAAAGTACCTCAGCCACTCAGGACTATAATGTTCTATAAGGTATAATATTTATTTATACAAGAATATGATTATATTCTGAACCGTAGCTACTCATTGTGTGGACAGAATTATTACTTATAGTCATAGCATTAATCAAAACGTTGAAACTCGTTAATATTACTACTATGTATTAAAACTACCTTAGCCACTCAGAACTATATGTTCCGTAAGGTATAATATTTAATCCAGAATATGATTATATTCTGAACCATGGCTACTCATTGTGTGGGCAGAATTATTACTTATAGTAATAGCATTAATCAAAACGTTGGAACTCGTTAATATTACTACTACGTATTAAAACTACCTTAGCCACTCAGAACTATATGTTCCATAAGGTATAATAATATTTATACATGATGAATATGATTATATTCTGAACCGTAGCTACTCATTGTGTAGACAGAATTATTACATATAATAATGCCATTAATCAAAACGTTGAAACTCGTTAATATTGCTACTACGTATTAAAACTACCTTAGCCACTCAGAACTATATGTTCCATAAGGTATAATATTTTCACCAGAATATGATTATATTCTGAACCATAGCTACTCATTGTGTGGACAGAATTATTACTTATAGTAATAGCATTAATGAAAACGATGAAACTCGTTAATATTACTACTACGTATTAAAGATACCTTAGCCACTCAGAACTATATGTTCCATAAGGTAGAATATTTACACCAGAATATGATTATATTCTGAACCATAGCTACTCATTGTGTAAACAGAATTATTACATTTAATATCATTAATCAAAACGCTGAAACCTGCTAATATTACTACTACATATTAAAACTACCTTAGCCACTCAGGACTATATGTTCCATAAGGCACAATAATATTTATACATGAATATGATTATATGCTGAACCATAACTACTCATTGTGTGGACAGAATTATTACTTATAGTAATAGCATTAATCAAAACGTTGAAACTTGCAAATATTACTACTACGTATTAAAACTACCACTCAGTACTATATGTTCTCCAAGGTATAATTTTTACACCAGCATATATGGTTATATTCTGAACCATAGCTACTCAGTACACATTTTGAACAAGTATATGATTATATTCTGAACCAGAGCTACTCAGTACTCATCCACTAGATTTAACCGGCGAAAAAATAGGACACAATTTTTGGTTTACATTGATAATTGAAAAAGTTATGCAGAAAATTCAACAAAAACGTTGAAGCTTGTTAATATTGGTACTATGTAAGGATCGGTAATTTGTTTTAAAAACAAGCCGCCTTATTTTATAAATATATGAAATATATACATTGAGTATCCGAGGTCTTCTTTTTCACCAGGCCTGATATAGGGGGTCGAATTTCAGATTAAATTTCCTTCTAATCTACTTGCATTCTAGGTTTCTCCATGGGATGTCTGGCAGCAGACTACGTCAGGAGTCAGGTACCATTTTGATTTCTGTTAAGAAACACATCTGACTATTTTTTTCAGGCTCTCAAACGTTAACTACTCACCAAAAGTGAAGAGCTAACGACAAAGAGTAGATAGCGTATATGTTTCATAGCATGAAATGAGTAGCTAATGTGCGATTAACACTAATATATATATAGGCTGCAAAGGTTCACCAGTCACTCTGGTACAGAGTAAAGCAGGGAGGCGACCTGACCGACGACTCTGATGAGCGTAGACTCGGATCCGACCTGGGCTGGTGAACCAAAGTCCTCCGTGCCCACCTTCTCGTGGTGCGGACCGTTAGTACCCTTCCTAGGAAGTACTCTTCCTAGGAGGGGGAACGAACGGGCACGGCAGGCAAAACCAGGGGAAGGCAATGGCAAACCACCCCTGTTAATCATGCCAAGAAAATCGTCATGCCACACACCAAACCACGCCGATGGTCGCGGATGGAGGGACTCCCAGGCCGGAGCGCTGAGGTGGGACTCCCAGGCCAAAGCGCGACTCAAGGGCTACTGGGAGAAGTAGCAAGACGGCAACGGAGACTGTGTGGCATGACGATCGCTAGGGCTCCTAGAGCCGACGGCACAAAGAGAGAGATATATATATATATATATATATATATATATATATATATATATATATATATATATATATATATATATATATATATATATAATGAAACTAGTATGGATTAGCCAGCCAATATCCTGAATAGTAAATTCGAAAATGTCTCTAAAAGTTAGATTTGCACAAATAACTTTGTTGTAGATTAGAAAATAGATTTCGGGGATCCGGCAAAATTCTGTTTCGAGGATTAGGGTTTTGGGAAATCGCTGTGCACACTTGTTTTGTCTTCGCGCTCGTTCTCGCTGATAGTAGACAATATAAATTAAGATTGTTTCCAACAGTTTAGCAACATCTTATGGCATCAAAAGCCGTTGAAGTCAATACGAAATAATTGGGTGTGTAACGAATTCGCACACGAAGACAAAAGTGTGCGTAGAACCAAAACGACAGCTGTGCATCTGAGGTGACTTGATGTAGGCCCAAGGACTCTTTATTCAAAATATATATATATATAAATATAGAAGCCTTGATGTAGGCCTAATGGTTACCTACTGCTACTTCGTTTCTTACCAAATTTCCTTCCGAGACATTTACAGAATTCGCGTCAGTTCTCAGCAGATTCCTATCAGAGACAAATATTAAATCGTGATTATTGGTTGTAACTGTGAGATTAAGCAACGAAAACTACGCTGTTAATCAGCAAATCTGTGAAATATCAGAGATAGGAAAATTTTGTTGGAAAACCCAAAGCACAGGAAAGCAAGAAACGAAAACGGAAGTCACCACCCCATTTAAATTACACGACGACATTATGTATCGCTGTTACAAATAATAATAATAATAATAATAATAATAATAATAATAATAATAATAATAATAATAATAATAATAATAATAATAATAATAATAATAATAATAATAATTTAACGAAATAATATACGGGGCCAATCTGATTGCTCTGAAGAAGAAAGACGGAGGCATCAGACCAATCGCGGTCGGATACACGTTGCGACGCCTAGCAGCTAAATGCGCGAACACCCACGCTGTTACGAGATTGTCTCCTCTGCTCGGCCCTATCCAACTGGGGGTTGGCATACCAGGAGGCGCAGAAGCAGCAGTACACGCAACCCGCCGCTGGGTTACCTCGATGCCAACAGGTCGAGTTCTGGTAAAACTAGATTTTGTCAACGCATTTAACACTCTTCGCAGGGACTCTCTCCTGGAAGCGGTCGCAAGAGACATACCAGAACTTTACCGTTTCGCACATGCCGCATATTCCTGCAAACCTTTGTTACGACATGGATCAAATATTATTCGATCAGAAGAAGGAACTCAGCAGGGTGATCCGATGGGTCCCCTAGAATTCTGCCTCACAGTAAAGCCGATCCTGTTAAAGCTGATATCGGAGTTGAGAGTGGCCTTCCTTGACGATCTGACACTGGGAGGCAAGTTGGACGAGGTGGCCCAAGATATTCAGTTGATCGCTCAGGAGTCAGCTAAGATTGGACTTCAACTAAACCGCGCGAAATGCGAAATAGTCTTTCAGAATCATGAAAATAAAACCGACGATCCCTCGTTCCACGGCTTCACACACATACCATTAGGAGAGACAACGCTGTTGGGCTCACCTCTGATGCCTGGACCAACCGTCGACAAGGTGATAAACAAGAAGGCGGATGACCTGGAACGAGCTGTAGGGAGACTCTCCATACTTCACTCGCATGACGCTCTAATCCTGTTACGAAATGGATTGAGCGTGCTAAAGCTCCTTTACACAATGCGCACAGCCTTATGCTTCGACTGTCCTAGTCTAACAAGATTTGACTCTTTGTTACGAAATGGATTGTCGAAAATTTTGAACGTGGAACTGTCGGACGAGAATTGGCTTCAGGCATCCCTTCCGGTGAAGGATGGTGGCCTTGGGATACGCTGTGCTGCTACGCTGGCACTTTCTGCCTTCTTGGCTTCTGCTGCGAGCACAGGCGAACTCCAAGCACACATGCTGCCACCAGAACTAGCTGATGCCTCAGACGATCTTGTAACCACAGCACTGAAAGCATGGACAACGCTCACGAGTGCGGATCCACCAACCGGATCTACAGCTCATCGTCAAAGAGAATGGGACAGCCGCTGGATAAATAAGGCGTGGACAACTTTGCACGAGTCTGCGAACAATGCACTGGACCGGGCTCGTCTCTTAGCTTCTCGGGCACCACACGCGGGAGACTGGTTGCTAGCTCCTCCGGTCACTGCATTGGGCCTCCGCTTGTCCGATGAAGTGATACGGATCGCGGTTGGAATTAGACTTGGAACGACTCTGTGCGAACTACATTTGTGTCAGTGTGGCGAGAGAGTTGACGCCAGAGGACTCCACGGTCTTGTCTGCAGAAAAAACGCTGGCAGACATCAACGGCACAACATGCTCAACGATGTCATATGGAGATCGTTTGGAAGAGCAAATATCCCTTCTCAGAAGGAACCGTTGGGCCTCACCAGAGAGGACGGCAAGCGACCTGACGGCGTAACGCTTATCCCGTGGTCATGCGGAAGGTGCCTCACTTGGGATGTGACCGTTTCGAACACATATGCAGCGTCACATCTGGCTGCAACATCAACCGGAGCAGGTGAGGCCGCAAACCGGGCAGCCGCCGCCAAAAGATCCAAATACGACACAATCACCCGAAAGCATGCTTTTGTAGCGGTTGCAGTGGAGACGAGTGGTGCATGGAGTTCCGAAGGATTGGATTTTGTGTTGTAACTAGAACATAGGCTGACGGATTCAACTCAGGACACGCTTGAGACAAGCTACCTGTTTCAGAGACTGTCGATAGCTGTCCAACGCGGGAATGCCATCTGCTTCTCATCGACATTTTCACGATAAATTGTTCACTGAGTGACGCTGAGATGGCGCTTCAGATTATTTAATCATTATTGTTAATAATAATAATAATAATAATAATAATAATAATAATAATAATAATAATAATAATAATAATAATAATAATAATAATAATAATAATAATAATTATAATCTTTTTCTGCATTAATTCAAACCGTCAAACGCAGTAAGATTACAGTACAATTATTAATATCTTAACCAAACACACGTTATGGCAGCTATGCAAGGCGCCCGTCTGAGGGGGTTGAGGGAATCGAACCCCGTACTGCTGCTCTCCTGGCCATGGGTGTTACCACTTACCATTACTCTATCCCCTCCCTCATTAGCTATTACATACTCTATTATTGTATACGGTTTTCATAGAGCGACCGCTCGACCCTGTTCAGGCTGTTCATTGCTCAATGAATTAATTGATCGGGTGAAATCCTTCGAATCACCACCGCTGCCCGTTTCAGGCCCGGCCCTAGGGTGTGCAGGGCCCAGGGCAGGAAGCGATGAGCTGGGCCCCAAGCATAAAAGGAATTGCGGAGTTGATTTCCTGTCAATACGGTATTGGCAATACCATATAATATTAAAATAATGCAAAATGGAAATTAAATAGCTTAATCAGTGCTTTTTCCTGCCGGAACGCTCTGGAACGGCGTTCAGCTAGGCACCTTTTTCAGCCATTAAAAATTATTTAGTTATTTTAATAAAGGAATAATTTAGTTATTTTAATGTGACGTCAACAATTTTCTTGGGAAAAGCACTGGCGTAAACTTGTCCAAAATATTAGGGGCATTTCGTTATTCATTCAACACTTGTTGCATTGGGTGTACAGTCCATCTCAATTAATTATTGGGGGGCGTGCCCCGGCTCCCCCAGAGTATACGCCTATGGGGAAAGGTCTCACCTAGATCCCTCCCCGAACCCAAACCCCTTTTGTTCTAGAGCTTCGCCCTCGATGTAGCCCTTCCATCAAAGCTCGAGGGTACGTACCATACGTATTCTATTTTTTTAAAGGTACGTACGTATTTTAACGTACCCTATTTTAGGGTACGTAAACAATACAAAAATACGTTAACCACGTCATTGCTCATTATCCAATCAAATAATTGTTTTTCGCATTTTTCAACACTTTCACGTGCGTCCATTCCTTCCCACGTTCTCTGGGCATCGCTGAATCGCTGACTGATGCGTATAAAGATATACTACAACTTTTGAGTTACAGAAATTTGCAAACCAGTGACGTGTACTTAGCTCTCCTCAGAATGAAAGTACAATTTGCATCAAATTAATTATAACCGAAGAATTAATCGAATTAAATTTATTGCTACGCTACCGGAAGTACCGGTTTCAATGACTCATACTGTTGACGTCAGATTATACGTAGGCAATGGGTCGCCGAGTAAACCATAACTAAAATTTTCGTGCATGATACGTACCATACGCGTATTGCATTTTTTGAAAGGTACGTACGTATTTTAACGTATTCTATTTTAGGGTACGCGTACCCTCGAGCTTTGCCTTCCATAATTGTTCAGTTCCGGAACCTTTTTTCTAGAAAAAAAAGCACTGGGCTTAATGAACACAAAATGCAAACCATGCAGGCTCTTGATACCAGCATTATACTATAAAAGCAATACGCGGGTTATTATGTTTTACTGAATTATTTGGATATCTAACAACTGAAAAGGATGTTAATAATTGGATATTTTAGCATCCTTCTAATTGAAAGTTCGTTAGTCACAATATATGCAATAGGCCTAGCGTGGGTTCTATATGGGCCTAAAGTTGTTACTCGCTATATCTGCAGGCTAGCTTTTCCTAAATTACCCTATCACATTCACGCGGCAAATTGACTGCCAGCATTGTTGCTAAGAGATGTGAGCGTTGTCAGCGTTCAATCTCATCACAGTAAAAAAATATAACCAGCAGTGCGGGGCCTTTGAAAGCGCGGGGCCCAAGGCGGCTGCCTCGTTCGCCTTGCCGTAGGGCTGGGCCTGGCCCGTTCGAATGGGCGCCACGCCATTTCAGATGCCCGTGTACGGACCGTGCTAGCCCGAGATTTAAACATCTGAAATAAAATTAAGCCAGCATATAATACAGAGGCGAATTGGACGCAGCTAAGCTCTTACCAATGTAGCCAACTAGGCCTAAAGTGATTATGCTGCGAACGAACATGGCCAATGGGTAATAAGACGACGAGGGGAGGTGATTCCGGATATTTCTAGGGCCTTTAGCGCCTCTCGAAGTCAACTACTACTCAGAGGCGCTCCCGACTACAGCATTTGATACTGTGCCGGAATTTTCACGCCGAAGCGCCACGAGCAATTGCGAGTGAAGGACTTGCCCAAGGTCCGTACGCAGCGGCTAGAGTGGGATTCGAACCTGCAACCCTCCGGTCACAATTTAATAGGCGCCGAACTTACCACTGAGCCACCACTACTCAGAACTATTCAGCTCCATACTACACTTATTCGATTTCTTTCATATTGTCCAATAAACATTGTTGTATTGTATCCAGAAATTTATAAAGCGTCTCTCGCAAGCTATTCAGAGGCGCAATAACTATTCGGTTTAAATTGGTTATAAAATGAATCCTCAGCCATCCTGATTACACCAACTCCAACTCTAAAATCTTTTGTTATATTCATATAGTTATTCAAAATTATGATTATGATTATTATGATTATTATTATTGTTGTTGTTGTTGTTGTTGTTGTTGTTGTTGTTGTTGTTGTTGTTGTTGTTGTCACTCAGTGAACAGTTTATCATGAAAAGTTAGGTCCAGCTTGGATGGGTCCGCCGGTCCTTGATCCCGATCGCAGTCCTGAAATGGTGCCCCGGTATATGCGACTGCATTGAATCGTTGAATTGTTATTGAATTATTATTATTTTTTCGCCCGAGGTAAGTATAGGCCTAAGATCCCTCAGGCTCTAAGATATTAACAGTGGTTGAAAGCTTGGAGTACGTGGTCTTCATCCCCGGAATGTAAAGTGAACGTGCCTCCAAAAGCTAATAGTAATAATATTAATAATAATAATGATAATAATTATTATTATTATTATTATTATTATTATTATTATTATTATTATTATTATTATTATTATTATTATAACGTATCTTTATTAATTCAAATCGACAAGCACACAGCAAGATCACATCAGAAAATGACAGTACAATCAAGATCATAATAATATGATCCCTCAGGCGGTCAAAACTATTCCGGAGATATTATGGTGTTATTCTGGAACAGCTTCTCCCTCATCAAGATTCTGTTGGGCAAAGCTTCCTCGACATGCAATTGCATGCATTAAAGCGTTGAATGGTGACAGAGAGGCGTTGGAAGAGATAGCAAGTCTCTCTGGGTTCTCCGGTGATTAACGTTAGACGTTTGCCCAGTTCTTTAACAAAGTCCATTCCGCTGGTGTTAATGGGGCCTAGAGTCTCGAAAGCCACAGGTACGAAACGTGGTCTGCGAGTAGTTGGTTGTACTTGATGGTTTTTCTTGCAGCCGCCAGTTCCGCCGCCGCCCCGGCCTCTGCTGCAGTCGCGTGAAGGTAGGATGGGGCCAATGTGTCGGGGGTTATATTATTATTATTATTATTATTATTATTATTATTATTATTATTATTATTATTATTATTATTATTATTATTATTATTATTATTATTATTATTATTATTTATTATTAATTATTATTATTATTATTATTATTATTATTATTATTATTATTATTATTATTATTATTATTATTATTATTATTATTATTATTATTATTATTATTATTATTATTGTCTAGGCATAGCTCGCGGACCTAAGCATTTAAAAATTAGGCTAAAATTTATTACTTCAAATTTAATCAAAATAACAGGCAGGCTATTTCCACAGTACTGTTTAATAGTGTATGAATCTGAAAAACACAGGTTGTTAATGGTAACTTAATGTTTAAACCATGCAGTGTAAATCATTAATGAATATTTTCAGAACGCTCACGCGGACCCCGCCATATCCTTCGCGGACCCCTCTTGGTCCGCGGACCACAGTTTGAAAAACTCTGGACTAGTCTATGACTTTAAGATGTTTCTATGGCTCTAAGATCTTCTTTGACTCTAAGATCTTTGGCAGTAGTATAGGAGAAAATGTATTAATTTTACATTTCTCTGAACGTGCGCAAAATATCTATGCTCTACATAATCAAGATGGCGGTTTCGCGGAATGTTTAAACATGTCGCGCAAATAATAATATCAGAAACTAAGCAATGAAACTTGTTTATAAATTATTATTCATTTAAATCAAAGCTTTTTTTTATTGTGGTTGTGTGATATTCAAGAACTAGAAATTCAAAGGAAATGAAGTCTACTAAAGAATTAGCTAGGTACATATTTAAAGATAATATATTTAAAAGCACCAATTTGGAAATAGGGTGAAAATATAGGTGAAACATGTTCGCCAAAGAAAAGCAGTCTCATAAGCTAAGCGATACACGATAGTCTAGATTATAAAGGTTAGCATGCTTAAATGTCAATCCAGAGGTTGAAGTTGCAATAATTCGTACCTATGACTAACCCTTTGATGTGGCTCAACGGGGTTAACCAACTTTGGCACTTTGGCACGCCTATGACCGAACAAGTATAAACAATATGGCCGCCCCAGACTGGAAGACAGTAGAGCGTTGGATAATATTCAAACACACCCTTTTGAAAACGTATCCGATGGATGGAGAGCTGATTCCAGTCTGAAATACACAGAAATTGGCATTTTTATACTTTCAATTAGTGGGCATGACCGGAATTTTGTAGATCCAGCCTACGATGAGGTATGAACACAAAGCGTGGAGAGGAAAGCGTGGAGAGGATGTGAATGTGTGTGGAAAAGAAAACTGGAATGACAGCATGGCACAAGTCATGATAGATTTCCAGCATATCAGCAGGATTTTGCCTGGCAAAGCACATTTTGTCATGAAAACATTTTCTTGTAAATTCTTATATGTACATCAGAAACATACCCAATTGAATGATTTATTTCAAGCAATGAAAGTTTTCTTTTACAGACTTGCTTTATTGTGTTCCTTACTCATTGATTACTTATTTATTGAAGTGCTTGATTATCTCACAGTCTGGAGCGACTGTGAGAACTGTGTGATTATTAGTTAATGCATAGTTCAGATGACAATTAGACTGTTTCAAAAATGTTCCTTATGTGTTTTAGGGAGCTTGGAATCCTGCGCAAAAGAACACTTACCAAATCATCTGCTGTCGAGGGAGAGAGAAAAAGAGCCAAAAAGTCAAGTGAGTAAATATCAGTAAACTGTACTATTGCTGATCTGTTTGATGATTTATGTATCTATTGTGTAGCACTCTTTAAGAGTCTCACTTGATAAGGATCAAGTTGAACTGTAGTTGATAGTGTGCAAAAACTGTCATGTCAATGACAGTTGACATGACAGTTGACATGTCTTGTCGTTGTTTGGCGTTTATTCACAGTTGCCTGTCACTCCATCTGGAACTCTCCATCTTCTCAAATTCGCAATCCTCCTACCAAGATGTCTTTTGGTGTGAACTGAAAACTTGCCTGTTCCAGTCTCCTATGGTTCCTAATGTTTCCTATTGCTTGCTTGAATACATGCTTCTGAACTTTGTAAGAAGGACATTATCATCGCCCTCACTCTGCTGCTTGTCTTCGTCCTCTTTGTTCCTCTGACTGTTTGGACCTCCTCGTTCCCCGTGTCAGGACTTCTCTGGCTCAATCTAGGTCTTTTGCTTCCATTGGCTCTTTGGAATGAGCTTCCTCCGTTCGTTCGTTCTTCTATTCTCTCAGGTAACGTCTCTTCCTCTTTTACCTTTCTTAAAACTTGCTTTTTCTCTAAGGGTTTCTCGCACTGGTAGCGCTTCTGAATGGCCCGCCCGCTAGAAGCACTTTATAAATATCCGAATACAATACAAATTATACAATATAATATCAAATTACAGTATTGTATTTAATTTGTATTGCACTGCTTTTAAGAAACTCACCAGTAACACAGATTGCATTAATAGTTTTTCTCAGTTGTGAGCTTTTGAGGTTCTGCAGGTGCTCTGTGATGGTGTTCTGTTACAGTTGCATATAAAATCTCCTCTTTTTATTATTCAAGTGTTTATATTGTATTGATTATATATTGACCTCCAAATTATGGCTAGCTGGAATAAAGATTAGTAACCAATTAATTGCAAAATCAGGTAATTGAAAGAGAAGGGTCCCACAAAGCTGAGTATTTTTTGATAAGTTGGAAAAAGCAACCGATCTTAAGTTTGTGTTGGTGGGATTAATTGTGAGTGGAATGTGGGCAGTACAATAGTACAATCTGCTATTTTGTTTGTATTATTTCAGATCAAATTTTCAGCTTCCTAATCGTTATCGATTTTGAGTCAACCTGTTGGCAAGGAGAACGACATCGAACACAAGAAATCAGTGAGAATCTTTACATTCAAATTTATGCAAATATATTCGTATTTTTATCTAATCTAGCAGCTTCCACGACACTACCAATTTATAACATACAAGGCATGGTGCACAAAAATCTAGCTACAGGCATAAGTTGAATTCTTTACTGCATAAGTTTGCAAAATGTATTCTTAAATGGGTTTAATGATTGATTATGCTTTAGGTTGTGTTCATTATTTTAGCTTATTGCAGTAGTTTCGTTATCTTATAATTATTTAATTCTTAAATATTCTTCTGTTTGTTACACAGTTGAATTTCCTGCTGTTCTGTTGAACACGGAAACTGGACAGATAGAAAGTGAGTTTCATCGCTACGTCCAGCCGCAAGAAAACCCTTTGCTCAGCGATTTCTGCAAGCAGTTGACAGGTATTACACAGGTGAGTCTGGCCTCTAGCAGATGTTACTGATATGTGCACAGCATTAGTGTGGACTCAAGATTATAAAATCTAATCCAATCTTGAAACTTCTATGGCACTATTCATCATTGTAAATTCATCAATCAGGTCACATTTACATTTGATTTTGTATGTGATGAAGTGATTATACATGCAATAAATGTGATTACAGTTACTAGTTGATATTGTGATTGATGGTTGAGGCCTGTGAAACATCTGAGACTAGAAGAAGGTTTAGAGAAGATAGGAACCCACATCTGAAGTCAGTGCAGTGTTTATAAAATATGTCATCTCCAAGAGGCCATCTTGAAATTGCTTATTTATCACTGAAATGGTTTCTTAATTTATTTTCTGCCAGTTTATCAGAAAGTTCATTAGTTATCTATTGATTTATTTGCATATTTATTTCATGAATTTGAGGACTGCTCTTGACAGAAGCATGTAGTGAATGACATATCCAATTCTGTAAAGTGCTTCTAAAAGTGCTTGTAAGGCAAGTTTCTTAGTGCGTTTCGTATTGTTTTTCTTTTTCAGGAGCAGGTTGACGAAGCAACTCCTCTGTTTATCTGCCTCCGACAGTTCTCCACCTGGCTTACAGAGGTGAGCACTTCCAAAATGCTGACATTTGGGGCCACCGATGGTGCTTCCAAACCAACTGCTTTTGTGACTTGGTCGGGTAAGTACAAAATGTCCTATTCCGTAAATGATGACTTGTAACCAGCCATGGTGGCTTAGTTAAGAGATTTCAGTCTCTGGCTAGCATGGTCATACACGTGTACCTTAAATGGCATGGTGTGCATTCAAACAGGCAGCTCTGGTGAAGGATTTCATCTGATCAGTTCATTGCAAAATAAGCAGGGTTGAGGCCATGTGGTCACTAGAAAAACATGTACATTTACATGGTAATGGCAATTGCAAATTTATATAGCGCCACTTCAAGAGAGACTCATCAGAGGCGCTCCCGACCTAACACAACGAAACCACGATCGAACAAAATGGTCTTCAAGCGTTTGCGGAAAAGAGGCGAAGAGAGGCCGAGAAACTCATGTCACAGGTTGTTGTTAGTCAGCTTGTGCTGGGAGGATGGTCCGACCACAGTAAAACTTATTATACACAAAGACACTTGACTGCAAAACTGATGAAAAACGATAAAATGCGCAGAGGTCGAGATTCACACGTTGAAGTGCAGACATTTGCAAACTGTTCTTGTATTTATGGTATTACAGATTTGTAGTGGAAATTTTTGCATGCCGTGCGTAATTGCCTAAGTTGTAACTCTCGATGAGTGTATCCCTGGATTGTGACATTGAAGATGGTGACATTAATTTCAATTTAGTGGTCATGTACTTAGCCGGAGTTATTAATGGATGCCATGTGCATTATTATATACAACTCTGTGATAACTCTGACACTCGCTTCTTTGGGCTGTCATGATGGACCAGGGCCACGTTTTGCACCAACTACTACCTCCATCCAAACCTACCTACTACTTCCTCTGTCTCTGTGCCCATGACTGCTTGATCCCCCCAGCCAACAGCCTGATGTGCAAAAAATATATTGTTAGGATGTTGTATACTTTTTAACTGTTTATTAGATGTCTGTACACCAAAGTGCGATTAGCAATTTGTTAATAAAGAATATACTTAGTTATGATGGCGCCTGGGAAGGTCTCAGATTACGCTAAGCACACAACTGTTCAAAGTCATGTGGGTGTTTACAGATTGGGACTTTGGTGTTTGTCTGCAATATGAATGTCGAAGGAAGCAGCTGCGAAAGCCGGGTGAACTGAGCAGTTGGATTGACCTACGTGCAACGTACAGGGTCAGTGCAGGAATTTATTATCGTCATGAAATCGCTAAATAATTATGTAAATTTTTGAGATGCAATCAGCTGGTATGTTTTCACTGTCTAAATTGAAATAACTCCTAATTTGTTATGATTTTCTGAAGATAAAAGATACCAAACATTCCATTATTTGAGAAATAGTGTTCATAGCTTATGGAACTCTATGCAAGATGAAAGTGGTTTTTTCTGTTTAATAAGAAAGCTTATTGATAAAGTATTTATAGCTGTAGACAACGAAACAATTAAATTTATAGATGTTCAATTGAAATTAAATCGAATTTGAAAACCATATTCCTTGAGAAGAACCACTCGTGATGCAAGAGGCAAAAGAAACAGAACGCAGCCCTGCTGAGACCTCGTTTCCTTTTCGTAACTGAATTTGTGTGCCTGTATGTCATGTTTTAGCGTTATTACCAAAGAAAACCCCAGGGTTTGAACGGAGCTCTGCAGGAACTTGGTGTCAGTTTTGAGGGTCGAGAGCATTCAGGTCGGTTATCCTGTTTATAATATCTGTGTGAGTGATGAAATGTTTTATCTGAACATGAACGTTTGAGTTTTCCTTGAAATTGCCAGCGGTTAATGGCCTGATACTTGTAATTAAATACCGGTACCTGCTCTATATAAACAATCTCATAGTAATAATTTCAGTAAAATCTTGGACAGTCCTTATTATGGTTAATGTAAAAATTGTCATCGTAATGAAAACATGTACCATCTCTGTTCTTGAGCTGAAACTCATTGGTGTCCACTGCTTGTATAATCTTTTCCCTTGGCATGTCTCTGTTGCAGTGCTAGAGTCAAGCTGTGGATTATGTTTGGTACACAATCGTCTTATATAGAGCATCAGTGCTTTGCAAGTCTTACTACTGAAAAATCCTACTACTGGATGAGCAATAAATTTGCAGCTACCATTATTTAAATTTTTTTATCTATAGCTGATATGCTGTGGTATCTGTTCCAGGTCTTGATGATGCTCGTAACACAGCTTATCTTGCGTGGAAAATGATATGTGACGGTTGCATCATGGAGATTACCAAGACTCAGGCAGGCATCCTAGGCCCATCAGTTTCTTAATAATGATTTTTGCATCGAAGTAACAGTCATCGAGCATGAGCTACCACCAGAATCGGCAGTGCAGTAATGCTGATTAAGCAAAAACCAGAAAGCAAGCATCTCCTTGCAAAATTCTGGAAGATCTTTCTGCACGCATTTGGTGTTCTAATGATGTTCCTACGCTGATCTGTACTCTAAAGACGCTCTTGAAAGGTGCATGTAAATACTAAATATGCATTTATTACTGAGATGTATGCCAGTTTAAGTGATCTTACTTTGATCTAATTAGACCACAGGGTCACATTTGGACAGTGTAATGTATTGTTTCTCACTGGAGGTGTAAGTGACTCGTAAGAAATGCAGTGTCGTATTATTTATAAGTCCTGTAAGATGCCAAGTAATTCAGTATTAAATTGCATGCAAGGAAACCTGATCGACTAATACTGGTTTTCTGATTTCTGGTTCTATTTCTGATCCATGTTATGATTTGCATTTAGGCAGATGCAATTATCGGAAGGAACGTGCCACAACCTCTTCAAAAACCACCATCAAACCCAGCCATGAAGAACATAAACAAGAATGCCAAAACACCAGAGAGGCAGAAAATTACTGAACTTCAAAGAGGTTGTGAGAATGCAAAATGTAAAATCGGTACACCCAAGCAGTCACCGAAAAACACTCGAGTGGAAGTTCAGTCTACTCACAGAGGGAACGAAGCGAAAAGTAAAGTCGGTACGCCCAAGCAGTCACCGAAAAACACTCGAGTGGAAGTTCCATCTACTCATAGAGGGAACGATGAGCTCCCCGATTGGGGCATCGATGAAATCGGAGATGATGATATTTTGCAATATCTGGCCACAGCTTCGCCATCGTTTAGAAATCCCTCAACAACGGTGCAGTGTGTTTCAGGAGTGTCCTATGGGCCAGCATCTGCTGGATTGGCTCTGAAATTTTGTGCGGGGATGCAAGCAGTCAAAACACCTACCTCAGGCAAAAAACGAGGTGTTCTTTGTGACATTACCAATTCCCCATCGTGTGTTCTCATAACAAACTCAAGATCTGAAAAAATGCTGTATCGTTCACCATTTGCCAAATCGTCTTCAAATTTTACGATCGGTAAGAACTGTTCTTCCCCAAGCAGTAACTGCAGGAAAGCTTTGCTCCAGGAATCCAATTTCACAATTATTAAAAGTCCAGCAGCCAAATCGACTTTAACTGAGAAACCAATGTCATCAACTTCAGGTATCATGGGTCCCTCAGTTTCTGGTGGCACTCCAAAAAATCACTGCAAGCAGGTCAGACAACAAACAAACATGAAAGAAGCACCCACATCTTCAGTATCGCCTGTGCCAAAACCTCTATCCAAATCAACGCCTAGCAAAGTAGTCGGCCTCAGCAGAATCTGCTCTGCAGTGGGTGCACAGATTGCTAAAAAACCGCATGTGAAGTCTCCGGGGAAAATGCTAGTTCAGCCACCTGCCAAGATATCATCTGACTCAATGGCACTCAATAGAAATAGAGGCAGTGAACAAATGTCAAATCTTGCCATCGTAAAAGATGTTCATGGTGGTGGCCTGAATGGAAAAATTTCAGAACCTGCTAAAGGCAAAACTTCTAGTGCTGTTAGTTTGCAAAACCCTCAAACAACCCAAAAATTTGACACTCAAAGCGGTTTTAACCTACAGAAACATCAGGCAACTCCAAGAGGTAACACTTCCAATGGTGTTAACCTACAGAAACCTCAAACAACTCCAAGTGGAAACACTTCCAGTGGTGTTAACCTACAAAAACCTCTTGCAACTCCAAGAGGTAACACTTCCAGTGTTGTTAACATACAAAAACCTCAAGCAACTCCAAGAGGTAACACTTCCGGTGGTGTTAACTTACGAACACCTCAAACAACTCCAAGAGGTAGCACTTCCAGCAGTGTTAACCTACAAACACCTCAAACAACCACCCCTAGGGTTATTACCTCTGTCCGACCTCTTAGCCGAGAAACACAGGTTTCCACAACCAATGAGCAAAGTTTTGGGTCGCTGAACTCTGCTGCAAATGCGACGACTCCTTCCACTAATGTAACGTCATTTTTCCGCACTTCCACCTGCGGTTCCGGTTCAGTGGCGCCGTCTTCATCCATGCGTAAAACTCCTCCAATGTGTGACTGTGGATGTCGTGCAAAGAGGAAGTTTGTCCAGTCGCCAGGTCCAAACCTGGGCAAGGCCTTTTTCTGCTGTGGAAGTCCGCGTAGCAGGTCTGGATCCGGATGCAAATTCTTCCGTTGGGAGACATCCTCCCAATTTTCACCTCTCTCGAGCAGCAACCACCAAACTCCTGACGGATGCAAGACACGTATGTCAGTTTCTCCAATGGTGCAACCTCAGTTCAACACTCCATCTGTTCTGACACGACCTAGATAGGAGAACGTTAGTCATCTGTTCTGACACGACCTAGATAGCGGAAAGTTAGTCAAGCCCTGATACTGATTAACATGCATGAAATTTTTAGTTTCTACATCTGTTTTTTGGTCTTTGTCTGCACTTATTTACAAAAGGTGGACTTCTTTAGAATAGGATGAAATTTTTAAAGCTTCCTTCCATCTGAATTATACACCATTAATATCGTTAAATGTTGCATTAAAAGTCAACAACTTTTCAAGTTACCTGAGCATTATTTGCTTAGAGATGGACATATTGTTTTTAAAGAACTTTAATTACATTAGGTTAAGCACAGTGCTTTCAAGAGATACGTAAAAGACATTTTAAAGGTCTACAAGTGAGCATGCATTTATACATGTGTACATTTGGGAGCTGTATGGGCTTTATAAGGTGTTTGCATTGCAATTAGGTCAGTTTTCATAGCCAGATCTAGTTTAGGATACATCCTGTATGTTCCTGGGTGCTTAACATCAGAATTATCAATCTATATATCGATGCATGTTGTAAGGAGTTTCCAGCATACTTTTTAGAATGTAAATGAATTTTTATATCTAGATTTTATCAGTGAATCGCTCCTAATAAATAAGATATTAATTAGTTTGTCTGATGGTAGATTAGTTTAAATATTTTTAATGTTTTATTGGATACACTGATTCTTGATTGAGTTTGTGAATGAATTAAGACGAATAATCAGAGGATGTTGTTTATGAAGTGATTAATTTTCAGTTGATTAACACTGAATGATTTATCGATACAACTAATTAATTTCTGTGGATTTTTGATGATGTGTTTCTTGGTTGTAGAAATTTTTATGTTTTTATTTTAACAGGTTTTCACATATATGCTTTCATAGTTGGTGACCATTTACTTTCGTTTCACTATCATCCTTTCTACTTAACAAGTTTAGTAGCCAACCATCACCCCAACAGGTTCAACTCGACATTGAATGGGGCCAACACCATAGGCATAACTTTGTATTGTGATGGTTGTGTCCTGTGACAAGTCACCACCCCCTACTGAAATTTTTTGCGACATGACGTCATTTAGGTTTGAAGCAAGTTCAAGCAACAAGAATTAACAGCGGTGTATTCTTGTCTACTTAAATCATCACAATGCTGATAGATGCCGTCATGTTAGCTTATTGTTTTATGTTGAATAAATTGATGGCATCATTCATCTTGTAGTTGGCATCAGAGGAGGGTTTGGTTACCACTACTTTGTGAGGTAAAGTTGCGCCTTTGGCCAGGACCCCATTTGAAGGTATCCAGCTCTTGCTTTTCTGGTTGGTTGATCTGTTGGTGACGATGTCTGTGAAATGCATTCGGGTATTGTTCATTTATTTGAATGTATAGAAGAACGCCTCTTACAAAACTGTATACAATAGCTCGGGGGACGTTCTTGGTCGTATCATGTGAGCTCACGTGCCAGCCTGTGCCAGGAATGCTGCACAATCAAAAGCCAGTTTCATCAGCATGCACAGGGACTGGAATAATAGTAAAACGTATGATGACGACAAAAAAGGGTTAATTCGCGTTTGGCATGCAAAAGCAGCAGATAGCAACAGTCGGTTGATGGGTATGTGAGTCCATGCTGCCACACCACAAGAGTCCTGTAGCCAGTCGTCCTCTGATGCGGACGTCCGCAAAGCGCGGGAGGAAGGGTAAGGCAAAATGCGCACAAATACACGGACAAGGGGAGGGAGGGGTCCAAAGTAGGTCATTGTTATGCGGACGTCTTTTATGAACGACCCCGGATTGCATTTGTCTGGGTTTGAGAGTGCAGGTAGAAGTAACGTAAACTGGACAAATTAAACTTTTGATCAGCAAAAGCTTCAAGACAGCACAAAATAGTCGCATAAACCTAAGATTGACTGCAAGGTAATATTGGGGTGGGGGAGAAGCCAAGTTTGTGCCGCTAGTCGGAGTTGCTATACTATAAAATGAAAGCGCATTTGCTTAACGTTTTATAGTCCCATTATATACGGTGGTGTTCGATAGTTTAGTGGTTACTGGTTAGTGTGCTGCGCTGTCAGTCGAGAGGTCGGGGGTACGGACCGTACACTGGGACCTTAAATAGCGTGCCATCCATTCCAGTGGGCAGCGGGGTAAAGGATCTCACCAGATCAGTTCATTGAAAAATGAGCAGGGTCGAGGCCATACGGTCGCTGTATAAAATAGTGCACATTCACATAAATTTACTTATACACGAAATGAAACACTCAGCAAGGCTAACAACCACTGGCGTAAACTTTTCCAAAATTTTGGGAGGGGGAAGGATTTGGTTATTCATTCTACACGTTGCATTGGGTGCATAGTCCATCTCAATTATGGGGGAACAAGTGCCCCGGCTGCCCCCAGAGTCTACACCTATGCTAACAACACGTAGGCCTAATCTATAGTATGCGAGTAGAGCCTGCCTATAGCAGCCTTTGCAAGGTCTTGTTTCCTCCGAACCTCTTTCCATGCGCCGGTGTAGTAGGCTGAACAGACAATAAGTAGAGATAGTGCCGTCTGTTAACCTGACGCTCGCTTCGTTTAATCCTGTCTGCTCTGGTCAGAGCCCGTCTTTAACGTAGGCTTTTTTCTAGTCTTTGTTTCCCATTGACTGACCCGCTTTCAGCTCGACAATCCGATCAATAAGCAGCGTAAACAAGGGGGCCCCAGCTGCCCGTTGTTGCGTGCAGGCTTCCGAAGCGAGATGTTTTGTGCTGGCATGGAACAGAGAGAGGTGTTGTAACGAATTGGTTACACGGCGAAAGCTATCCCCGAGGCAGCTATAGATATGAAGTATTAGCGACTTTACTTTATTAGCCTCGGCATATGAGGGCGGGTGGCCAGTCCTCTCCCTTACCGTCTCATCTTTCAACCGACAGTGTACGGTCAGTGTACTGTACTCATTATAGCTGAGTGGATTAGGGGGTGGAGCAGAAATCTTAAACCAAATTTCTGCCCTTGCGGTACCTAATCAACCACAATATGGTGTTACTGTATATGGTTCGGAACAGTTTTCTCCTGGGTTTCATTTTAGCTTTACACCGTCCTATCGGCTGACTAGCGGGCGGAAGGGCAAGCGGGCATTCATTGGGACTATCGCCCGCGTGATACGGTGAATGCAGGCGCCTGTTTACGAAAGGCAGCGATAGAGGAGGAGAAGAAAATTATGTTTATTAATGCAACAGTAAATTCTCGCTGACCTGGAAGAGCCATACGCGGAGGAGCTTCGGTTCTGAGACACACGGAGAGAAGTGGCATCGAAGAGAAATAAGAAGAGGATCGAGGGTTGAACCTAGCTCCACGAGGAAGAGCAACTAGGGGAAAGGGACCGACGGTTCTACCTGCTGCTATCCAGCGATTGGTTCTAAACTCGTGGTTGTTGTGGTGACTGCCATAGAAGAGCGAGAGAATGCCGCTGTTTCACACTTGTGGACCTAACGAGGCCATGGTTGTCTCCGGTGAGTCTTCCCCCATGTCATTTGCATAATTATGTAAATATCATTTATAGAATTTATCGACATTAAATGTATACGCATGTATGCTTGTAAACGCATGCTGATTTGTGTATTATATTAAACTAAAGAAAACAAGCATATGCATAACATAAAAAAATATGCATGTTCATGTCAACAATGATATGCATATCAGAATGATTGCGTGTATGTATGTATGTATGTATGTATGTATGTATGTATGTATGTATGTATGTATGTATGTATGTATGTATGTATGTATGTATGTATGTATGTATGTATGTATGTATGTATGCATGTATGTATGTATGTATGTATTTATGCATGCACGTATGCATGTATGTGTATGTATGTATATATGTATGTATGTATGTATGTATGTATGTATGTATGCATGCATGCATGTATGTATGTATGTATGTATGTATGTATGTATGTATGTATGTATGTATGTATGTATGTGTGTGTGTCTACATGTATGTATACATATATGTATCTGTGTATGTATTCATGTATGTATGTATGCATGCATGTATGTATGTATGTATGTATGTATGTGTGTCTACATGTATATATGTATGTATTAGGTATGTATGTATGTATGCATGCATGTATCTATCTATGTATGTATGTATGTAGGTAGGTAGGTAGGTAGGTATGCATGTATGTATGTATGTATCATAGGTCCTATTAGTGCTCTGATAGGAGATATCAATTGGCGGTGTGTCTTGATGTAGGCCAGTGCTTTGTGTTTTCGATGACTGGCTGTGACGTGCTGTACGTCATTTGTTGTCATGCTTTGCTCTTCTGCAGCCAGCAGATCGGAAATATCTGCCTCACTATATATGCGTCTCCTCATTTGCGTCAACTGCCAGTCATGAATATATATTAAGCCATGCTGACTCGAGGCTCAATCTTAATCTGCATTCACTATGATTGGCAATTAAAACACGGAGCAATGAATAGGCCTACTTCTTCAACATGGCAGCTGATGCGTACGGCCTAATCGTATAAACTTATAGGCTGCTCATCTTGATTGGCAGTTGACACAAGACAACGTGTAGGCCTACATTGACCATGATTGGCAGTTGATGCATATTCTTAACTTTTAGGCTACTCTTCCTGTTTGGCATTTGATGCATCTTTAGATGTATAGAGCCTAAGCTTATACTCATTAATACGTCAACGGGCGCAACAGCTACGAGATGTCATTAAACTTCAGAATCAGCATAATCGTAATTGGTAGTAGCTGCATCAGGCCTAATCATAATGGTCGTCAGGCCCGCCGAGAGGGGGGCAGGGGGGCAAATGCCCAGGGGCCCGGCGACTTTTTAGGGGCCCGGGCCGGGCCCGCTATCAACTTATGAAAAATATTATATTCAGTTATACAAAGTTTATGATTAATGCCTTTTAAATATATTCACTGACGCTTAACTTCAAGCATCTGAATAAAATCATAGTTGTATATATATATATATATATATATATATATATATATATATATATATATATATATATCTTTAGGCCTATGGTACGGTCGTACACGCACTTTTATTATTTCAATTTGTGTTTTCTTTATTTTTCGTACGACCGTACGATATTATATTTATATAAAGCCTAAAGATAGTTTAGAGGCCCATAACTGCTCTGCCTAGGGGCCCGTGACTGTTCTGCCTAGGGGCCCGCGACTGCTCTACCTAGGGGCCCGTGACTGCTCTGCCTAGGGGCCCGGAATTTCTGTCGGCGGCCCTGATGGTCGTAGACGCATAAGGCCTAAAGCAGCCTCATCAGCTTAGCAGATTCTCTACCCCTCTCTCTGGCAACTGAACTCGGGCCTTCACTGGACATCCATCCATCTCTGAACAACCCTTCTGACACGACGCAGCGCTCGTGAATAAGCTGGTGCCCTGTGCTTGGCTTTGGAGTAGCACTTTAGAAATCTGGAACACGGTTACGATTTTATGCATGCATGTTTGTATGCATTTATGTATCTATGTATGTATTTATCTAGGCAATTAATGTAGCGCCTTTATATTCCTCTCAAATTAATCCTATGTACTTTATCCGTGTTGTCTGCCATAGGATGTTGTCTGCCGAAACCCCTTCTGGTTCCCGGTGGAAGGGTGTTTGTCTGGCCAGGAATTCAGATGATACAGAGGTAGGATACAACATATACATACACTCACACACAGACACATACACAGATACATACTGACACACACACACACACACACACACACACACACACACACACACACACACACACACACACACACACACACACACACACACACACACACACACACACACACACACACACACACACACACACACACACACACACACACACACACACACACACACACACACACACGCACACACACACACACGCACAACTTGCAAGTGCCTCTGATGTGACAATAGAAGTTATATTAGAAGTCAAATTAAACATCAGAAGTTACACTAGAAGTCACATCAGAAGTCACATTAGAAGTCACATTTGCAGTCAGATTAGAAGTCACATCATCAAAAGTCAGAGTCCGAACGAACAAAAATTATCGAGTTAAAATCTGCATTCGACAAACTAATTGGCGGCAAATACAAGAAAGAAGGTAATTCATTTGTGTTATTGTTTTATTTCTTTTGTTCACTCATTCATTCAATTGTTCTTCAATTCTTAAGGATTTCACTGAATACAATGACACTTCAGATCCAGAGCGACCATGTCTACACCCAACTCGGAGTCGCTATCTCCGTCACAGGAATAGCACAGGTTGGACAGTCTTAACGAAACTTTCACCCTTAAGGTTTTAGACATATTTCAGGCATTTATCATATTTTGTATGAATGTAATAAAACTGTCCTGAATAGTTATTTCATATTTAGATGTAGGGCCTACCATTCACCACAACATAGGCCTGCATGTGCCTTCGATCCTGTCCTTCTCCTTCCAATCTTTCTCGTCCAAGTGGTATCCGCCTTGACAGCTCCTCTGCCTACTTCCCTCCCTAGTCTTCTGGCAACCGGGCTTGTTGGACCTCCATTTGGTATAGCAGAACAACCTCTATGATACGACGCAGCGCTCGTAAATAAGCTGGTTCCCTGCACTTGGTTTTTAAATAGATCACGATTATTTGTTACGATGTAACGTTCAGCACTTGTGAATAGACTATGTGTTGTGCTCAGGTTTAAAGTAACGCCTTAGAAATTCTGAATTTTTACGATTTACTTTAAACTTAATAGGCCTATTACAGGTATAAATTAGGCTTAATAAATAATGTTCCTTGTTGACAGATATGGATCTATAATCGTGGTCTATGTTAAAGAAAGCGTGGAGCGCACAGGCCTTACGTTTACAATTGGTATAAAATTACCTTGACAGTTGGTATAAAATTACCTACCTGTGATCGTGATCTTTGTTAGAGAAAGCGTGAAGCCTATAATAGGCGTAAGCAAATAGTTACCTCAATATAAAATTCCTAATTAAAACTCATTGTCTGAATTGCCATGTGTGTGAAGGTCAAGATCCAGGGCCAGAACGAGGAGATGCTACAGGCTGCTTGTCAACAATTTCTTGGCAAGACTGAGAATGAGATACGCAAGATTGCCCAGGAGACATTGGAAGGACACCAAAGGGCAATAATGGGCAACATGACTGTAGAGGTAAGATTACCAGTCGAAGGTAAGCCAGTCTGAAATTTATGTAGAATGTGAGGCGTTCGTTTGAAAACATTTGTATTGCATTTGAACGAAAATAAATTAATATGTTGTTGATCGATTCAATAAACAACTAATCAAAATAAAATTCCTAAGCAAAACTCATTGTCTGAAGATCCAGGGCAGAACTTACCTCAACAGTCATGCAGCCCATCATTGCTCTGTGATGTGCTTCCAATGTCTCCTGGACAATCTTGCGTATCTCATTCTCAAATTAGACTAATGAATCCATCCGTAAATAATTAAGTAAACCAAAAACCAGCCAATCGGGCAACCAACTATTCATTCATTCATTCATTCATTCATTCATTCATTCATTCATCAGTCAATCAATTGTGAGGCTTACCTGTAACTGTAAAATTTATGTCAGCCGATGTCTGTAGTCGCAAGAACTGATAAATGCGCAAATCAATAAATTGGCGAATCCACAAACTAGACCTTTGCTTTTAGACCTAAATAAAGTCGGCAGCGTGTAGCAAAATTCCAATATTGCCATCAAATTAGATAACGGAGCGTACAGCCTTCAGGGATCCCACCGAATCTGCTCAGAGGAACTTAAGTACGATTTATTTGTTATAAATCAGGATTCACGACCAGCTATCATGAATAAGCAGGTGCCCTGTGCTTAAATTTCAAGTGGTGCTTTAGAAGAAATGGGGTTTACGATTACGACTGGGGCTAATTTTGCACTTGGGATCTTGGACTGGTAGGAGATCTACAAAGACCGCAAGAAGTTCTCGAAGGCCGTCTTCGAGGTGGCTTCGTCTGATCTCGTCAACATGGGAATCAGCGTCGTCAGCTACACCCTTAAGGACATCAGGGACGAAGAAGTACGTAGCCATATATTTAAGAAACTCTCATTTGCTGACCTTACCTTAACAGTTGACATGAAATTACCTTTACAGTTGACATGAAATTACCTTCACAGTTGACATGAAATTACCTTCACAGCTGACATGAAATTACCTTCACAGTTGACATGAAATTACCTTCACAGTTGACATGAAAATACCATCACAGTTGACATGAAATCGTTTTCATGTTTCAACGTGTAAACAATTTATCCAGTTTAATGCTCATGTGAGAGTTTCTAGTGCAGATGGAACTACTAACCCGATTTGCATCGTTAGCCTGTTTTACCTCCATGTTCCCCAGAGGAAAGTTAGAATATTTTCGACTTTCATAATGGTGCGAGTTATTAATATGGATGATAGCAGTGGAGGTGGAAGCCCATTGATAGGCCCTAGTAGCGAATTACATGAGGAATGTATTTTAATGATAGACATCCTAAACCAATCGAAGGACGGAAAACCTATGGATGTAAAGTAAGGAAATGTATTGAATCACTGTGGGGGATATGTCACCTTCCTCTACCAATCGCGTCCAGAGTTTTTTTTAGAAACGTGCTCATATGTGGCCTCTATTTAACTCAGTGTTGATCTTTATCCAAATACAGCGTTACCTGAAGGCTCTTGGAATGTCGCGTACGGCTCAGGTTAAAAAGGACGCGAGAATTGGAGAAGCGGAAGCAAGGAGGGACGCCACTATCAGGGTAAGATCCACAACAATAAACGCTCAACGCATTGTCTTTCACAACAATAGACGCTCAATGCATCGTCTTCCACAACAATAAACGCTCAGTGCATTGTTTCGTCATCTTATCTCTCTTCCATCGACTACTCCTTTGTTTTCATAGTTCCCCCTTGTTTTTCCTTTCTATTGCAATTTATTATTGTAATGTTTAGCAATAATTATTAAATGCGCTTTTATTTAACCAACTGACAGTCATCGGGTAATCTAACCAGTTCAAGACTAGCTGGATAACCACTAACTTAACGAAAGTCGATGTGAGCCTCAGGTTGTGTCTAAAATCATTAGATATGATGGGCTATTGTTAGCATAAAACATATTTCTATAGATACAATAGACCTACTGGTAATCAGTGAATAATAATTTCATAGTTCCCACTGTACCAACTTGTTATCCTTAATTTCTCTTTAGAAAATCGAACAAATTCTGCTTTCGTAATCGTAATCGTAAACTTCAAAACGTCTAAAGCGCCACTCGAAGACCAAGCGCAGTGCACCAGCCTATTCACGAGCGCTACGTCAAATCAGAGGGTGTTTCCAGAGAGTAATCCAAAAGAGCTCCGATTCCAGTTTCCAGAAGGCCAAATCAAATCAGAGGGAATTTTCCATAGATTAGTCCACAGGAGGCCCGAATCCGGTTTCCAGAAGGCTAAATCAAATCAGATCGAATCTTATTTCCAAACCGTGACCCGGGTTTGAATGTCAGGGCTCGTCAAGCGAATTTCCCTCACTCGTCGCCAGTGAAACGGTTCTCATTTGCGATAACTCATCCTCAGTCTGATGGTCGTGTGGTCGAGCGCCTCTGATTAGTCTGTCTTGAAGTGGCGCTATATAAATTTGCAATTATCATTACCATTGCAGGAGGCTCAGGCCGAAGAGCAGCGCATGGCCTCACGTTACGCCAACGACATTGAAATCGCCAAAGCACAGAGAGACTTCGAACTGAAGAAGGCCGCCTTTGATCAGGAAGTGCAGTCGAAGAAAGCCCAGTCGGAGCTTGCCTATGAACTCCAGGTTAACACACCAAATACACATGCTATCATGTACTCATGCATAGGCTACATGTATATATATATATATATGTGTATGTAGGTTTGTTTGTATGCAAGCATATGTATATGTATGTATTTATGTGTGTGTTCTGTATAGGTAGATATGCAAGTATGTAATGTATGCATGTATGTATGTGTTTATTTGTGTATGCACATATGTATTTTAGGTTATGCATTTGGGCCTATGTATATATGTACATACATATTATGTAATATGTAATACTTATTATGTATATATGCATATGTATTTCTATATATGACTATACATGTACATATGATACACGCATACATACACCCACACATACACATGCAAAACACATGGATGTCATCTTGTCATGTTGTCATTTTACCAAGTTGACATGCTGTCATGTTTTGATGTCGTAATTTTATTGCGTTGTCACGTTGCACAGGCTGTCATATTGCTATGCTTTCATGCTGCAATTTTGCCAAGTTGTCATTTGTACCCCTGTTGTCATTCTGCCATTTTCAAGTTTTCCTGTTGAAATGCTGCCTTGTTATCATCTTGTCATATTGTTATTGGTTATGTTGACCTTGTTGTCATGTAACAACATAGGCTGCCAAGACAAAGCAGCACATAAAGGAGGAGGAGATGCAGATCAACGTCATCGAAAGATCTCAGCAGATTCAGATCCAGGAGCAGGAGATCGCACGCAGAGAAAGAGAGCTCGACTCGAGCATCCGAAAGCCAGCAGAGGCGGAAAAGTATCGGCTCGAGAGACTGGCAGAGGCCAACAAGTGAGAACTAATCGTCAGTCGATTGCATTTCAATAGTGACTAAAGAGTTCAGATGCAGATCGATTGGCAGACTGACAGACGAACGGAAGGACAGACAGACAGAGTGACAGACAGAGTGACAGGGACTGACATATCGATTGCCAGACAGTGACAAGCTTACATCGGCTAAATAATAAATAAATACATACATACATACATACACACATAGTACATACATACATACATACATACATACATACATACATACATACATACATACATACATACATACATACATACATACATACATACATACATACATACATACATACATACTTAAATACATACATACCTACATACATACATACATACATACATACATACATACATACATACATACATACATACATACATACATACATACATACTTGAATACATACATACATACATACATACATACATACATACATACATACATACATACATACATACATACATACATACATACATACATGCATATATATACATACATTTTATTTTGGTCTTCCATCTAGTCGCATAGTGTGTCTACAGCGAGTTCTGCGCTCTGCAGCCCGTCTCATTGGGCATATTCCTAAACATGGCCAAGTCTCTAGATATATGCTGGAAGTGCTCCACTGGCTTCCTATGCGCTTACGCACAGAATATAGGATCGCTGCCTTAGTATGGCGATGTTGTCAGGGCCCTGCCCCTGCTTACCTTCGTGAGCTTTGCTGCACAGTTTCAGGTGCTCATGGCCGACGTTCCCTCCGCTCATCAGGAGAAGGGATACTTTTAGTCCCATTTGCTCGTTCCACGACTATGCAAAGTCGAGCTTTTTCAGTGGTGGGCCCGGTAGTCTGGAGTAGACTTCCCTTAGAGCTCCGCATGTGCCCTGGGGTCACCCCTGGCCTATTTCTTGCAAATCTTAAAACTGTCTTATATGAACGTGCTGGTGTCGGGAGCGCCTCTGAGTAGTTACCTTGAAGGGGCGCTATATAAATCTTCAAATGAATGAATGAATACATACATACATACATATATACATACATACATACAAACAAACAGCATTAACCTACACACTTGTCTAAAGCATAATTTAACATAGAGACCCATATTTGTTTAATATTGCCTAGCTTACCCTATGTTTGAAGAGTCACTTGTTACTTCTTACAGGAATCGAATAGTATTAGAAGCCCGTGCGACTGCTGAATCTATACAGGTATGGATCAATGCAACAATATCTAAAACGATGTCTGATCAAATTAGGCCTAATTCCATATCGCATCTTAGGTAGCCTATTACTGAAGATGAATTTTCTTTCGTTCATTCTTTCTTTATTCTACATTTCAACTGCCTGATCGAGCTTCGGTTATTTATTAGTTGTGTTATTTTGAACTTCATACGTGTCATATCGTAGGCTGATTAATAATACACTAATTATCGATCATGTCCTTATCAACAGATGAAGGGCGAGGCTGAGGCCTTTGCCATCGAGGCAAAGGCCAAAGCAGAGGCCGAACAGATGGCGAAGAAGGCCGATGCCTGGAAGGAGTACCAGGACGCTGCAAAGGTTGACATGGTCCTCGAAATGCTGCCTAGGGTAAGACGGCTCGACATATTACCCCAGTCTCCCCTTTATTCTACTTCCTCGAAATGCTGCCTAGAGTAAGAAGACTCAGTCAACATAGCACCCCAGTCTCCCCTTTATTCTACTTCCTCGAAATGCTACCTAGGGTAAGAAGACGCGATATGTATCCCAACCTCTTATATTGCCCCAGTATCCCCTCTCTTTGACTAAAGATATAGCAAAACCTGTTTTGTGATCTGATCTTTGCTGGTCATGTAGAGTTTCCATTTTCATAACGCTATCTAATTGTGAGACAACTTAGGATAGATTTGACGCTTTTGTGTGGTACGTAAAAGGCGCTATAATAAGTCTATTCATACAAACATACATACATAATTGCATAATTTAACTGCATCGCAATAAACATAATACCTTTTCTTCTGATCTTATCTCGATTTAATCAATGATCATTGAAGGAGTAAGATTAAATATAATCAATATAATAATAAGATAGATTGTAATTAGTCATAATACATCGGTAATTTTCCCGCCGGCACCATCTTTGGATATCAAAGGTGATGATCAGTTGAACTTTTGACCCGAATGACCTGCTGACCTGTTGGTTGTTGTGTAACTACAGCTGGCCGCCGAAGTGGCCGCCCCGATGTCACAGGTCAAGAAGCTGACCATGGTGTCCATCGGAAAGGGTGACATTGGCGTCAGCAAACTGACCGGCGAAGTGCTCCAGGTCATGGAAAATCTGCCAAGGGCCGTCGAAAACCTTACAGGGGTCAACATTTCTTCCAAGGTAGGCACAAACAATGAGTAGCACTGCCTGCATGCCTGCATGAAGCCCATATAGAAATTCATATTCCCGTTTGGGACCCTTGCAGTTGCACGGCCCATATGAATCCCATTAATGCTCGTGCAAATGATGGAAGGGATAGCACCAGAATAGACAAAAGATTGAAAGCATAAGGTATTCAAGAACATTGGGCGTCTCATTGTTTCATCAAAAACTGACAACAGTGGGTGCTGTAGCCGAATGGATTGGCGCTAGGCCTGTACCGCGGATAGTACGGGTTCGAATCTTCACTTAGACGGCCATTGTGTAAGAACCTTGATCAAGTTCTTCTCGCACAGTTCCTCAGCGCGATCAGTGTGCTGTCGTATGATCGTGTAGGAAGGAGGGCGACATCAAATGCAGTTGTATTGTATTAGGGGCCGTCCATATATTACGTACGCAAAGAGGGGGAGGGGGTCGGATTTTGGCGATTTTGCGGACGGGTGCGGACGGGGGGGGGTCAAAATGTGTACGTACGCAAAATAAATTTCTAATTATGACGTCAACATTAGCCTATTTATAACTCTGTATTGTCCTATAGTCGTCCGATGGCATTTTATTACATTATATAAAAGCCATGTGCTGTTATTCTCTGCTGTGAACGAGACACCTATTATAATTTGTCTATATTGGCCCTCACTCATCCTTCAATCTGGCCTAAAGTGCAGAGAGACACTTTCTGCGGCTGGTCTTCTCGGGGGGGGGGGGGGGTATGCGTCAAGCGTACGTACGCAGGGGGGGGGAAGAAAGTACGCTTGCGGACAGGGGGGAGGGGGTCCAATTTTCCCGAATTTTTGCGTACGTAATATATGGACGGCCCCTTACATTGTACAACAATGCCAAAATAAGCACAATAAAACAAAATTCCATTTAAAAATTGAAACAATGAATTTGAACCGTTCTAAAACTCTAAACTGTTGAAGTAGGGAAATGTGACGTGATTACACGAATAGTTTTACATTTACACTTGTAAGCGACTGTGCCATCGGTCGAAATTCATTTAGTTGACATTACTAAAATAATGCTATTGTATGGCAGAGCAACGAAGACAATTATGTAGCGCCAATTTGTGACTTCCATCAATCAATCAATCAATCAATCAATCAATCAATCAATCAATCAATCAATCAATCAATCAATCAATCAATCAATCAATCAATCAATCAATCAATCAATCAATCAATCAATCAATCAATCAATCAATCAATCAATCAATCAATCAATCAATCAATCAATCAATCAATCAATCAAGAGATCTGACTTCGTTTTACCTTTATAATGATAATATTAATTTATTAAATACAAACTGACAAGTACGCAGTAAGATTACAAGATACAGTAGTAACAGATGATAACAAGTTTAACAGGAGTCGAATTTAACTGTATTGCAGCCTGCAAGGCGCCTACCTGTAGTACTGCTCATTTTAAGTCATCCCCCAGGGAGTGTAGGGAGTGAAAACCTGAGTCGCCCTTTATGGGACTAGTGGGTATCGAACCCGCTTCCTTCTGATCTTCGTATCAGCATGTTATCATTCAACCATCTCCCTTACCTCACCTTACAGTATCTTGCCGGCTTACCTTATTAAATTCGATCTGTGCCTTAACAAATAACACTAAACCCTAATCATTTTACAACACATTCCAGTGACAAAGCTACAGTATTCTGTTTTCGTTGCAGTCTCTCTCAGAAGGGAAACGAAGACTATAAGAACTGAGTTTCGTCACACTGCCAAGGATCGTACTGTTCCAACTGCGCGCTACGCTGTCTTACTTTCCAGTAATACATCGTACTTCACGTTACCGTACTTCGCGGTATTGATTATTAATGCACGCTATCCCACTGGATCTTATTTTCATTAATGATATGTGTTAATGAATAGTACTAAAATTAGTTACCCAGAGCAACAAGCTTGTTAATTTAATCAAGTACTGCATAGTACTGTGAAGGCTAAATGACGTCCAGTACCACTTAGTGCCAAAGTAAATGAGGTGCTATCGTGGTACTGGAGTGCTACTATGCAGCTGCTCGCTTGGTATTAGTCTTTGTCGTAGTTTCTTTGCTCTGAGTCTGCTATCTGACTTTTCAGTCGTGTGGTGTCTTCTGAAGTTCGATCTATCTCACGTCGTTGTCAATCCTTTCTTGTAATTTCGTTGAGAGCTGATCTTCGCTCTATTATTTCAATGATTTCGGGGATTGTGTCCTCTACGCGTGGATTCATCAGACAGCAACGTTCATTTGGTTCAGAGTGGCCCGTATTGTGATAGGATAGATCTGGCCACATTCCGATACTGATTGCAGTTGATGGCCCGAATTTGGCCCGACGCATCTCCTCTCTTTGGATTTGGAATAGCTATCCCTATCTTGGGCTAAGTCGTGCCTTTCCTCTCCCATTCATTAACTCATAAGGCTGCTGGACAATCACCTTGTCGTCTCATTCTAACATGTGGCGTTCCTCAAGGTTCTTGGTCCGCACTTCTTTACACCTCTACACTCGACAAATTCATTTCCTTTTCATCACATCGACGCTGACGACAAGCAACTCTTCACATCTTAGACTGCTCACTCTTTCTGAAACACAATAAATTATCACCAAAGTATCAGCCAAGTCGACCCTAGCCAGAAAATTTCGATAATTTCGGAAGACCTCTTCTCCAACAGCCGAAGAATTGTTTATCACCGTTTTTTGTATACCTTTCACCTTTGCGATTGGAGCGTATGCACGTGAAATAGTAAAACCATGTTTCCCATATGAATAACAAAAACTACTTCGCAAACGGTGGCTCTGTTAGCAGGTCAAATCGTTTTTTTCTTGAACCATTTGAATTTGTTGTTGCATGACTGCGGATGTGAATATTATTTTAAGTTATGACGTTTGTGCTCAATGAAAGATGTATAAACTTAAAGTTGAATTGATCCAAGACAATCACGTTCACGGGCCCATAGCAGGCCCACGTCGTACCACTGATGGCAACAGCTGGTCAGTTACGGGTCCAGGATGGGCCAAATGAACGTGATTGTCAGAGATATATCTGCTACAGTTCTGCTTTGCTTTGCCCACGAAGCTCCTAGCATATATGAGTCGAATGCCCTTTGTATGTCTATCTCTCTGTCAGTCTGTCAGTATGTCTCTCTGTTTGTGTATATCTTTCTATCTGCGTTTCCTTTTCCACCTGTTTCTGACGATGGGTAATCCTTTCACTTTCTGATGGAAAGCAGCTGGTTTGATGTATGTGTGCATATATCACAATAATTCGTTTTTGACTTTCTTCGAGGACTTCTTTCCAGCTAAATCGTATGGTTTGTATTACTTGAGAAGAGATTATGTTGCCTGCGCTGTCCTGCTATGACGAACTCTGTTCCCTTTCGTTTATCCTAGGTTCTACCCAGCCTGTCTTTCTGAGATTCTCTCTCTCTCTCTCTCTCTCTCTCTCTCTCTCTCTCTCTCTCTCTCTCTCTCTCTCTCTCTCTCTCTCTCTCTCTCTCTCTCTCTCTCTCTCTCTCTCTCTCTCTCTCTCTCTCTCTCTCTCTCTCTCTCTGATAATAGTTTTCCCTGTATTTCTATCTTTCTGCCTGTCTATCTGTCCGTCCGTCTGTCTGTCTCTCTGATACACGCATGAACGCACATCCAGAGAGAGACAGACAGACAGACAGACAGACAGACAGACAGAGACACAGACAGACAGACAGACAGACAATAATATTATCAATTAAACTCCTACGCTAGCTCCACACAACGAGTGTCGCCTTTTTCCTCGTGTTCTATCTCGTTTTTCTGAAAAGTACAGACAGAATCTCAGAAAGACAGGCTTGGTAGAACCTAGGATAAACGAAAGGGAACAGAGTTCGTCTTAGCAGTACAGGGCAGGCAACGTAATCTCTTCTGGAATAATACAAACATACGATTCTCTTTTTCTATCCTATCATAAACTTAACAGAGCCGAGTACCGTATTACCGTAATATTATCATTTAAACTCCTGCGCTAACTCCACACAACGTGTGTCGCCTTTTTCTTCGTATTGTATCTCGTCTTTCTGAAAAGTAATTTATTTTTGCAACACGGTGTAAATTTATAGGCGCGTATTGTTTTTCTTACGAGAGCAGAGCAAGCTTGAACTTATCAAGTTTAATTTTGTCAAGTTTCTGATGGTTTCGTATAACTAAATCAGTTTTTTTAGTATACCTTATACCAACGGCAGTCCTTGATTAATGCACAGTTTTGGGAGCTGATAACTTTCAGTTGCTTAATTTTCCAAGCAGCTTTCACGTTCGTCCCTGGATTTACCACGTTGACTTGAGGGGTAAACCAAGCTTCGATCACTGCTACAGTAATGTGCAACTTTGGGGCAACTCAGACTTCCTGAGTTTTTTTTTACTTTGCCGAACTACTGACTACAATTTCTGTAACAGCTTTGTATATAGGCGTGTTTAATGTACTTTTCATAATTTTGTGCACCTTACAGTGTTTTAGGAGTTTTAAACAATTCTAGTCGGTTGATTATAGTATAAACTGATGCTAATATATGTTGATTCTGTCCTTAGTATTTAAAGCCGTTCGTATTTCAGTAACTTAGTGTCTTTGGTATTGTCTGAGTGTTAAACTATTTGCCTAGACCTACGTGTAAATATCTACAATGATTTTAATTCTTATCTATTTTGATCGTTTGAGTTGAGATCATCCAAACAGAACTATCTATGAAACCTATTGTCTTCGACATCTCTGGTCCTATGCGCTAAGGGCTGGTCTGGATTTTATCACAGAGTCGGGAAAACGTCTCAGTTATGTCTCCAGATATTTAAGAAAGATGATTTGTCGAACGCCTGACATATTGACGAGTAAAGCTGCCCTTCTAGAGGTATAGTTCCCCATCTCTGGTGATTTGCTTCTTATTTCCCGGGGATCTCGTGTATCAGTGTTTAAATATCCGGAACACTGCGCAGACTATGCACGCATAGGATCTGGGTCTAGGTCAGGATATTTTGCACGTTTTAACCGCTTGATTTTCACGTATTTAAGCAGAACCGTTGTAATTATTCATTTATCACTTGCATGGAGTTAATGCAAACAGAGCAGGGTTATTACTTGGATCAAAATACCGCGCCATCCGTCGCCCACTCAACCTTCCATTTCTAATTGGTCGGTAAGCAAGTATGGAAGGACAATTTGGCAGGGTATAGACAGGTAGTCTTTCGTCGGATTGTGGAGGTCGTGTCTGCACCTGAGCCAAAGAATCCTTTGATCTCAGGACCACACCCTTCTGAGGATCTTCTATGGAGATGGGCAAACGAGAATGGCAACGTAACATGTAATTTAGTTTTGCTAGCCGCAGTGACACCTGACGGTTCGTATAACCTCGTATTTGAGATGGGGTGGGGAGGGGGAGGGGGAGGAATTTCTTGTATGCTCATCAGAACTGGCAAACGTATATGTTTCCAATGTTAATGACAATGTTAACGACAATGTTAATGACAATGTTAACGACAATGTTAACGACGATGTTAACGACAATATTGACGACAATATTAATGACTTCTTGTGGTTGCCACGTCTGTTAACGTTCGCCTTAACCTTAGCAGAACAGTTGCAACAAAAAGCTAAACATTAAGCTACATTGCAAAAGTGTTTCCATGTTAGGGTGTTACAGCTGTAAAATATGTGGCCCGTTACATGCGTTCTTGTTTTACTGATGTGTTAGGCGGGGTGACAATTATTGGATGTGTTGAACGGTCTCTACTGGTTAGAAGTGCTTCGTTAAGCCGGCTATTTCAATGTGCTAAATATTAAATGGACTTCTGTTTTCAACTGCTGATGTCTGTCAGTGTTTCACAATGATTAAATATTGACGCATCATCACTGTCTGGGTATTTGTATGAATTATATATCGTTATGTCGAATAAATTAAGCATAGAAAAGTTTAATGCAGCGTTTATTTGAAGAGCAGTTTGTCTGTAACACAAGCTTGCGAGACAGTGGCTTTCTTTCCGGAGTCTGTCGAACTGTATGCATGTACTGTACACTGTAGGCGTATGTATGTATGTATGTATGTATGTATGTATGTATGTATGTATGTATGTATGTATGTATGTATGTATGTATGTATGTATGTATGTATGTATGTATGTATGTATGTATGTATGTATGTATGTATGTATGTATGTATGTATGTATGTATGTATGGATGTACGTTCTTTCTCAACACTTAAATTAATTGATTAATTTAAGTGTTGAGAAAGAACGTTCACGAGTACAGTTTGTCGCCATCATTGACAGAAACATTCTTTTTACAATTTCAACGTTTGGAAACGTTGATTCCAGATTGTCATTATTTCTCATGGCATAGATTATTGATATAGATGGCACTGATGTTTTTGCAAATGACACTGACATTATTATAGTGGTTTAGGTGTTCACATTTAGGAATCAGTTAAGCAACGTCTCTGCAATTAACTTAGGCCTATCTCCAGTTCCAGCACCATTCATGTAATTTCTACGCATATTTGGTGGGTTGTCTTATAGTTCGCTTAATAGATCGTAGTTAGTGACAATTGGCCAAAATAAAAATGGCAAATCATTTAACCGTGAACGACGGTGATAACTGACAATCACAATCTGAATTTGCTTAACAAGAAGGGTAGAAACTATCAAAGTAACTTAACGTTATACATTGCAATGGAGGAGGTACGTGGAACTGAAGTGACAAGAGCTAGCAGTTTTAGATTTCATTAAGTTATATAAGTTTTGTTAAGTTGAAGTTCACTGCCGACGGCGACACAGTAGGTCTACTGAGTAGGCTACCGACATCTATTCTATTAACTCATTTAACTTTGATTATGCATTTCGCCTTTTTTATAATTTAAAGTCTAAAACAATTTAGAAAACACTAAATTATAGGACTGAGAGAGATTTAATATTAAAAATTAATATTAACTAACAAAGACATAAGAAATTCATTGAATAGCGTTGTAAAAAGTAGACAATGAAAACAAAATATACAACAAGCTGCGCGCCATCGCCGCCATGCATGCGTCAAAATTATTGATTTATTTCAGTCTAACTTCTTTGGCGCTCTGCTGTTATTACCAATAATAATATTTGACTAAAAATACAGACTGCAGCAGACGTTTGCTTAAAAATGTGTAATTGTTCTTACTCTGCTTTGCAGAACTGTTACTTAATTGTTAGAACAGAACTTATAATATCGTTATTTTGTTTCTGGGCCGCCGCGGGGCCCCTCTGTTGCGCGGGGCCCTAGGCACGTGCCTCGCGTGCCTATAGACCTTTAAACGGCACTGCAACGATAGTGTACTAATTTCCAGAGGAAATCTAAAAAATGGCTGTCTTTGTTGCGATTCAACTCTGACCTTTAGGTTGACAGTCCAGCACTGTAATCACCAGACTATTGCAGTAGGCCTACTGTCAATCTATCAACTAACTCTCTTCCGGAAATGTCTGGAAGGACATTCCCATCCCAATGTACAGTTACAGGTACATACTGGTACTTCTCGCCGACTAAAATCGCGTTTAACTCTACCAGCAATCTGACTGGTTTGCAATCCTGGCTCTGCGAATTGAGGCTCGATTGATTGCATAGGATATATATATATATATAGCATATATATAGCATATATATATATAGCCTATGCAATCAATCGAGCCTCAATTTGCAGAGCCAGGATTGCAATCCTGGCTCTGCGAATTGAGGCTCGATTGATTGCATAGGATATATATATATATATAGCATATATATAGCATATATATATATAGCCTATGCAATCAATCGAGCCTCAATTTGCAGAGCCAGGATTGCAAACCAGTCATATATATATGTATATATATGTGTATATATATATGTATATATATATAGCATATATATAGCATATATATATATAGCCTATGCAATCAATCGAGCCTCAATTTGCAGAGCCAGGATTGCAAACCAGTCATATATATATGTATATATATGTGTATATATATATGTATATATATATGTATATATATATATATATATATATACACAGACAGAGAGAGAGAGAGCAAATGTGGTAACGCTAGTCCTATATTCTCAAATCATTCCTCTGTCTAAATTACCTGAACAAATTGAATGCAAAGGCATGTCAGTTGCATATAATATAGGCTATTCCATACAGCAAACTTGAATCCTTCAAACCCTCCTATCTTCGTCGTTAATTTACAGTCCAAGCACTCCGCTCAACCTACTGCTCTTCCGCCTAAGCACTCCTCAGTCCTTTCGTCACCTCATTCCTAAAATTTAGACATTGCTCCATAGCCACAGAAGTTACGCTCTTCTGGAATAAACTCCCGTCCGAAAATGGCTTTCTGTTTTGTGGCGATTTAATTCTAACCTCGGGGATTACAGTCCAGCATAATTGTCACTAGATTGCTGCACAGTTACCGTAAAACTGAGTTTAGAATTACAGTTGCAATTGCGTTAATTCGACAAATTCTCTGGTAGATATCCTTTTAATCTGAATGACCGCAAATAATATTTATCATGTAGCGCTCCTGTTGTGAATCGTCATGGACGAACAGTGTTCACTATAACCAATCAGAGTTACTTCACGGTTGAGCGGTTTCAGTTACAGTTGACTGGCTAAGGTCGGTTTAGTTGTTGGTGATCTTGTCGGTGATCCACGCATTGTTGAATCCGACGCGGGAATAGACTCCAGGATAGCCAGAAGCGCAGCCAATTCCCCAAGACACGATACCAATCAGACTGAAAACTCCGTTGCCAGCCTTGACGCTCAGAGGACCGCCAGAGTCACCCTAAAGAAAACGAATAATTATATAGAAGACTGATGACGAAAAAGAAAACACACAGGAGATCTTGGGCTCCAGTGTTTAATCTAGGCACCTCTGTGTGGGGGGATTCACCCCAGGATTTATGTCCCCAGAGAAATTTAACAAAATAATGGTTTTGGCTTTTGTTCACATTTTAATATTATATAAACTATTATAAAATATAATGATATTATTTACTATTATGTGATATGATATTTTATACTATTATAATATATGATACTATCATATTATAATGAGTATAATCTACTGTTAAAATAGCATTTGTACACATATAATATTTGTACAACTAAATGGCTTCTCTCCAGTGTTATCTTTCAAATTTCAAAATATGAAATTACAAAATTTTTCTTCCTTGAACATTTAGTAATGATACTATTTACTATTATATTATGCTTTCATTTGCTCCCGAATTGACTACTGCAATTCGCTTCTTATCGGTCTTCCTAAGGTCCGTCTCATGCCTCTGCAGTCAGTCCTAAATGCAGCTGCTAGATTAATTGCACGTTTGCCACGCTACTCACACATTTCGTCCTTCATGTTTGAGCAACTGCACTGGTTTCCTCTCTCTGCACGTATTAAGTTCAAAATCCTCATTCTGGTGTCCAAGACACAGCAGGGTCTTGCCCCTAGATATTTAAACTGATGTAATTCAACGGCCTCTTTCTGTCTCCTCGCATCGTCCACTTCGCTCATCGAACAGACTGGATCTTTTAGTTCCTCATACTAGAACAGCTATGGCGCAGTCCCGATCTTTTGCCTCAATTGGTCCCTCTCTCTGGAATACACTGTCTCCTACTCGCTCTCAAACGTTAATTGGTAACATATCGTGTTCTTTTGCATTTCTCAAAACCTATTTCTTTTCTTGTGGCCTTGCGCACTGGGAGCGCTTCTGAACGGTTCACCCTACTAGAGGCGCTTTTTAAATGTTTAAATACAATCCAATACAATAATGCTATTATAAATTATTATAATATATGATACTATCATATAATAATGAGTATAATATATTGTTAATTTAATATTTGTATAAATACAATATTTGTACAACTAAATAGCTTCTCTCCAGTGTTATCTTCAAATTTCAAGGTATCAAATTTCAAAATGTTTTGTTCCTTGAACATGCAATAAAACTACATCATTACTACATGTCTTTCCGATTCGGAAGTTGAATCCTTGCTTGGTTTGTGTACATTTCTAAACTATTTTTACTATTGTGTCGTGATCAGCATGTCAGGACCCTCTTGAGCAATGAGGATAAACTGATCCACTCCTATCAGCACTGAAAACAAGAGCAATTTTGTGCTAAGATGATATCTTAAAATGCTACCATTACAGTGTGGAAATTCAAAACTTTTTCTGATTACGGGGAGGGCACATCCATCGCCTCAACCCCTCCCCTGCTCGGCGCTGCGCGCCTCGGCGATCGTCTTTTAGCCGCTCTTTCGTACCCCAAATACCTTGATTCCCCCGCAGAAGAGGGGACTAGATTAAGTAAGTAAGTAAGTAAGTAAGTAAGTAAGTAAGTATATTCTTTATTACACCATTAGCAAACGCTCTTTTCATTTATGCAATAACCTGGTAATGTAACACTTCCCTGTCAGATGATCACTGCTTGGGCTCCATATAAATGCTAGACGATGATAACAATGATGTTGGTGTAGTTTAAATGCTCGGATACAGAAAACACATCACTGTGCAGACTGCGACTGTGAACATTGACAATGTTCACCATTGTTGACTGTCACTGAGAACATTAATTGTTCATCAGATACCTAAACACAGGCATAGCCTTTGACTCTGAGTGGCGCTATATAAGTTCTCGGTTACAATTACAAAGTCTAGACCACTAGAAATACCAGGCTTCAATCTCGAAAGCATGCTCATCGTAATCCAATACTTAAGTCAAGTGAGTGATTCCAACAGGCGATGGCGCCAAATCTTCACAGTTATGGTAAAAAAAACGCTCCAGTAAGATCGACAACTCTGCCTTTCCTAGACACCCAACGACTTGAAAATAGAGAGAAATGCAGTTTAATAAGTAAATATAGATAAGTAACATACTGAAAAAATACTTCTTAAAACTCTGACGAACTTCATCTATGTGAAGTCCTGGACAAAAAGCCCTGCCACCTCTCCGTCCCTATACTGGACGAAACAGAGCGACAATTCTGCCTTTTATAGACATTCGAATACTAGAAACGAAGTGATACCTGGCAGGCGTCTCTATCAGTGCTCCCTGTGTTGTCCGTGGCACAGATCATGTCATTGTAGATCGTGTTTTTTGTGTAGATGCTCTGACAGTAGCCGTTGGTCGTCACGTTCAGCGTCACGTATCGTAAAATTTGAGGGCAGCAGGCTCCACCTGTACAGGTAAGTATTCTAGTATAATTACTTCTATAGCGCCTCTGTAATAATGTACAACGTATCAGTCGATGGTCGCTCCAGAAATAGTCTAGTTTAAAATTATATTCAGCCCAAGAAGAAGCCCAGTCAAAATCTGATAGGTTAGGCTTAGACCATGGATGACGAGATATCAGGTCCTGGGAAGATAGGGGGCTGGAAGTCAATGTCTCTTTCCTCGCCATCTGACCTTTAACCGACAGTGTCTCGTCATCATAATTATTTTATAGCTGAGTTCGCCAGAGGGCTGAGGTGGAGCAGAAACCTTGCAACATCTTTTTGCCTTGGAGGAATTTGAATTCCAAACTCTGAAATCGCAAACGATTATATAAACTGACATAAATGAATGGCATGTAATCACGAATGGAAACGGCAGAATTATTTCAAACAGAATTTTAAAAACAGCATCCTCTTTGCATTCCTGCCTATCTGAACAATTTGTCTATCTTGATGTCTGGCTGTCCGATCAACAATGCTTTGCGAGAGTTGTAACCAGTGGAGGATATCATCAGGGGCGGATCTAGACTTTTACTTTACGGGGGGCGATTTCATGGACGTCCAAGGTCAAAGGAATAAAAATAAAAATTACTTATCAAGTTTAGAGCATAATTAAAGTAATATTCAAACTGCAGTCCGGCGCTGTACATGCGTAATAATGATAACATGACATTTATCCTTTAGCACAGTATAGTATATCAAATTTTTAAAGTTTAAATATAAAAAAAATTATTTTTTGGACTCTTAGGGGGGCGATCGCCCCAATCGCCCCCCTCTGGATCCGCCACTGGATATCATGCATATATTCAGAGACATGTTTAGATGAGCTCAACTGCTCTCATTCACAGTCTTCTTCATAAAATTAAGAGTCATTTTAGCCTTTGAACCACAAGCGTAATTTTCAGGGGGAAAACGGTCACCAGCAACCTTTACTGCTTAGACTCGCATGTACCTACTTTTCATGCCGTAAAAAGGCCCATTAAGTTTCATGTAAGCTTAGAGTTCTTCAGTAACTTTTCAAACTTTTAGCCACACAACAGTTATTAAGCAAAGGTATAAAAAAATGTGTATTACCCTCTCACCGTCCAGAATAAATTACGCCCAGGTGCTGAATTATTACCTGAGACTAGAGTTCCCCAACCGGAGCACTGGCTCTGAGAGTAGAAGTAGGTGTTTGCTGGATCTGGGGCGCAGATCGGCTGAACGTTAAGGTCAAAAGCGATGGCTAAGACTGTCTTGATGACGGAGACGTCGTTCTCCATGGTACCGGAGTTGTAGGCTTCGTGGACGAAGATGCTCGCGACATCGAGAGTCTGACGCACTGTACTAGCCGCACTTCTGTCGTGTTCACCGACGACCAATGAAACAACATCTGGTGTTCTAAAGTAATATTGTAAACGTAGGCGTAAAGGCTCAGTTTTCAATGTATGTAATATAATATAATAATATTTATTCTTTAATTAAGCGCCTGCAAACACACTGCGCTGTACAAGTACATGTTATGCGATAAATCTTAACTACTAACAGAACAGACAGCCTGCAATACACGGCGCAACTTGCAGCCTACAAAGCATGTCCGCCTATGGGACTCGATCTCTGTACCTCTCGCACTCTACGCCAGATGTCAACCAATGCGCTATCGGGCCCCCCCCCAATGTATGCATGCACATATGGACATAGAAACGTATGTATGCATGTATTTATGTATGTATGTATGTGTGTATATATGTAAGCAATACTATGCATGTGTGTATGTATGCATGTATGCATGCATGTATATATGCAAGCATGTATATGTGTGTCCATGTGTGCATGTATGTATGTCTGTATGGCTGTAAGTATGTATACATAATAATAATAATAATAATAATAATAATAATAATAATAATAATAATAATAATAATAATAATAATAATAATAATAATAATAATAATAATAATAATAATAATAATAATAATAATAATAATGAACTGATCACTACCGATATCGAGAGCGCCAGCAGGGGCCCTATGGGACAGTTCGCCCGGGTTGACCCTCCATCGGCCATGCTCCTGGGCGTTCCGCTTTCGCCAGCTGACGCCCTCGCCTCGGCCCTGGACACCTGCGTGGCCGACCTCCGCAACGCAGTGGACAAACTACAGCTCATCGCCAGACAAGACGCTCTCCTGATCCTCAGATGTTCCTTCGGCTCACCTAAACTCATGTATTTACTGAGATGCACCCCATGTCACGGCCACCCAAAGCTGACGGACTTTGACGAGCTGATGCGGGATGGGATCGGGCGGATCCTGAATTTGTCGCTGACCGACGATCAATGGACGCAGGCTACCCTCCCGATCAGGATGGGGGGGGGGGGCTGGGCATTAGGAAGGTGACTTCGCTGGCACTACCAGCCTTTTGGCTTCAGCCGCAAGCACTCTCTCAGTCCAGTCCCTCATCTTGGGCGTGGCCTCGAACACCGATGACGCTGCCAACACGTCTGCACTATCTGACTGGCTGCAGATCGTTGGAACTTGGGACCCAACGAACCTCCCTGGCAACAAACAGTCACAATGGGACAAGCCGCTGCTCCTCGGGGTGACATCGTCTGTCGACGCGAATCTGCACAGCCCCTACGATCAGGCACGCCTAAAGGCCATAACGACCTCACACGCCTCTGACTGGTTACATGCTCTCCCGCTCACCGCATTCGGCCTCAGGCTGAGCGACGAGGCCGTGCGCGTGGCGGTCGGCCTGCGGTTGGGCGCAGTCATTTGTGAACCACACACTTGCGCATGCGGCGCCCCCGTCTCAGCAAGGGGATCGCACGGCCTCTCGTGTTCGCTCGGTTTCGGTCGACAAGCCAGGCACAGCGCCATCAATGACCTTATTCACCGCACTCTTAATAGAGCGGGTACCCCGGCGATCAAAGAACCATCAGGACTGACCAGATCAGACGGAAAAAGGCCGGACGGCCAGACTCTGATCCCTTGGAGTGGCGGACGCCCTTTGATATGGGACGCGACCGTGGTGGATACCGTAGCGGCTTCATATCTTCCCGAGACAGCGATCACGGCCGGAGGAGCAGCAGAAAGGGCGGCCACAAGGAAGCACGCCAAATATTTAGAACTAGAAACGAGATACACCTTCGTGCCGATCGCCGTGGAGACATTGGGCCCTACCAACAAAGAAGGTGTCGCCTTCGTTTCTGAAATCGGCCGCCGATTGACGGCAATCACTGGCGAGGCCCGCGAGACAACCTTTCTTTTCCAGAACATATCAATAACAATTCAACGTTTCAATGCCGTTGCATTCCAGGGCACCTTGTCAGGACTACCCGGTATCGAGGACCAGCGGGCCCATCCAAGCTGGACCTAACTATACAATCTTGAAGAAAACGTTGCAAAATCGAGATAATAATAATAATAGTAATAATAATAATAATAATAATAATAATAATAATAATAATAACAATGATAATGATAATAATAATAATAATAATAATAATAATAATAATAATAATAATAATAATAATAATAATAACAATAACAATAATAATAATAATAATAATAATAATAATAATAATAATAATAATAATAATAATAATAATAATAATAATAATAATAATAATAATAATAATGATAATAATAATAATAATAATAATAATGATAATAATAATAATAATAATAATAATAATAACGATGGCCTGGCCTTTATGACGGCGCTTGGAAAGACCCTGAGCACCATCTCCGGTGATGTACGAGAAACATCGTACCTCTTCCAACGCCTGACGTTGACAATCCAACGCTTCAACAAAATAGCTTTCCGCGGCACTTTCCTTCTCTCGAATCCTGAGGAATAGAGGCCGTTCCAGATGATTTACTTATTTTAATTAATATTTTAGTCCCCGAGGGATCATATGTACCTTGGGGCAAATAATAATAATAATAATAATTTCCTTTATTGATTCAAACTGACAAACGCAGTAAGATTACATTGAAACATGGAAGTATGGAAGTATGTATATATGTATGCATCTATGTATTTATATATGTATTTATTTTTACGCATGTGTGTATATGTATGTATTTGTGCATGTATGTATGTATATATGCACATTTGTGAGCACCGTTAAATCCAGCAGAATCATTCAGTTTAAGATATGCATACATACATATATAGATGCATGTATGCATACATACAGAGTACAGACATCTATATTTGTCACCTGATGTATCAATCGAAGCTTCGGATTTCGTGTACTGCTCTAAATGCGTCTTGTGAGCTTATCAGAAAGCATCCGCATATTCATAATTCACAGAACATTACTTACTCTCCAACCATGCAGTGAGCAGCGGTGACAACCCATCGCTCGTTGATGATGCTACCTCCACAGAAATGACCATTCGTAGACTTCCTTCGGACGGATACCTGTAACCATAGCAACTGACAATTGCTAAGCGCCATCGATCGATTCTTGGCAAATAGATATTGGCGCTTGATAAATGCAACATAACCATAATAATAACATTATCATGTTTCTTCGCAAGCTAACTGATAAACCGCAGTGATTTACATTGAAACATTGAAAACTTGGGTGTACAATTATCAAGATCTTATTGAAAACATGTCTTCTTAGGCGTCCGCTCATTTTACTGCTGCCCTCTGAGAGTGGAAGGCTGAGTCGACCTAGAGGGGCTTGCGGGTATAGAATCGTGTCTTCCAAGATCTTATGTTCTTCATGCAGGGTCATAACTAGTCATATCTCCTCCTCACCAATTTGATGTCTGTATACGGGTCGACACTAATTATAGCGTCATTTTCTTACTCCACCAAACGCTTTAGAACTTAATTATAACAGGCGGTTCTCTTACCTGCCAGGGAAACTCGTATGGTCTGGCATCCTGACCTCCGACAATTTTTCCAGGGGGAAGAACCATTTCACCAGCATCTGAGTACTGGCTGATACCGCATTGACCGCCGGCTAGATTGACGGACAATGAGGTGACAAAGAAAAGTATGTGAGAATGAAATTTAAAAAAACAGAATTCAATAACTTGGCAATTAAAGTTTAAGCGTAGACGTAATCTCCAGATATCTACAGCGCTCAAAGAAACCAGCTTATTCACAGCAGCAATCAAACCAATATCGACAAACTATTTCTAGATTAAACTTCCAAGGTCAGGGCGTTAGAAAGTCAGAGGGCTACGATCGATGGTTTTTGGTATTTGATATGCGAGAGACACGAGGATAGAGGAGGAAGCAGGATGGGATTTGTGGAAAATAAATGCTTAGTTGAGAATGAAAGATTGCGAGAGGTGCATTGTTGATGAATTTGTGGGAAGGGTTAGATAATTGTCCTAATTCTGGTGGAATTTTATTCCAGTTGGGTGGAGCAGCTTGACCCGAAAGGCATTATATATTCTCAACTGCCAACGATAAAGATATTATGTTAACCAAACTACATACTGATTATGCTGTTACTACATTGATCTACGAAAAGAACTGGATGCAGTTTATGCTTAGGAACAGCTTGGGAAAGACATCTCTTGAAGCGGTGCTAGGTCAATTTGTAATTACAACTGCAATGTAGAACCTACGAATTCACAATTACAGTAGGGAAATCATCGTTATTTTCATCGGTTTCATCGTTAAGTTCTTTTATTTTATTAATAAAACAAATTAAAAGTAGACCGATACTTACTGTACCAGACAGGCGGTTGGGCTGTTGAAAGCAAAAAAAGGAAAAGTTTATAAACTAAATGCTGAGAACTAAAAGAATATTAATTGTTGTGACCATACAGGACTAACAATAACAGCAGTAATAATTAACAATAACAATAGGGGTAACAAATAATATAGCCACAAATAAATATATGTATCTTGGCGAAAGCATTTGTAGTATAATAAGTTATTTTAAAAAACACAGCTTTATAGGAATAGTTAGCACTGATCTTGAAATAAACTGTCAGTTAGGTTAGTACAAATACAAGTATCAGTAATAGTAACAGAAATAGTAATTGTAATAATTGTAATAATTGAAATGGTAGTGTTAAATTAGAAAAATTAAATGTACATAATTCAAATAAGTAGTAGTTGTAATGAGCCGAAATGTATATTACCGAATCCCACAGCCAACAACGATGCAAACAGAAGAATGAACATCTTGCAGGAATACACGCTCAAATGACATCCGTGAGAGTTTGACATTATTATAAGCTCTACTATCGCGAAAGCAACACATCTGACTGATAAAAATGTTATCGGAATTATCTTATATGACCGCAAGGTTATTTAGAAGAACGGGGATCTTTTGGTGACTGGCTTATTTTCACATTTTGTAAATGTGAACCTCCTACCCTCTACTTTTGTTCACATATATAAAGAAAAATTCAGGCCAAATATCTACTCCATTGGTGAATATTTACTGGTAGCTCAATGTCACTGAAGTTTTACAGGTTCCAAATAGTAAGGATCAGCATATGGCAATCACAAGCTTGAACCACAATGTATCCATTTGAGTACAACAGTTTGTAAAACTGTAGTTGGTCATCTAAATAAATAAACCAGCAAAAATAATCACACATTAGTTACATGACATTCCCACAAAATTAATTTCTGTCATGACTCGTGATCATTATTTTGCTGACATCATCAAGTCTTGCTGCAAATTTCTTTCCCTGTTTCTGACAGAGGCTGACTCATACTGCTTACATCAGCACCTATTGGCTTGTATGGACATTGGACAAGTTCAGGCACGTTGCTGAGAGACTGCTGATATCATCAGATGCATAGACTATATAAACCAGAAACTGCTCAAACACATCACATAATACATTTTTGTTCATTTTGGCAATGTGATACTTCAGCATACGCCTTCACCACTGATGGTATAGCCTCTGCAGGCAATCCCCTACTGGCTGTTTACACCCCCTCACCACGTTGAGGTGTGGGTCGGACTTTGAGGGTCTATATAAATGGCGCTATATAGGCCTAAATTTCCATTGACATTATAAGAATTGTAAACCCGGTATTTTAGTCCATGAGAGGTGAAGAAACAATATTGGAATTTAAAATTGTTAATAATTTCTATTATAGCTAGGTGGTTCTAGTAAAAGATTCCAAACGGATTTTGTTTTTGCGCTTAGGGTTTTGTGTCGGCTTTGCTTCAAACTTGCAACTTCGGTCTTTTTGCGTTACGGACTCTACATGCAGTTTTTATATGCTAAATTTTTTATTGTAAGTCAAATGTGGAATATTTTTTGGCTGGACATCATAACCATGGTGAGGGTAAGTGATACAAACTATGTGATCGCAAATTCACCACATCATGAGTCTGGATTTTCTCGAGCAAAACATGACTTCAAGAGTCCGTAACATTTTGGAGCTTCTAATTTCATTCTTAGGCATTTCAAATTGCTCTGCAAACTTGGTATCTCCAGATCTCTGATTCACCATTGTATGCTACTTGGATAACATAAATTACTTTTCCTAATATTGCTACAAATATCTTTATGTGAAGCAGTGGCGTAGAAAGGTTTTTGGGGGCCCTTGTGCAGAGCTTCGATGATGGGCCACTTGTACCCCATTCGATTTGAAACAAAAAAACGCTGAAAAAACGCTGTGTATATAATGCTTGGCGCTTTTGCGATATTTGCATATTTCTCAAATAACGAAACGTAAGCAAAACTACTTCCGTCCAAAGATTGCATCGAGTCATTTGAGTGTGTAGTAGGCCTACTGTGTACGCTGTTGATAACTTGCTGTACAGTGTACATGTACCCATTGCTACGCCCCTGCATGGACGGAAGTAGTTTTGCTTACGTATAAAAACCTTTCTACGCCACTGCTTCCGTCCAAAGATTGCATAAAGAATATTGTTATGGCACACCCGTTGTTTACTAAATCATGCATTTGGACATTCCAGGTTCAGATAATCAGATTCAGCCAATAATATTAAACTATTGCGTCGAGTCATTTGAGTGTGTAGTACTGTGTACGCTGTTGCTAACTTGCTGTACATGTAGATTTACTTTTAGGTGAAAAAATAACTCCACTAGCTGCCAGGGGCCCTTTTGACCGCCGGGGGCCCTTGTGCACTGCACAACCTGCACAACCCATTGCTACGCCCCTGATGTGAAGTTAAATATTCGTTACGGACTCTACAAAAGCGTTACGGACTCTACAAGCACAAATTCAGGGTACATGATCAATACATTTAAATGAGTAGTTTGCAATTTAATTTTCTTTGATTATTCATTGAAATGGTGAAAACTGTAAAAGAACGTGTGGAAACACACAGAAAAAGTCTACAACAATGTAGAGCTTCATGTAGCAGTGAAAGAAAAAGACGGGATAGGAAACGCTTCTAATTAACGGCATCGTGTTACACTAGGAGGTGGTGAACTGGCTGTGATGAGGAAGAAGTAAGCAATGGAATATCAGAGAAAGGGACCAGCCACGGTTAATGCCTAAGCATCACAAGTGAAGGATAAAGATCACAAAGACTATTGGTGCAGATAGCTTTTCTACAATCTGCTCACTGGTGATCTATGACTGGTCAGTTCGACCTGGAAAGCTGAACAAATTGCCTGCTTTGTCCTTCTGCGGCATATTTTTGAACATTGCAAACAATTCTATTTACTCAGCGCACTGGCAAAGCTGTTGGTAGAGTAGAAAAGAGGTTGCAAAAGCCGCCAAGAAAGAAAATGGCAAAAATTATGAAGATTTTTTGTACATTAATGTACATCCTATTTGTACGATAATGTACAGTGATTGCCACTGAACAATTTATTGTGATTGAACAGCTAACTGAAGCAAGGCTGAATAATGAAGGTAAAAGCGAATACTGCACGTTGTTTATGCCTCAGAAGGACAAAGCAGGCAATTTGTTCAGCTTTCCAGATCGAACTGACCAGTCATAGATCACCAGTGAGCAGATTGTAGAAAAGCTATCTGCACCAATAGTTCAATGACCTCGTAGCTATAGTGCTACAGCCTGATTCAAGCTCAACAGTGACTTCTGAAACATTAAGAGCCTCGACACTGTTGATTTTTCAACATTACAAAAAGTTCTATTAATTGCTTGTGACAATGGAACTTCACTATATTTTTTCTATTTGAGCTCTGAAACTACCTGTAGCACCTTGTAAACATTGAAATGATAAAAGTAATCGGCATAAATTAGCTGTTTTCGTGAATATTAACCAGTTTTTGCTTATGGTCCAAAACGGTAGGGTCCGTAACGTAGAGTCCGTAACGCACAGTAGGCCTATGTGCATTAGTGAATGCACAACATCATTACCTATCATGATAATGAAATGCAATTATGACTAAATCAACAGCAATACCTGGCAATTCTATAATGATTTTTCAAGAGATTTGATATAATAGTTTCACAGAAAATCAAGATAGTTCATTCAAACAAAAAGTTGATGGAACTTTTTTGTAGAGTCCGTAACGCAAATGTTTTGATTCACCAGACATGATACATAACGGCCAACCCAGCCTAACTAATATCAAGCTAATCTGTGAGCTCTGAGAAAAATATAAAAATATTTTAAACAGTAGGCCTAATCATCTGTTTGTATGAACGGTTGAAAGTCTCCCACATGTAGAGTCCGTAACATATGAAATACCGTGGAATTGCCCAGTAGGGAAATCGTCGTTACTTTTATCGGTTTCATTGTTAAATTCTTTTATTTTATTCAGAAGACAATTCCAAGTAGACCGATATTCCAGACAGGCTGTTGAAATAAGAAAATTGAAAATTTAGTTTATTCATCATTCAAATGCTGAGAACAAATAGTTAATTAATTCAGTGACGGTACAGGACTAATAATAACAGCAATAAAAAAAACTAGGGCCTACCAATAAGAATAGGTGTTAATAAGTGAATCATAGCGAAAGCATTATAAATCCAATAATTTGAGTAAAAAACACGGCTTTATAGGAATAGTTAACACTGATGCTAAAGTAAGCTGTCAGGTTAGTACATATACAAGCATCAGTAATAGTTACAGAAATAGTAATTATAATAGTACTAATTAAAATTACATTAGAAATAGCAAATGTATATAATTAGCAGTAGTTGTAATGAGCCGAAATGTATATTACCGAATCCCACAGCCAACAACGATGCAAAGAGAAGAGCGAACATCTTGCAGGTTTACACACTCGAGTGACAATTCGTGAGAGTTTGGTTTCCTCCTATAAGCCCCAGATAGGCCTACTTTCGCGAAAGCAAAATATCCGAGTGATAAAACTCATCGCAATTATCAGTTATGACCACAAGTTCATTGACCCCAAGTCATCTTACCTTGACATTGCCTATCTTTACCTGAGCATGAAATACTTAACCTTATTATTATCTGTCAAGTTATCACATGGCATATCAGAAATAAGGAGATTCTTTTGTCCATGTAAAAGTAAATGTTTTTATATTGCGACCGTATCGCATCGATCATGCTCATTTTTCAATGAATTGATCGGGTGAGATATCCTGTTTTCGAAGCCAAACGAAGACTGTAAGAACCTGGTCTGACAGTTTCGATAAGGCAAGTTGAAAATATTATGTATATATATATATATATATATATATATATTCGTTTAAATAACTCTTGCTGACAAACCGCAGCCAGTTACATACAAAAAAGCAAGAGAGAAAGAGAAAGAGAGAAAGAGAGAAGAGAGAGAGAGAGAGAGAGAGAGAGAGAGAGAGAGAGAGAGAGAATAAATGCAGTGATGGGAAATAGTTAACTAAAAAGTTGATAACTTTTAGTTTAACTAAATTTTTTTAGTTAAGGATGAAGTTTAACTAAAAAAAATAGTTTAGTTAAAACTATAGTTTAACTAGAAAGTTTTAGTTGCTAACTAAAAAGTTTAACTAAAAAAATCAGCAATATGCAACTATTTTTCCACACTGAACATTGAACACTGTCACCAAAAAAACATTTGAACACTGCATGGTTTAGTATTATCAGCCTGTGTTTTCAAATTCATACATTACTTACAGTGCACATGTAACTGTATGCCAGAACAGCACACATTACATAGTTTGAAGGTGAAATTGTCATTGACGCTTTGCAGTTCTTTTATTGTGAAAACGTTTGTCGTAAATAGTTGGAAAAAAGTTGGAGAAAGTTTAACTACTTTTTTTAGTTTAGTTAACTAATTTCCAAAATCAGTTGACAACTTTAGTTAAACTATTTTTTTTGTTGGAAAATAGTTTTAGTTTAACTAAAAAAATAGTTTAGTGCCCATCACTGAATAAATGTGGTAACACTAGTTCTATATCCTCAAATCATTCCTCTGTCTAAATAACATAACATAACAGAGGTTTACGGTGGTTCAGAAAACTAAAGCCTGTGTGAGAACCACAACTATACATGTATACGATGATGATGATGATGATGATGATGATGATGATGATGATGATGATGATGATGATGATGATGATGATGATGATGATGATGATGATAATGAACACGTCAATTTCTACAGCGCCGTAACACAGCACATGCCGTTACAAGGGCGCTTAACAATCTAACGACTAGTCAGGATAAGCGATTTTGTAGAAATGGATTTTGAGTCTTATCTTGTCCTAATATCCTACTTTTTGCCCAAGCTTGGCCTTGAAGTTGTTGAGTGACTCCACCTGAACAAATTGAATGTAAAGGCATGCCAGTTACACACAATCCAACCACTTCGCTCACCCTACTGCTCTTCCGACTAAACACTCCTCAGTCCTTTCGTCACCTCATTCCTAAAATTTAAAAATTGCTCCATAGCCACAGCTGCTACGCTCTTTTGGAATAAACTCCCGTCAGAAAATGGCTTTCTGCCTTTGTGGCGATTGAACCTTGACCTTTGGGTTGACAGTCCAGTATAATAATCACCCGACTATTGCAAAATTACCTTAAAAATACGTTTAGAATTACAGTTGCAATTGCGTTGAATCGAACAATTCTTTAGTAGATATCATTTTAATCTGAATGACCGCAAATAATATTTATTATGTAGCGCTCCTGTTGTGAATCGTCATGGACGAACAGTGTTCACTATAACCAATCAGAGTTACTTCACGGTTGAGCGGTTTGAAATATAGTTGACTGGCTAAGGCCGGTTTAGTTGTTGGTGATCTTGTCGGTGATCCACGCATTGTTGAATCCGACGCGGGAGTAGACTCCTGGATAGCCAGAAGCGCAGCCAATTCCCCAAGACACAATGCCAATCAGACTGAAAACTCCGTTGCCACCCTTGACGCTCAGAGGACCGCCAGAGTCACCCTGAAGAAAACGAATAATTATATAGAAGACTGATGACGAAAAAGAAAACAAACAGGAGATCTTTGGCTGCAGTGTTTAATCTAGGCACCTCTTGGGTTTTATGTCCCCATAGAAATTTAACAAAATAATAGTTTTGGCTTGTTGTTGACATCTTAATATTATATGAACTATTATAAAATATAATGATATTATTTACTATTACATGATATGACATTATATACATTATATAGCGTCAAGATCTTCATTGCTGGATGTCTTCAAACCGCCTTTCTCTAAACTCTTCCAAAACTCAATTCATCTGGTTTGGCACCCCCAGCAACTCCAAAAGCTTGATTTCGTGCTCCTGTCTGATAAGTTTCCTCACTTCACTTTCTCGTCCAGTGTTCGTGGACTTAGGTGTCACTCTGGATAGTTCGCTTACTTTTGCTGAGCACATTTCCAACCTCACCCGCTCCTCTTACTTCCACTTAAGGCGTCTCCGGGCTATTCTGCGGTCTGTCTCATCCTCGACCTTCACCTCAATTGTTCATGCATTCGTGTGCTCTCGGATTGACTACTGTAATTCTCTCCTTATTGGCCTTCCCAAGATCCGTCTTTCTCCTCTCCAATCCGTACTCAATGCTGCTGCTAGACTCATTGCCCGCCTCCCTCGGTTCTGTCATATCTCCACCTTCATGGTTAAACAACTCCATTGGCTCCCTCTCTCGGCCGTATACAATTCAAAGTGCTTATTCTTGTTCTTAAGTCTCAACTGGGTCTTGCTCCACAGTACTTATGTGATCTAATTCAACGGCCTCATTCTGCTGCTTCGCTGCGTCCTCTCCGATCTTCTGATCGTCTTGACCTCTTAGTTCCTCGTGTCAGGACTACTATGGCTTAGTCCAGATCCTTTGCCTGCGTAGGTCCCTCACTTTGGAACCGACTTCCTCCTTCTGTCCGCACCACCATTCTCTCTGGTAGCGTTGCTTCTTCCTTTGCTCACCTTAATTCCTGCTTTATCTCTCGGGGTCTCGCGCACTGGGAGCGCCTCTGAATGGTCTATACCGCGAGAGGCGCTTTATAAATGCCCATATACAATACAAAAAAATACAATACAATACTATTATAATATATGGTACTATCATATTGTAATGAGTATAATATATAGTTAATTTAATATTTGTATAAATATTATATTTGTACAACTAAATAGCTTCTCTCCAGTGTTATCTTCAAATTTCAAGATATCAAATTTCAAAATGTTTTGTTCCTTGAACATGTAGTAAAACTACATCATTACTACATGTCTTTCCGATTCTGTAGTTGAATCCTTGCTTGGTTTGTGTACCATTTCTAAACTATTTTAACTATTGTATCGTGATCAGCAATTCAGGACCTTCTTGAACAATGAGGATAAACTGATCCGCTCCTATCAGCACTGAAAATATAGAGAAATTTTGATAAGATGACATCGTAAAATGCTACCATTATAGTGTGGAAATTCAAAAAATTTCCTGATTACGGGGAGGGCACATCCATCGCCTCAACCCCCCACCTGATCGGCGCTGCGCGCCTCGGCGATCGTCTTTTAGCCGCTCGTTCGTTCCCCCAAAGACCTTGATTCCCCCGCAGAAGAGGGGACTAGATTAAATACTTCTTAAAACTCTGACGAACTTCATCTATGCGAGGTCCTGGCCAAAAAGCCCTGCCACCTCTCCGTCCCTATACTGGACCAAACAGAGCGACAATTCTGCCTTTTATAGACATTCGAATACTAGAAGCGAAGTTATACCTGGCAGGAGTCTCTATCAGTGCTCCCGGTGTTGTCCGTGGCACAGATCATGTCGTTGAAGATCGTGTTTTTTGTGTAGATGCTCTGACAGTAGCCGTTGGTCGTCACGTTCAGCGTCACGTATCGTAAAATTTGAGGGCAGCAGGCTCCACCTGTACAGGTAAGTATTCTAGTATAATTACTTCTATAGCACCTCTGTAATAATGTACAACATATCAGTCGATGGTCGCTCCAGAAATAGTCTAGTTTAAAATTATATTCAGCCTAAGAAGAAGCCCAGTCAAAATCTGATAGGTTAGGCTTAGACCATGGATGACGAGATATCAGGTCCTGGGAAGATAGGGGGCTGGAAGTCAATGTCTCTTTCCTCGCCATCTGACCTTTAACCGACAGTGTCTCGTCATCATAATTATTTTATAGCTGAGTTCGCCAGAGGGCTGAGGTGGAGCAGAAACCTTGCAACATCTTTTTGCCTTGGAGGAATTTGAATTCCAAACTCTGAAGTCTGAATGGCCCACGCTCATGTAAATCGACATAAATGAATGACATGTAATCACGAATGAAAACGGTAGAATTATTTTAAACAGAATAAAAAAAGCAGCGTCCTATTTGCATTCCAGCCTATCTGAACAATTTGTCTATCTTGATGTCTGGGTGTCCGTCTGTCTTTGCCTGGTCTGCCTCCATGTTTGGATGAGATCACCTGCTCTCATACACAGTCTTCTTTATAAAATTAAGAGGCACTAATTTGGAATTTAAGTTTAATTTGCTGCTTCTGCTCGAGAACCACATGCGTATTCTTCCTCTACTCGTACTGTTTAGACTCGCAGGTACCTACTGTTCATGCCGTAAAAAGGCCCATTAGGTTTCGTGTGAGGTTGGAGTTCTTCAGTAACTTTTCAAACTTTTAGCCACACAACAGCTATTAAGCAAAGGTATAAAAAATGTGTACCACCCTCTCACCGTCTAGAATAAATTACGCCCAGGTGCTGAATTATTACCTGAGATTATACTTCCCCATCCGGAGCACTGGCTCTGAGAGTAGAAGTAGGTGTTCGTAGGATCTGGGGCGCAGATCGGTTGAACGTTTAGGTCAAAAGCGATGGCTAAGACTGTCTTGATGACGGAAACGTCGTTCTCATAGGTGCGGGAGTCGTAGGCTTCGTGGACGAAGATGCTCGCAACATCGAGAGTCTGACGCACTGTACTAGCCGCACTTCTGTCATGCTCACCGACGACCAATGAAACTATATCTGGTGTTCTAAAGTAATATTGTAAACGTATGCGTAATGGCTCATTTTTAAATGTATGCATACATGCACACATGGACATAAAAAGTATGTATGCATGTATTTATGTATTTATGTATGTATGTATGTATGTATGTATGCATGTGTGTGTGTATGTATGCATGTGTGTATGTAGGTATGCCTGCATGCATGTATGCATGTACGTATGTGTGTGTATGTGTGCATGTATGTGTGCATGTATGTATGTGTTTAAGTACGTATATGTAACCATAACCATAGCCAGCAGTTTATTGGTTCATCAGAACGTTTACAGTACAAGTAATGCATCATCTTACACTATGAATGCTAAAGATAGGCACAACTGGGGCACCTGAAAGGACCGAAGTCCCGCTAATTAGGGTCCCAAGTAAATGGATGAAGCTAGGCGGGTATTCAATATCTTTACTCTATAATAGTGAAAACCGAAATTTATGTAGTGAAAGTCCAATTATAGAAGTCCACAGTTTATATATAGCAATACATTGTTGTTTAGAAGATCCTACCAGATGCATCCTACATAATTCCACCCTATCATAATTCTATTCTTTAACAATACCTTCATCCATTCGTTGGAATAACCTAGGTGCGTTATGATATAACCATAGCTATCTAATACAGTACATGAAAAAACATGCATTTACATATCCCCGAGAATAATGGAGTTATTAATATAATGTAAGTATTAGTGATGGGAAATAGTAAACTAAAAAGTTGCTAACTTTTAGTTTACTAAAATTGTTTAGTTAAGGATGAAGTTCAACTAAAAAAGATAGTTTAGTTAAAACCATAGTTTAACTAAAAAATTTAGTTGCTAACTAAAAAATTTAACTAAAAAAATCAGCAATACGCAACTTTTTTCCACAAGGACCGCCAGGCGGCCCGCTAGTATTCGAAACTTTCATGCCGCCTGGCTGTCCGCTAGTCAATACGATATTTTGACTAGCGGACCGCCAGGCGGCTCTGAAATTTCAAATACTAGAGGACCTCCAGTAACGTGATTCCGCCAGAAGCCCTTTCAAATCCGAATCCTTGGGCCAAAACATTGGCTACCCTAACCGTAAGACTGACCCTAAACGTCCGTAACCTGTCACTGAAAGACCCCCAGTCGGGACGGTTGCTTTGTCCTTCGTTTTTTATACTTTCTGCGGCCACAAGCCCCGCTTCGTGCAGCATAATCGCAGCGAGGAATATCGCAGTTCATTCTTGGGAAGTGCAGCCTTCTTCTGCGCTAACTTTTTCTTGGATTATAACGTCTTGGCGTCACGCATTGTAAGAATACTAAACTTACTCGGTTCAAACAATTTTTGGGAATTTTCTAAGTCGTTAGAGCTAAAAATTTGACCAACATAAATGAAACTGTCCATTACGGCCGCCATGTTGCTTTTGAAGGTAGCTACGTTCTATAATCACGTGACGTCTTACACGTGACTGGCGGCCCGCTAGTTTTTCGAAACTTGCGGGCCGCCTGGCGGTCCGCTAGTCACTTCGTTTCCACAATGAACATTGAACACAATCAATCAATCAATTTTCGTTTATCATTAACACAAGCTGTCAACAATTCAACGCTAAACTTATTGATTAACGCTGCATGGTTTTAGCATTAACAGCCAACGTTTTTTTTGTTTTTGTGTTCTCAAATTCTTACGCTACTTGCTTATGTCTGTAACTACTGTATGCTAGAACAGTACACATTGCATAATTTGAAGGTGAAATTGTCATTGACGTTGTGTATTATTTCAATTCGCTTAACCTCTGTTATTGTGAAAATGTTTGTCGTAGAACGTTGGAAAAAGTTGGAAAAAGTTTAACTACTTTTTTTAGTTTAGTTAACTAATTTCCAAAATTAGTTGCCAACTTTAGTTAAACTATATTTTTTAGTTGGAAAATAGTTTAAGTTTAACTAAAAAAGAGTAGTTTAGTGCCCATCAGTGGTAGGCATGTATGTGTGTGTGTGTAAGTATGTATATATGTGGGTATGTGTACATGTAAGAATGTACATATGCTTGCATCTATGTATTTATATATGTATTTATGTGTATGTATATGTGTATGTATTTGTGCATGCATGTATGTACGTACGTATGTGATCATTGATAATTATAATTATTGCTAGAGTACCATTAAATCCAACATAAACATTCAGTTCAAGATATACATACGTATATATAGATATATAGATGCATGTATGCATACATACAGACATCTATTTTTGTCACCTGATATATTAATCGAAACTTCAGATTTCGTGTGCTGCTTTAAATGCGTTTTGTGAGATTGTCAGAAAGTATCCGCATATTCATTATTCGCAGAACATTACTTACTCTCCAGACATGCAGTGAGCAGCGGTGGCAACCCATCGCTCGTTGATGATGCTACCTCCACAGAAATGACCATTCGTAGACTTCCTTCGGACGGATACCTGTAACCATAGCAACTGACAATTGCTAAGCGCCATCGATCGATTCTTGGCCATTAGCGCTTGATAAATGCAAAATAACTATAATGATAACATTACCATGTTTTTCGCAAGCTAACTGATAAACCGCAGTAAGTTACATTGAAACATTGAAACTTGGGTGTACAATTAACAAGATCTTATTGAACACATGTCTTCTTAGGCGTCCGCTCATTTTACTGCTGCCCTCTAAGAGTGGAAGGCTGAGTCGAGCTAGAGGGGGCTTGCGGGTATAGAACCGTGTCTTCCAAGATCTTATGTTCTTCATTGTCGCGTGAGGAGATCGACGACAACGACGAGATGGCATCATCATTATGATGTAAGCGTCGTTGCCGGTCGAGATAGGATGATGACGGACGAAAGCCAGTCTCCACTGGGTCAACAATGAAGGCAGCTAGGCCGAGGTGTAATCGGACACCACACAGCCAAGGTGTAATAGGACACCTCGCGGCTATGATGTAACCAGACACCGCCCGCGCTGCAGGCGAGCGACGACCCGCGTCTCGAGGAGCAATCTGACACTAATTGACGATAGCTTGACGTGGGGAGGGGGCTGACCGATGCACGCTGAAGTTCCTACTTAACGGAAGGAAAAGGAGAACACGGGACTTGTACTGCTGACGAACGCGACGTGTGAACATCGGTCGAGCGAGAAACATCGGGAGGAACGACCAGCGGGGCGGCAGAGTATAGTCCGTCAGATTCAGAGACTGACGCGAAAGAACGATCTGTAGTTAGGCTGTACGAAGCAACATTTGAGATAGTCCGATTTAATATCTAAACGCTTTAATACTACGTGGAAGTTCCCGTAGAGTTAGTGTATATATATATTTGTTTCTTTAATTAAATTCATTTATTAATTAAACAAAGTTCGTCGTGAATCTTCTATAGAAAAGTTAGGCACGTTAAATAAAAGTGCAAGTAAAAGAACAAGCAATCGAGGGTCGACATCAACACACGGCAAACACACGACAGGGCGACCTCCGATTGCGACATTGGCGCAGTCGACAGGATTTTTCAACTGAAGACGTCACGACGAAGAGCGGAACCGGAAACGGAAAAGAGGAATCTCAACAGATCGGGACCAGCGGCGAATACAACCCTCCGCAACTGGAGAAATCGAGTGCCGGACTCCGAAGACGAAGGACTCGAAGTAACCGACAGCAACAGGCAAGGACGAGGAACAAGAGCGCCAACGGACGACCGACCATCGCTAGCAACGACGGACGGGAGTGGCAACGGAGGACAGCGGATCAGCCAAGATACCAAAAGACGGAACACGCTCGACGTATCAGAGGGTAAGTCCTTACTGGTAGTCGTGGTAATCTGTGAGGTTGCGGTTGAGGTCTGGATGAGGATTGGTGTGCGAATAGCCGAGGCTTTTGCGTAGCTCCTTTTGCTCAGTTCTGTTCTTGTTGTATTTGTGGTAGAATTTTAGGACGTTGTTTTCTTTGATTTCTGACCAACGGTGACTCTCCTCTAACTTACTTATCTTTTTCTATTAGTGAGCGGACTGTTGGAAGATGGATAAGTTGTCGGCATGGAAAAGAATGATGGTGCGGAACATACCCCATCACAGACTAGTCGCATATCTGAGAAAGATGGGACTAGGAGAGGAGGAATTGGATCCCATGAATATGAACCAGCTCCGAGAGGCTAGCGCTGAAATAATTGTTTCTGGACGGGAGGCCCCACCAGAAGTAAGTGAGGAAGTAAGCACAGATAGCATTATGAGCTCAACAGTGCAGAGGCAGCTAGTCGAGCTCAGACGATTAGAGTGCGAGAGAAAGGAAGCGGAGAGAGAGGAGAGGAGAAAAGAAGAGGAGGAGGAAAGGCAGAGAAGGATCGAAGAAGAGAGAGAGAGGAAACTAGAAGAGGAAGAAGAAAGGCAGAGAAGAGCAGAGAGAGAGGAAGCGGAGAAACTGAGGAGAGAAGAGAGAGAGGAAGCGGAGAAGAGACTCAGGCTACTTGAGGAGAGAGCGGAGAGGAGAATGGAAGAGAAGAAGGAGAGGCAGAGAAGGATCGAAGAAGAGAGAGAGAGGAGACTAAAAGAGAAAAGAGAGAGACGAAGGCTCCTTGGGGAGACGCAGGCTGAGAAGCTCAGGATAATTGGGGAGGAGAGCAGGCTGCTTGAGGAGAAGCGGGCTGAGAGACTATGGATTCTTGAGGAGAAACGGAGGAGAGAAGAAAAGGAGGAAACAGAGAGACTCAGAATGCTAGAGAAAAAGCAGGCTGAGAAGCTCAGGCTTCAGGAGGAGAAGCAGAGGAGAGAAGAGAAAGAGGAAGCAGAGAAATTAAGGCTTCAGGAGGAGAAACGGAGGAGAGAAGAAAAGGAGGAAACAGAGAGACTCAGAATGCTAGAGGAAAAGCAGGCTGAGAAGCTCAGGCTTCAGGAGGAGAAGCAGAGGAGAGAAGGGAAAGAGAAAGCAGAAAAATTAAGACTTCAGGAGGAGAAGCGGAGGAGAGAAGAAAAGGAGGAGGCAGAGAAGAGAGAGAAGGAAGTCCGAGAGGAAAGGGACGCAGAGAGGAGACTCAGAGACGAAAGGGACTATAACTTAAGGCATTCGGTCGTAGGATGAATGGAAACGTATAGCGAAAGCTTGCGAGGACTCTTATCGAGGTTCCCAAGCGACCATGCTCAAATCTCTGGTTTATTCGTGCATGATGAAAAGTTATTCGACTCTTGCGTTGTCCCAGACGACCTTCGAAGCAGATTACTCTTGACCTGTCTAGATAATCATGCCAGAACAGTGACAGCCAGAATTCTCATTGACTGGACCCAGAAATCGGTGCCTGTTAAGATACCCTGGCGAGCTGATCACCAAAAGGCGCTAGATAAACTTACGCACGATTTGAATAACGCGGTATGTTTGCAGACAATTGACTACGGCAGAGAGTTTGGTTTATCGACTGACGCTTCAGACAAAGCAGTCGGTTGCTGCTTATTCCAAATTCAAGACGATGGAACAGAACGGCCAATATGTTTCGCCAGTTCTAAATTAGATGCTACGCAAGCGCGTTGGTCCACTGTGGAGCGCGAAGCGTATGCTGTGATTTTTGCGTGGAAGAAGTTTAGGGATTGGATTTTTATGTCAAGGACCACCCTCTATTCTGATCACACCCCCTTGACGTTCCTAACTGCTTCTGCGCCCACAAGTGCTAAACTTGCGAGAGGGGCTCTGGCCCTCCAGGACTTCGGTATGTCTTTTGAATATCGACCTGGGGCGCTGAATATTCCCACTGATCTTTTGTCCAGACTATGATTGAGGAAGAAGGCGGACTACCATGTAAGGCACCGCGACAACTGTAAATATATTTCTAACTGTGCTGATATTTTGTATTTTCATGGGAACGACGAGGACATGATCTGGAGGAAATCGATGGAGGGAACGACATCATTCTCAGCCGGGAGGCGAACCAATGACTGGCTTTGTCCTCCCCCGGGAAGGGAGGTGTCGCGTGAGGAGATCGACGACAACGACGAGATGGCATCATCATTATGATGTAAGCGTCGTTGCCGGTCGAGATAGGATGATGACGGACGAAAGCCAGTCTCCACTGGGTCAACAATGAAGGCAGCTAGGCCGAGGTGTAATCGGACACCACACAGCCAAGGTGTAATAGGACACCTCGCGGCTATGATGTAACCAGACACCGCCCGCGCTGAAGGCGAGCGACGACCCGCGTCTCGAGGAGCAATCTGACACTAATTGACGATAGCTTGACGTGGGGAGGGGGCTGACCGATGCACGCTGAAGTTCCTACTTAACGGAAGGAAAAGGAGAACACGGGACTTGTACTGCTGACGAACGCGACGTGTGAACATCGGTCGAGCGAGAAACATCGGGAGGAACGACCAGCGGGGCGGCAGAGTATAGTCCGTCAGATTCAGAGACTGACGCGAAAGAACGATCTGTAGTTAGGCTGTACGAAGCAACATTTGAGATAGTCCGATTTAATATCTAAACGCTTTAATACTACATGGAAGTTCCCGTAGAGTTAGTGTATATATATATTTGTTTCTTTAATTAAATTCATTTATTAATTAAACAAAGTTCGTCGTGAATCTTCTATAGAAAAGTTAGGCACGTTAAATAAAAGTGCAAGTAAAAGAACAAGCAATCGAGGGTCGACATCAACACACGGCAAACACACGACAGGGCGACCTCCGATTGCGACAATGCAGGGTCATTACTATTCATATCGCCTCCTCACCAACTGATGTCTGTATACGCGTCGACACTAATTATAGCGTCATTTTCTTACTCCACCAAAGCGCTTTATAACTTAATTATAACAGGCTGTTGTTCTCTTACCTGCCAGGGAAACTCGTATGGTCTGGCCTCCTGACCTCCGACAATTTTGCCAGGGGGAAGAACCATTTCACCAGCATCTGAGTACTGGCTGATACCGCATTGACCACCGGCTAGATTGACGGACAATGAGGTGACAAAGAAAAGTATGTGAGAATGAAATAAAAAAAAGCCAACAGAATTCAATAACTTGGCAATTAAAGTTTAAGCGTTGACGTAATCTCCAGGTATCTACAGCGCTCAAAGAAATCAGCTTATCCACAGCAGCAAAGGAAAATCGACAAATTATTTCTAGATTAAACTTCCAAGGTCAGGGCGGTAGAAAGTCAGAGGGCTACGATCGATTGTTTTTGGTATTTGATATGCGAGAGACACAAGGATAGAGGAGGAAACAGGATGGGATTTGTGGAAAATAAATGCTTAGTTATGAATGAAAGATTGCGAGAGGTGCATTGTTGATGAATTTCTGGGAAGGGTTAGATAATTGTCCTAATTCTGGTGGAATTTTATTCCAGTTGGGTGGAGCAGCTTGACCCGAAAGGCATTTTATATTCTCAACTTCCAACGATAAAGATATTATGTTAACCAAACTACATTCTGATTATGCTGTTACTACAATGATCTACGAAAAGAACTGGATGCAGTTTATGCTTAGGAACAGCTTGCAAAAGACATCTTCTGAAGCGGTGCTAGGTCAGTTTGTAATTAAAACTGCAATGTAGAACCAATTACAGTAGGGAAATCATCGTTATTTTCATCGGTTTTATCATTAAGTTTTTTATTTTATTTAATAAAACAATTTAAAAGTAGACCGATACTTACTGTACCAGACAGGCGGTTGGGCTGTTGAAAGCAAAAAAAGGAAAATTCAGTTTATTAAGTAAATGCTGAGAACTAAAAGAATATTAATTTTTGTGACCATACAGGACTAACAATAACAGCAGTAATAATTAACAATAAGAATAGGGGTTACGATAATACAGCCACAAATAAATATATGGATCTTGGCGAAAGCATTAGTAGTATAATAAGTTAAGTTTGAAAACACAGCATTTTAGGAATAGTTAGCACTGATCTTGAAATAAACTGTCAGTTAGGTTAGTACAAATACAAGTATCAGTAACAGTAACAGAAATAGTAATTGTAATAATTGCAATAATTGAAATGGTTTTGTTAAATTAGAAAAAGTAAATGTATACAATAGCAAATTGGTAGTAGTTATAATGAGCCGAAATGTATAATACCGAATCCCACAGCCAACAACGATGCAAAGAGAAGAACGAACATCTTGCAGATTTACACGCTCAAATGACATCCGTGAGAGTTTGACTTATTATTATAAGCCCTACTATCGCGAAATCAACACATCTGACTGATAAAACTCTTATCGGAATTATCTGATATGACCACAAGGTTGTTCAGAAGGAAAGGGATCTTGTGGTGACTGGCTATTTGCAATTTCATTTCGATTACCCGATTGTAGGACAGTTTAAATCGGATAAGTGACCCAGTTAGAGTGATTACGAAAAATAAGCAATGCACCTAACTGAACCTTCAAGTGAAAACTAAATTTTGGTAATAACAACTGCAACTGTTTCATCAAACAATGACAACAAATGTTTAAACAAACATTTCTCAAAACTGTTCCAAATACGAAATTTCAATCAATGAATATCTTAACCAATTCTTATCTGATTTTGAAAACCAGAACAACTGATTAGTCACCTCAATTCCATCTTAACAGAAAAGAAATGATGCATAAATTACAGCGTATGCTTTAGGTCGAACTACGGGATGCATCACCAATTCACCATGGTTACATCATACTATACTCTCTTTACAATACAATACAGCACATTTAAGACTTCTACCAAACAATCAATCCGGAAGTTAACCAATCAATAAGTATTACCGTCGACCTACGTCACCTCACCCCATCTCACCATACCTACATATAGCTCATCAAATTCTACCTTTACCTTGACACGTAATACTTAACCCTATTTTGTCTGTGAAGTTCAGTCAATCAATCAATCTTAATTGAACCATGAACAGTGCAAGTGACAACAAGGAAAAAAAATTAACCATTGTCATAGTCAGCACTGAACAAGGACTAAGGGCGACCCATATCAGAATTAAGCAGTTTTGCACAGTAACGAAGTAAAAGTAACTCGTTACTCTGCTTAACTTAATGTTTCAGTACTTTCACTTGTAAGGAAATAACACAAAACGGAAATACTTTTACTTTGTAACGAAGTAAATCTAACCGATATTTCAGTACTTTTACTTAGCTACAATTTACGTAATATTAGTGCAGTGTTCGTTACTAAAATATTTCGCTTAAACGTTTTGTTAGAAAGGGCGATGCTGGAGGAGCGGTCTACGTTAATAACCGCGATCACAAAACCGCGATCCTCAAAAGCGCGATCTTCAAAACCGCGATCCTCAAAACCGCGACCGTCTCAAAACCGCGATCATCAAAACTGCGATCAGTAACCGCAAATTGCCTGAAACGAGCGAAAACCGAGATTATTACTCTGATGCCAAAGTTAACTTTAAAGAGCTTAGCGACGCCGACCGGCATCAAAAGACTTAAGTACTTCAAATCGGCAAATTGGCTCAAAAGGGCGAAAACCGCGATTATCAAAAGAGCGATTACCGGGGTAGTAAACAAATTGTAAAAGAAGACAGACAAGCTTATATAACCCAGTATATAACCCAGTAGAATCAAGTTTCAAAAGACTTAAGTGCTTCAAAGACAGAAAATCGGCAAATTGGCTCAAAATGGCGAAAACCGCGATTATCAAAAGAGTTTTTGATGCTTTGATGCTGTCCTTCAGGATCTGCCGAGAACTAATAACTCGGTTGAAGGCTGGCATCGAGGGTTCGCCGAACTTATTGGCGCCAATCACCCGACCATCTGGAAATTCATCGATTCGCTCAAGACGGAGCAGAATACCAACGAAATGAAGATAGAACAATACATCGCAGGTCAACAGCCAAATCCATCTCGGAGAATCCACAAAGAAACTGCTGACAGAATCAAAGCCATCGTCGTCGATTATTCAAACCGACCGATTTTAGATTATCTTCGAGGCATCGGACATAATCTAAGCCTTCAGGTTTAACGTATGACATAGGGCCTACACTCTGAAACATTTGACTATGATAGGCCTACATTACAAGACATTTACACTTTATTCTTAGATTAAAATTTCATTTATCATATCTCATATTTAAATCTAAACTTTTGTTGTATTTATAAATGGTTAAAATCGCGGTTTTGATGATCGCGGTTTTGAGACGGTCGCGGTTTTGAGGATCGCGGTTTTTAAGATCGCGCTTTTGAGGATCGCGGTTTTGTGATCGCGGGTATTAACGTAAACCGGAGGAGCTAATATAAATTTGTATACAGCGTGAGCTTGGAAATCTATTTATATAGACTCTGGTAAAAGTTGATTGATTGATTGATTGATTGAATTCCAACTGTGACCAATAGAAAAGCTTCACTTAAAACAAGTGATTCGTGGCGATAATTCCTGTGCCAAGTTTTCTAAAATAATAAGTCGTACGAGTAGACATAGTTTATACTTCTATTCATTTTATCGCTAAACTCTTTCCAATTCATGATGAGTGACTCCGTTGAAAATTTGGAACATCCATAGTAGGGTGGTCCACGAGACAATGGTAAAAATTCACCTTTAGCAGAACTAGTCTCCACAAGTTTAAATCTGTTCTACCTCACCTAAGTAAGATGTGGTCCAAATCTGAAGCAGATTGGAGCACATTTAGAGGTGGCTCAAGGCCCCCAAAATTTTCTTCCTAATACCACGTACGGCCGCGTGAAAATCATTGACTGTTATTTACTAGTCTAGCCAATTTACAGTTAGACCTGAGCCAAATTCCTTCTGAAGCTTTTTAAACGATTTCCTGCTCAGAAAACCATTGCTGAATAACATATCCAAAATCCAACAAAATCTGACCGCGGCAACACCCCAAACATTAATTTCAAAATGTCGGTTTGGCTGTGTCCTAAGAAATACCAGTAATGATACCAATAATTTGCACCTAGACCTGGACAATATTGCTTCTGAAGCTTTTTAAACGGTTTCCTGCTCAGGAAGCATTACTGAATAACATATCAAGAATACGACAAAATCGGACCACAGGAACACCCCAAAAATGAATTTCAAAATGGCGGATTGGCTGTTTCCTAAGAAATACCAGTAATACTACCAATAATTTGCAGTTAAACCTGGACAATATTGCTACTGAGACTTTTTAAACGGTTTCCTGCTCAGGAAGCATTGCTGAATAACATATCCAGCATCCGACAAAATCGGACCACAGGAACACCCCCAAAAATGAATTTCAAAAAGGCGGATTGGCTGTTTCCTAAGAAATACCAGTAATACTACCAACAATTTGCAGTTAGACCTGGACAATATTGCTACTAAGACTTTTTAAACGGTTTCCTGCTCAGGAAGAATTACTGAATAACATATCAAGAATACGACAAAATCGGACCACAGAAACACCCCCAAAAATGAATTTCAAAATGGCGGATTGGCTGTTTCCTAAGAAATACCAGTTATGCTACCAATAATTTGCAGTTAAACCTGGACAATATTGCTTCTGAGACTATTTAAACGGTTTCCTGCTCAGGAAGCATTGCTGAATAACATATCCAGAATCCGACAAATTTGAACCACGGGAACACCCCAAAAATGAATTTCTAAATTTAGGCCCCTTGAAAAAGTGCAATGTCATTCGCTTTTTCTTATTTCTAGTTTATATTTATGAAATGCTATTAAGCTTATTCAGAAATAATGTGAAAAAAGCACTCCACGATGTCCAGAGGAGTAGGCTCTGGGGGCAGCCAGGGCACGTGACCCCAAATATGTGTTTTAATTCAACTCAAATTATGTTTTCTGTTCCTCAGTGCAGTTTACCGATTTCATGCTTAAATGGTGAAAACCACCTGACCTTGAGCCACCTCTAAATGCTCATCAATCTCCCTCAAATTTGGTAGAAGTAATAGTGGGCAACCATAGAACAAAAAGCGGGTTGTGGAGTGCAACTCTGAGAAAGTTTACTGTTTTGGACCACCCTAATCCATAGCCATATTTGTCGCCAATGTTTAAATTAAACAGCATAGGCCTACAAGGAAATGCTGTGACCCTAACAGCGAACCATAAACGCAGACGATTGTAGTATTAGTACATTCGAGTACATAGTTATCACAGACGCAACAAGTTGACGTTGAATCAACTAATTGATTCAATGACAACTTTTGAGAATGTAGTCTTCTTGAAAGTAAATAAGTGAATCGAATTTTAGAAACACAACTCAGTTGGCCTACTTCTACTTTCTACTTTAAAAGTATTATTTGGAAGAATACTTTTCTGGTTTTACAAAAGTAAAATTTGCGATGTCAAATATGGTCACAGCTTTACCGGTACTTTTACTTTCAACAACACTTGAAATAAGGAGATGCTTTTGTCCATAATATATATACTCAGTGGCGGCGATCTTGTTTGACAGGTGGGGGGACATTTTGGAATTGATCTGGTGAAAAAAGAGTTTTGAACTGATCTGGTGAAAAAAGAGTTTAGAACTGATCTGGTGAAAAAGAGGTCAAAAACTTTTTTCGCGCTGATGCGCGACAAAATTTGATGACCTTTTTGGGGTTTCCTTAAAATTTGGGGGTCCGATGTATGGCGTGTCCCCCCCCACTCTTGAAGGTGGGGGTCTTGTCCCCCTCCACCCCCCGGGATCGCCGCCCAAGTGTATACTCTTTTCGAAGCCAAACTAAGACGAAAACAACCTGGTCTAACATAGTCGATAAAGTCGGTAATCTCTTCTCACTCCCACTATCTCAAATGATGCTCCGCCGGTGGCATGGTACAGTGTACCATTGGTACACTTACTTTCCTGCAAGACGCCGTACTTTGCGGTATTGATAAGTATTACGTGGGCCATAAGGAAGGACATGTGGAACCCACAACGGAATAACGTTATATGAGATTCATATGTCCTCCAACATGGGACTATAATAATGCCACACCTATGATAATGAAGCCTATATGGAATCACTGTTATATGGGTTTCGCCCGTGCTCTCACTGTTCTGGCCCGTGCTGTCACTACAAAACAAGTCTTACGGACTGATCTTCTGGATATTGAACTGATTACGGCTTGGTTTTGATGTGCCATCGGTTGATGTCTTGTGCATTAGACACGGCGCAATAGAAGTTACTAATTACAGTTTGCAATTACAACCCACCAATACAACCACATGACTCCGTAGCATGATTTCGGGTTTACCTGACCGTTCGAATTTCAACCGAGATCCTTCATCTGATTATAATTTTTTACTACGATTTGACTTGAAGCACCGCTCACGTACAAGTCGAACACCCTTTTAGAAATGGTGGCTACGTCATATGTCCTAAATATTATTATTTTTTAGTAACAATAAGATTTATTTCTTCATAGAGCAAACAAACTCACACAGACTAAATTCACTGGTTTCAGTTAACTGGAATAACAAACCGATAGGACTAAAAAAAATTGATCTAAGAGAAATGGGCTTTCCTATTTTTCAATATTATTATGAAGTTATTATTATTATTTTTTATGCTCGAAGGTACAAATGGACCCTCGGGACTTAGATATTAATCTGCTAATATGTTATTTCCAGGAAGTCAGGCTTCGTCCTCCGCTAAGTCGCTGAAAGTACCAAGCAATGCGATGGCACTATAGCATTGACTACAAATGGAAAGGTGCTGGAAAAGAAAGGTACCCTCTCGCGGCTCCCCATAAGCAGCCGAGAGGCGCCGACCGACCTCAAGGATGAAATCCGATTTACGAACGGCAGTCTGTTCCGCCGCGGCCGCCACTGCATTTGCTGTGTGAGCAGTGTAGGATGCCGCACAGGTGTGTATCACCGTGGCGTCCCAGGCCAAGTATTTACCCGTCGCCCACGGAACCATTGTGGCCCCGTCCGGTCTCTTGCCATCCGTGCGGAGCAAGCCAGACGGCTCCTTCGTACTCGGGACCTTAGCCTTCCGAAGGGCTCACCAGACTACATCATTTATGTCGCAATGGCGAAGAGATCCCCCGAAAGCCAATCGAAAAACGAGGCCATGTTGGCCATCAGGCCCGCCGACAGAAATTTCGGGCCACTAGGCCGAGCAGTCACGGGTCTCTAAACTATCTTTACGTTTTATGAGACAATTTAAAAAACAAATTGAAATAATAAGTTTGTGCGTGTTCTATAGCAAAAAAGTCACAAGTAAGATAATATCCAGATGCTTGAAGTTAACTGATTGTGGTCAAGTGTCAATAATATAGGCCTACATTTAAAAAGGCATAAATCATAAACTTTGTCAAACTGATTATAGGATTTTTCATAAGTTCATTGCGGGCGCGGCCCGGGCCAATAAAAAATCGCCTGGTCCAAGGTCATTTGCCCTTCTGACCCAATCTCGGCGGGCCTGTTGGCCAACAGGACCAACCAAATCTTCGCAGCCGCATCGATGGGGCCACAGAGATCGAGGCCCAACCGAAGGCCGACTGCCACACGCACCGCTTTGTACCTCAGGCACAGGCCGCACGAAGGAATTGGTAAAACAGACGGCCAGTCACCGGAGTGTAGAAATTCGACTGCCAGCAATCGTGCCCTCCCAAACCGCCGATCCGTCCGCCTCAACCAGTCAACCACCGGTCTATCCCAGATAGCCTACTTGGTTGGCATATGGTCGACACTAGGTGAAAGTGTCTCGCTACGGACCGCCATCAACTCTCCCAGATTGGCATCATCCAGCACCGAGCATCGGTCTAGAATGACTGACTGGCAGTGATATTTTCGTTAACGAAAACTAAAATTAGAAGTAAAAATAAATGATTTCGTTAACGAAAACTAGAAGTAAAAGTAGGAATTATTACAGCAAAAAGAACGAAATTAAGAATTGAATTAGGAATTATTTGCCGAACTAAAATTATGAACGAAATTAGGAATTATTTTCAGAAGTAAAATCATTTAACTTCTTGTGGCACTTAAGTTGAGGCGAAGGCGAGTACCGGTAAAAATGCACGCGCTCCAAACAAAATCCATTGGGAAACTTCGGTTGAGATGAAGACGCTGGGCATACCATTTCAATTATCTTTGGTCTTCGTTAACGAAGTCAACTAATTGTCCCCACTTAATTGCGTACCAACGACCTCAGTTTCGTACGCCATTTTATTTCGGGTTTGATCGTTAAATTGTAAAATTACGAGTTTATCGAGAATGTTGACTGGAAGGAAGCGAGATAGCCCAATTTTGGGTTTATCATTTCGACGAAACTACATGTACAGGCAGATCTACATGCCAAGTACTAAACGGGGAAAATGATGGAATTTGTGGAACAGCACTAGCTGGAGAAATACAAGCAAAATAAGTCTTGGAAGGGGATAGATGAATGGTAAGTTGGTAATACGCTGGCATAGCCTAACAGCATTAGATCTTTCCGACTGACTCGAATTAATTCCATCAGCGACTGCACAGCGTTTTGGATATGGTTGTCCACACAGTAGGGCCTATCCGGTTTGGCTGATACTAGATAATTCTTCGTTTCGTATTAATGATAATCACACGACTCAAAATTCAAATTATCAGCATTGTTGGACTAAAGCGTCACCCCTTGTTTTACTTCAAACTTTTTTCTTTCCCGAGACAGGTTTGGTGTGCTTCTCTCTGCAAGCGTTGTATATGTACTTTTACAGCACGGAAATTAATAATTATTTGGAAAAGTAAAATAAGAAGTAAAATTATTTGAGAACTAAAATGGGAATTAGAAGTAAAATTATTTGAGAAGTAAAATTAGAATTAGAAGTAAAATTCAAGAGCTCAGAACTATCCGGTTTGGCTGATACTAGATAATTCTTCGTTTCGTATTAATGATAATCACACGACTCAAAATTCAAATTATCAGCATTGTTGGACTAAAGCGTCACCCCTTGTTTTACTTCAAACAGTTTTTTCTTTCCCGAGACAGGTTTGGTGTGCTTCTCTCTGCAAGCGTTGTATATGTACTTTTACAGCACGGAAATTAATAATTATTTGGAAAAGTAAAATAAGAAGTAAAATTATTTGAGAACTAAAATGGGAATTAGAAGTAAAATTATTTCAGAAGTAAAATTAGAATTAGAAGTAAAATTCAAGAGCTCAGAACTGAATTAGAACTGAATTAGGAATTATTTTTAGAAGTAAAATATCACTGCTGACTGGAGTATGAGAGTTAACGCAGCTGAAGTCATATAGACGGAAGAAGCCAGCGACCCCACCCTACTCATACCAAGACCGCCAAATCCAATGGGCAGTGTAGTCTGTAACCACTGGATGTTATCAAGTTTGATGTTAACAATAGATTCTAGGCCTCGTCGCATGATGTTATCAAGCCGCTCCAGAGTTGGATGACCAGAGCACGGAGAACATCGCAGTAAGTGGCTGCTTGGGGGGGGGGTCATCGAAAGACGACCTTAATAGTATGAGGGTGTTTTGACAGGACAGACGGTGGAGATAGTTGATGGCATCGCTCAGCAGAATGCATTATTATTATTATTATTATTATTATTATTATTATTATTATTATTATTATTATTATTATTATTATTATTATTATTATTATTATTATTATTATTATTATTACTATTATTATTATTTTTTTTTACCCGAGGTATATAGATTAGGTGTCAGGTGTCAGATACTAATTAAATATGTTGACTCTGGAGTATTTTTATCATTATTATTATCATTATTGTTATTATTTCAGTTATTATTATTACTAGATCCTACTACTAAATAAAATTAAATTAAAATTATTTTAACAAAGGGTAACTCAATGGCTGGGAACAATTGTGCTCAATGTCACTGCAGTAGCTACATTGGAGGAGGAGAAGTAGATGAAGATAAAAGAAGAATTTAAGAGGAAGTCGAAGAGGAAGAAGAAGAAGAACGGCAACACAAACAGCAGCAGTAAGTTTCTAAAGGCAACCCCGAGTGGTAGCTATTGTGTGAAATGCTAGCTCCTCCATTTTTTAGCCTCAGCATGGTCAATCCTATCCCTCGCCATCTGATACTTCCAACGATATAGAGTACTAATGTTCAGAGGACGAGCAAGTGGAAATCTCTAACTGGGCAACTACCTTTATGGCGATTGAAGCCAGACCTTTAGGTTGACAGTCCACAAAATAATCACTAGAATATCGCACAGTTACCTTCAAACTATGTTTAGAATTACAATTGCAATAGCGTTAAATCGAGAAATTCTTTTGTAGATACTTTTTTATCTGAATAACTGGAAATAATTTTTATTATGTAGCGCTACTGTTGTGAATCGTCATGGACGAACAGTGTTCACTATGGCCAATCAGAGTTACTTCACGGTTGAGCGGTTTGAGATATAGTTGACAGGCGAAGTCAGGTTTAGTTGACGGTGATAGCGTTGGTGATCCAGGACGCGTGGTATCCGACGCGGGCGTAGACTCCTGGATAGCCAGAAGCGCAGCCAATTCCCCAAGACACGATGCCAATCAGACTGAAGATTCCGTTGGCATCCTTGAAGCTCAGAGGACCGCCAGAGTCACCCTAAAGAAAACGAATAATTATATAGAAGACTGATGACGAAAAAAGAAAACTTTAACGTCATAAAAATGCTCTTCGAAATTGTTAACGATCTGTTGAGCGTTATCATAGGTGCTCGTCGGATAAGTGGCCAGGCTGTAGACACGATATGTCAGCGCAGTTTTGAAAACAGCTGTGTCATAATAAGATATGTTATGATTGAATAACTCGTTTGGCAATAATATTGTGTGCATCAGCGGTTCTTAACCTTTTTAATACTGCGACCCCTTGATAATATTTCCAAAGTTGTGGCGACCCCGAACAATAAAATTGATTGGATTACTCCCCCTCATCGCATTTTCTTTATCATTATGATGCATTTCACTTCTCACCATTTGATAATCATTCGCATCATGCATAATAGCACAATAAATAATTAATCAGCAAAACTATTTGTAATTTTTTGTTGGAATAATTTTGAAAACTTTAAAAGTAAAATTTAGTAAGTGAAATGTTTACTTGAAGTTAAATATTTATTGTGTATTGTATTATGACTCTACAATTAGGAGTTACAAATTTCAATAGCAGCTGCTAAATTAAAAATTTTCGGGCAGCATTTGCAAGAACTTAACGCAGAAATCATAATTAGATAAAATATTAAATACTGAGAAACTACATGACAACTTTTTTTTACAAATTTCTGAAGGTTCCAACCGACCCCTAGCAAAACGTAAGGTGACCCCCACGGGGGTCGCGACCCACAGGTTGAGAACCGCTGGTGTACATGTATATTTATAAACATATAACACTTGACTGCGTTTACGTAGCGGGGTGATAGGGAGGCGAGAACCGAATCCCGCTGCGCAGGTGTCATAAATTGTTTGCTCAGGAGTTCGTCGTTGACAGCTGACACGTTGTCACTTGCTGTGCTGAGATAATTTATTGCTCACACAGGTGTTTGAAAATACACGTGCACAGGCGCGCGAAACAGTTGCAGAGATAGTTGAGTTGAAGTTTCTGTGTATTGGCTGACTGTACGAATGTATTATGAAATAACGATGAGTTTGTTTGTGGATTGCGAGAAAGAAAAATCGTGAATCTGTTCACACTGATTGTCGTTGAAATAAAGACTACGTTATACGTGTATTTTGAGCTACATATACGTAGTTTTAGGGATAACAGTAAATCGTTAATTAGGCGAGATACGAAAGCCTACAGACGTGTCGACAAGAGAAAGTGTTAACACGATACATATCGCTGCGTAGACTGTGACTGTAAACATTGATTATGTTCACCGATGTGGGCTGTGACTAGGGACCTGCGAATCACAAATTTTCAGTCGAATCGAACCTTATTAATTAATGTTTACAGTCACAGCCTGTGACTGTAAACATTAATTAATAATATTCACCATTGTGGATTGTAATTGTTAAGGTTAATAATGTTCGCCTTTATCGTCTGAGTCGACTGCGAACATTTATAATGTTCACAATTTTGAGCTGAGGCAGTAAACATTCACCATTGTCGATTGCGAACATTAGCAGCGTTGACATTGTTTTAGGTTACGTCCAACCAGTCGACGACTAAACATTTCTCTGCCAAATAACCACAGTAAGAGCCTGGCAGGTAACTTGTGTCCCTTAGAGATGGACACTAGGCCTTCCGTAGACATTCAAAGACTAGAGAGGAAGTGATACCTGGCAGGAGTCTCTCTCGGTGCTCCCGGTGTTGTCCGTCGCACAGATCATGTCGTTGTAGATCGTGTCTTGCGTGTAGATGCTCTGGCAATAGCCGTTGGTCGTCACGTTCAACGTGACGTATCGTAGAATCAGAGGGCAGCAGACTCCACCTGCACAGAGAACTCATTTTAGCAGCATTCTAATTAAATCTAGTGAGTTCTATGTTTATGGAACTTATCACTTGTTAAGTATACAACAGTTTTCTCTTGAGGTAATATCTGATGCTGAACATGTGTTGGGTTGGTTATGATGGCAGAGAAAAGGTTAGAATCAGCTTTCTGGCAGAGTTGCTCAAAAGCATGATAGGATTCCGGTAGATATCGAGACCGGATCAATTTTCGCATTGTTGCTTGAAGACGTGTACGTCCCATTCCTCCCACGTAGCCCCACCACCCCGGTGCCGCATACAACATCCGTGAAACTGTGGTTGCACTTACCACATCACATCATTGGTGGTGACTATTCCCGCCAATTTTGAAAGTGACGTTGACCGGAAACGACGTCACATTAAAAAGTTACCTCAGTGCCAGTAACCCCGACTGTTTGAACTTAGAGATGGCAAGTCTTCATATAGTTAAGAAAAAGGTTCATTTAAGTTTAGTATGAGGTTGGAATTATTCAGTGACTTTTCAAACTACTGGCCTTAAAATAATATTAGGACAATGTGTAAATCAGCCAAAAATTACTTGGTACTCCCCTCTCACTTTCTAGACTAAATATTGAATTATTACCTGAATTTATAGTTCCCCATCCGGAGCACTGGCTCTTTTGGTAAAAGTAGGTGTTGGCTGGATCTGGGGCGCAGATCGGCAGAACTTGGGCACTCATAACGATGACTAAGACAGTCTTAATGACCGAGACGTCGTTTTCAAGGGTGCGGGTGTCGTAACTTTCGTGCATGAAGATGCTTTCCACATCATGAATCTGACGCACTGAACTAACAGCGCCTCTTTCGTGCTCACCGACAACCACCGTAACCACAGCCGGGGTCCTACAGTGCCATCAAAAACGTTATTGTATACGCTGGTTCACACGTATGCATCAATGGAAATGTATTAGTGGTGTGTAGGGCACACACACACACACACACACACACACACACACACACACACACACACACACACACACACACACACACACACACACACACACACACACACACACACACACACACACACACACACACACACACACACACACACACACACACACACACACACACACACACACACACACACACACATACACACACACACACACACACACACACACACACACACCTACACACACACACACACACCTACACACACACACACACACACACACACACACAGGCATTTGAGACAGAGACAAAGACAGAAATGGACAGATAAGGAGCTTAGAGATACATGTAGAGGGCTCAGAGTTTCAAAGCAGTAAGATTACAAATGGCAATATATTTTGATGTTTTTCTATCTGCTCCTATCCTAGCGATGTCAGCTTATCTGGTGCAGTATGATTCTGACAGGATGTCGATAACAGAGACGCCTCAGGCAAGGCATTTGCCGCCACCACCACCCCTCCTCCATGGGATGAGAGTCACGCCATCTGGATCTCTCCCACGAGACCTGGCGAGTATTATTATTATTCAAAACATTTTTAACATGTGCAAAGGCACACAGAATTGATAATCATACATCCAATACATAGTTACATACATACATATATACAATACAATACAATCTATGCATACAATACTCACAAACGTACAATACAATATATACATACGTACACACATACGTATATAGTTATATACATACATAGTATTACATACATATATGCATACATACATACATACATGCATAGATACATGCATATACAAGCATGAATCTTTATCACCTGATATATCAATTCGAAGTCTCGAATTTCGTGCACTGTATTTAGAGGTAAGTGCATATTCATTATTCACAGAGCATTACATGAAGAAAACTCGTTGCTGCACTTACTCTCCATCCATGCAATGAGCAGCGCTTACAACCCATCGCTCGTTGATGATGCTACCTCCACAGAAATGACCATCCGTAGACTTCCTTCGGACGGATACCTGTAACCATAGCACCGGCGTCAGCATCACTGGACGCAGGATGATTACATAGAGTGGCAGGACTTACTCTTTACAGCAAACTCGTAGTCCAGTCAGAAAGTGCCATCTCTGTAGCTGTATGCAGTATATTTGTGTATGCATATGTAATGCATCTGAGTGAGCTCCTGAACACACGCTGAATCGAGCCAACGGATTCCTGTATAGACTTAGTACCTTTTCCAAGTGCATGGACCACGTTGCATGAAGGGTGATGTGATGTAACAGCGCAATGCAATGTCATGTTATGCGATGGAATGTTATGCTATATAATGTGACCTGAATGCATTAAACGCTTACATAGTCAAATAACTTCGGTGCTGCTTCCTGTAATATCTCGTTGTGATTTTATGGTTGTGTGTGTGTAGAAAGTCTTATTATTGGGTCTTTTCAGAACCTCATCAAAACGCTCTAGAACTTAATTACAACGGGTTGTTCTCTTACCTGCCATGGAAACTCGTATGGTCTAGCCTCCTGACCTCCGACAATTTTACCAGGAGGAAGAACCATGTCGCCAGCATCTGCGAACAGGCTTACACCACATTGACCACCGGCTAGATAAGCGGACAATCATACGACAAAAAAAGTATGTGAGAATGAAATAAAAAGAACCAACAGAATTCAACTATTTGTCAATTAAAGGTTAAACGTAACCGTAATCTGAAGATTTCTTTTTTCCTCGTTCATTGCTCGTCCAATGAAAGGTAAGTCGGGAAAACCAGATTATCCACACTAGGTTGTGGATTAAGATCCAAGGATCAGAGCGGTAGACAGTCAGAGGGCTATGGTCGATGGTGGTTAGATTTTGGGCTGCGAGAGAGGTAAGGAAGACGATAAATCAGGATGGAATTTGTGGAAGAGGAATGCCTTCAGTTATGAATAACAGATCTGCACAGAGATTGCTAAACGTTCAGTGTTGATAAGTTTGTAGGAAGGGTTGGATAATTGTCGTTATTCCGTTGGGATTTCTTCCTTTTGGGTGGAACAGATAGATCCGAAGAACAGTATTAATAATCGAGGGGACATCCAAAGATAAAGCAATTATGGAGTTGACTTTAATCCGGATGACTTCTGAACAGCTAGCCAAACTACAATACTGATTATTCTGTCGTTTGAATGACCTAATGATGACAATCGGACGCGTTTCGCGCTTAGAAGCAGCTTAGAGAAGCAGCGGCCATACCTTGTAGGGATATACGGCCGTGTTACGGCGCCATATAAATTGTCGTTTTTAGTATTATTAGAAACTCTCTAGAGGCGGCGCTATATAACTTTTCATTTACAATGTAAGAATTACAAATACGCAAGGGAAATCGTCGTCTCTTTCATCGGTTTCATTGTTTAGGTTTTTATTTTATTTTAATAAAACTATTTAAAAGTTGAGCGATACTTACTGTACCAGACAGGCGGTTGGGCTGTTAAAACAAGAAATAGAAAATTTAGTTTATTAGCCACTCAAATGCTTAGAACTAAAAGCTCATTATTTCAATGATTATCCAGAGCTAATAATAATAATAACAACAATATTTTCCAACAACATAGCGGCTATGATAGTATGCACACAATTAATATTGTTATAAATAAAAGCATATAAATATATGAAAATAATATATATATATATATATATATATATATATATATATATATATAATATGTGAGTTTGGTTTGTACAAATACAAGTTATAGTAACAGAAATAGGCCTAGTAATTGTAAAAGTAATAGTAATGATAATAGTAATTGTAATAGTAATTGCAATAAGTAATTGTAATAGTAATTGCAATAGTAATAGTATTTGTAATAGTAATAGTGACAACTGACAATGGTAATGGTCAATTAGAAACGGTAAATATAAAGCAAATTAGTAATAGTAAAATTAGGAGTTGTAGCGTGAGATAACATGTATAGGACCTACCGAATGCCACAGCCAACAACGATGCAAAAAGAAGGACGAACATCTTGCAGGTCTACACACTCGAGTGAGAACTAATCGAGTGAGTGGGTTTCCTATTATAAATAAGCCACGGATACTATCTAAAAAACTTGACATCTGACTGATAAGAATCTTTTCGGAATTATCAGATATGGCCATAAGGCTGTTCCGAAGGACGGACCTTCTGTTGCAATTTCATTTCGAAATACCCCATTGTTGGGTGGTTGAAATCCGATAAGGCTATCAACCAGAAGCCAAACTGGCAACACGTAATAAGTAGGTCTATTTCACCTAAAATAATCATTAACTGAAAAAAAAACAATGGGTAGAAAATTAGGTTATCATGGTTTCATCAAACATCAACAACAATACTAGTGCATCAATGGACACTTCTCAAAACTGTTCCAATTAAGAAAATTTTATTAATGAATATCTTACTCAATTCTATTCTGATTTTCTGCTCCATAACAATGGATTTTTTGTTCAATGCCATTCCAAAAAAAGAAATGCAATTATTCTAAACTGTTAACGGGGTAGAATGTGGTAAAAAAAATTATAACGCTATGTATTATACAAATGATTCAGCTTTAGGTCGAATTACGTAAATGCATTAATATGTATCTACAATTCTACATCCTAGAGCTTTATTACAATACAATACAGCACAATTAAGGCTCCAACAATCATTCAGTGAAAAAGCAGCACAATTAAGGCTCAAACAATCATTTAGTGAAAAAGCAGCACAATTAAGGCTCAAACAATCATTCAGTAAAAAAGCAGCACAATTAAGGCTCAAACAATCATTCAGTAAAAAAGCAACCAATGAGTCTTACCTTACTTCGCGATACCCTCATCTCACCGCACGTAAACTTATTATTATATTATCAAATTTTACCTTTACGCTAAAACGTAATAGGCCTACTTAACCCTAATTTGGCTGGCAAGTTTACGCATAACATAGCAGTAATAAGGAGATTCATTGAACTTTGCATCCTCTCTCCGAAATCAAATGATGACTCCAAGAATCTGGTCTGACCTATTCGACAGGCATAAGGCTAGCTGACAATTATTTTTTTAAATCGGTAATCTCGTCTCACTGCCATAAATTATACTGTTCCAATTATGCGATGCATTATCTTAATAATAATAATAATAATAATAATAATAATAATAATAATAATAATAATAATAATAATAATAATAATAATAATAATAATAATAATAATAATAATAATAATAATAATAAGAGCCTCCGGACGACGAGGTTTGATTTTCCGGATGTTACATTAATTAATATTGAAGTCCCTGAGGGATCCTGTATACCTCGGGGCAAAAAAAAAATAATAATAATAATAATCATCATCATCATCATCATCTTTATTAATTCAAACTGACATAAGCAGTAAGATTACAATGAAACATGACAGTATACAATCAAGATTTTAATTAAACACACGGTTTGGCAGCCATGCAAGTAGCCGCCCTAGAGGGGAGTTACGTGTATCGAACCGCGTTCTAATGCTCTCCTGGCCCTGAGTGTTGCCATTACTTTATCCTCCCTCCACTTTCAATAATGCATCGTTCTTCGTCCAACCGTACTTCATAGTCTTGATTATTAATGCATGGTATCCAATTAGATTTTATTTTCACGTATTGCTTAAGTAGTTACCCACAACAACAAGAAGCCGACTTCTTTAAAATTACTGGGTCGTATGGTATGGGATAACTGGCGTCCAATTGTCTTAACCGTGCCAATTAGCACCAAAGTATGTGATACTACATAGAAAACTGGAAAGCTACTATGTAACTCTGCACAGAGAATGTACCATTATCTTTGAACTAGTACTTTTTTAATTACTCTATTCTGAGTCTTTGAAGTGGTGCTATAATAACTTTTCGTAGTTAATGTGGTACTTTCTTGGTACTGGAGTGCTACTATACACCTGCTCACTTGTTGTAGTTTCTTTTGCTCTGAGTCTGTTTGTTAATTTGATCAAGTACTACATAGTACTGTGAAGGCTAAATGAAGTCCACTCGTCCTCGCCGTACCACTTAGTACCAAAGTATATGAGGTGCTATCGTGGTATTGGAGCGCTACTATGCATGTACCATGCAGTGTCTTGGTACTAGTGTTTTTCGTAGTTTCTTTGCTCTTAGTCTGCTCTCTGCCTTTGCGGTCGTGTGGTATCGCTTAAAGTTCGAACAATCGGAATCGTGTAGACTGTAGAATATCTTTCGTAGTTGTCAATCCTTTGTTGTAATATCGTTGAGAGCTGATCTTCGATCTGCTATTTTAGTGATTTCTGGGATTGTGTCCTCTACTCGTGGATTTGTCAGACAGCAACGTTCACTTGGTTCAGAGTGGGCCCGTAATAATTGTGATAGCATAGATCTTTCCCACATTCCGATACTGATTGCAGTTGATGGCCCGAAATTGGCCCAAACGTGGGTCCAACTAACGTGGTTGTCGAAGAAAGCCCCATATCTTTTATGTAGCGTCGCATAATATAGCGCGCCTCTATCATAATGCATAGGCCTAAGGCCAAAAACAACTCAGTGTGTAGGATATATGAAAACAATTTGTGAATATTGTCTAAGGACTTCATATTTCCTACCATTTGAAACCATAATGTAGGACACAAGAAGGCTATATAGAGTGCGTGTGGGGAAGTTCGACACATTAAGCATATTTGTGAAATTTCTAGACTAAAGTGAGGCCAAAAAATTGTAAAAAAATACTTTAAAGTAGTACCATGTCTCTTCAAACAAAAGCAATGCCACTTTTAGTTTTTGCAATTTATTTGTAGAAATTACACGCGCTTTTCTAAGGACTACCAACTATCGAATTTCCCCTTACATGTGAGGGGTATTTCGACACTTATTGTCATGCTAACGGTTTTTGTTTCTACAACTTGTGCAGGTGAAATAAATATCATTGACAGTTACAGCCTCTCCCCTCTCACTATTTGTCACTTGTAAAACACCTTTATCACCCTTTACTGTCAAGACTTTCATTGGTCTGAGACGAGGTTGTAATCCAGTTTTATCACAATTATAAATGGAATGCGGTCTGGCGCGAAATTCAGCTTATCAGCTTCGTGCTCGTATATGTCAAAAATGTATGCACCATGGGTCTGTTCATACACTCTGCCCTTGCATATGAGATATTTTGTGCTTGTCTGACTATTATTTCTGGGTGACGTTTCATGAAAGTATACATCAACACACTGTCGAACTTTCCCCAATCCGAGGTGTCGAACTTACCCGACCTTGGGTGGAAGTTCGACAGGTCACTTATTCGGCTGCCCTCTGTGGAATGAGCACTAAGCATCTTACACGCCCCTTTTCATTGACATTAGTTGTAGGTCACGCAGAAAACAGAACAAAATTTCTTTCTAAATGCGCGATATACGAACTAACTCTTGACATCAAATTTACATTGCACTATCGGCTTCCTTGGTCATTTATCAGGAGTGCTGATTTAACTTACAGTTTCCTGGATTGCGTCAGATTAAAATTTAATCTGAGCGGGTCAAAACAACAACAAAGTACCGCTCTCTTCAAAAACATAACCAGAAATGATGTGACATTAATGTTCGTGAGTAAGTAAGTAAAACAGTTACGACTGTCGAACTTCCCTCCAATGTCGAACTTCCCCACACGCACTCTATAGGCCAATATGGAAATAATCGTTATGGTGACCGTAAACTCCAACTTTCTAGAGCACTACTCTAATGCTGTTATCGCTTCTTACTTTCTTTATTCTTTCATAATCCGTTGGAAAACCAGGTCGAAATCCGATAGATCGGAGTCTCTGACTATGCGACATCTTCTGGATGCCAATAATAACACGGGTGTTCAATAAAATCTATTTCTGAGAGGTCAGGACACTTCAGGTGAAAATATCAGCTACAATCAGAACTTAATTATGTAGTTATGTAATCCAACGTAGCATGCTTTCTGGTTCCCTGACCTTTCGAATTCAACCGAGTTCGCTAGAAGCGCAATCGATTGACTACGGCGAAATATAAATAATTAGATTACAGTGGATCTGGTTAACAACCTGTATCCCTAATTTGCCCTCTGAGCCACCCTCCCCCTCCTCCCATAAACGAGTCAAACGCCCTTCTGTTTCCTAAATACTATTACTACTACTGCTACTACTGCTGCTGCTGCTGCTGCTGCTGCTGCTGCTGCTGCTATTACTATTAAATTATTATCGGAATGTAACCTGGCCTATTATTATTATTTGTGTCATTGTTATTATTATTACTACTACTACTACTACTACTACTACTACTACTACTACTACTACTACTACTACTACTACTACTACTACTACTACTACTACTACTACTACTACTACTACTACTACTACTACTACTACTACTACTACTACTACTACTACTACTACTACTACTACTACTACTACTACTACTACTACTACTACTACTACTACTACTACTACTACTACTACTACTACTACTACTACTACTACTACTACTACTACTACTACTACTACTACTACTACTACTACTACTACTACTACTACTACTACTACTACTACTACTACTACTACTATTGCTATTACTACTACTACTACTACTACTACTACTACTACTACTACTACTACTACTACTACTACTACTACTACTACTACTACTATTAAATTATTATCGGAATGTAACTTATCTTATCATTATTTGTGTCATTGTCATTATTTTTATTATCATTATTATTATTATACCCCGGTCAAACAACTGTCTTTTTTGACCGGGGTTGGACTGGGAGCGCTCCTGAGTAGATTACCTTGAAGGGGCGCTATATAAGACTTCTGTAATAAATAAATAAAATAAATTATTATCATTGTTATTATTATTACTACTACTACTACTACTACTACTACTACTACTACTACTACTACTACTACTACTACTACTACTACTACTACTACTACTACTACTACTACTACTGCTGCTGCTGCTACTACTACTACTGCTGCTGCCGCTGCCGCTGCCGCTGCTACTACTACTAGATTATTATTATGATACGTTAGTAGGCACGTAGTTGTAAGCCTAGTTGACCAAAAAGCATAGAATAAGGCGCACGACATCTAACTTAATCTAATCTAAAATCTAATCGAATCTTTGGGCTTTCATAGCTCCACTGTATTAATGCAATACATGTCTTTTTCAGCTGAGCTGCCTCTATCTCAGTCGACTTATTTTCAAATACTAGCTGCTTGGTTTTGAAGGGTCATTGCTTGATGTCTTGCACATTAGAAATGGCTTCATCGAACTGTAGACTTAAGTTATGAATATTCAAGACATCAGGTCGCTGCTACGTAAAGTTGGTGTGGATGTCAAAAATCCCATGGTTTTTCTGGCTGAAAGTCAAAGTAGTGGTAGTAGTAGTACTAGTAGTAGTTGTAGTACTAGTAGTAGTAGTAGTAGTAGTAGTAGTAGTAGTAGTAGTAGTAGTAGTAGTAGTAGTAGTAGTAGTAGTAGTAGTAGTAGTTGTAGTAGTAGTAGTAGTAGTAGTAGTAGTAGTAGTAGTAGTAGTAGTAGTAGTAGTAGTAGTAGTAGTAGTAGTAGTAGTAGTAGTAGTAGTAGTAGTAGTAGCAGCAGCAGCAGTAGTAGTGTAGAAGAAGCAGAAGCAGTCGCCGCAAGAATGGATGCATCTATATAAAGTTGAGTTTTTAGTCGGCATCAAAAGCGAAGGCAGAAACTGCAGAAACTCCATAAGTGTGTTCCAGAATTTTGGACCGGCAACGGAGAAGGGGCACCACAAAGAGCTCTCCCTACCCACTGTATAATCAGGATAAGATATTCAAGATAAAAGAAAACGAAAATATGGAGAAGTGCAGTTCCTTAAGCTACTCCTGCCCCGCCGTAAGAGTTAATGTGAATTCTTAGGCCGTGTTGCCATTCCTCTCCTTGTTCAGAACTCAGTGTACGGTTAGTGTACTCATTTTAAAGTGGAGGTTGTTATGGGGCACAAATAGAACATAAACTTTGGACTCTCTTTCTGCCCTGGCATGGATTTGAACCTCTGACTTCAAGTTTTGACGGCCCAGAACGTTAACTACTACGGAGTTGCACGATCACTTTACAAACAATCCACAAATTAGTCAGTAGATGTATTTATTTCGGATCACAACAATAAGTTTAATTCATATATCGTTCATGCTAGGCTTGGCAGACCTTCGTTAAGGTTGAGTAACGTTAACAGTGCTGTATGTAATGAGTTCGTTACAGTTAAGCGATTTCCGTTATATTTGACTGGCTAAGGCCGGCTTAGTTGTTGGTAATCTTGTCGGTGATCCATGCAGCGTTGAATCCGACGCGGGAGTAGACTCCGGGAAAGCCAGAAGCGCAGCCAATTCCCCAAGACACAATGCCAATCAGACTGAAGATTCCGCCTGAACTCTTGGTGCTCAGAGGGCCGCCAGAGTCACCCTGTAGAAAACAAGTGTCTCTAATTAATTACTCATATGTTATCAAGATATTTTACGCATCAATCATTGGTCCTTTCAGGTGAAATCGTAATAAGAAACCATCATCCGATTTAGAAGCCAGGTTGAATTCTTGTTAGTTAAAAATTTCGATAGTTTGGAATAAAAAAAACGACCGCGCCCTCTGCGGACTTGATTTGATAGGCCTATTGTGCAGAGGAATAAGCCAGTTTCACTGACGAAGTATTTTTCACAGCAAAATGTCGGAAATTTACATTTACATATTTTTTTATTAATAAGTGATGCACGAGTATATAGGAAGAGACACAACTGCTTGCGTCCCGTCAACCGGTGAACATTGGATTGGATATAACCCACTTGCCATTAATTGGCTCATACATTTTACAGATCACTTAAATGCTAGAAAGGAAGTTAAACCTGGCAGGAGTCTCTCTCGTTCATTCCGGTGTTGTCCGTGGCGCAAATCATGTCCGGGTAGATAGTATCCGTTGTGTAGATGGCATCACAGAAGGCGTTGGTCGTCACATTCAGCGTCACGTATCGTAAAACTTGAGGGCAGCAGGCTCCACCTGCACAGGGAACCAGTTAGCTACATACTACTCGGTCTAATCTGAACTGTACCTAAAAACCTTCCTCAATGCAGTTATGATAATGCACAACGAATCAAACGATGGTCTCTTATTGAGAGATTCAACAATAACAAGCCAGCTTCCGTTTAACCCCTTAACTGGGGAATAACCTAGTGCGTTAACAACCAGCTCCTGAGGAATAAATTTAGCTGAAAATACAATTTTGTATCATGGTCTTTAACTTATTAGTAACTCAGTGTTCTTCTTTCTGATAACTGCTTTTTCAGTTTTTACTACTAAATCAATAGTATCAGTATCAGTATCATTAGTATCAGACAATAGTATCAGTTTCAAGTCAGCAGCACCAACTACCGTACATTCATACTTTCTGTTTGCTTTTCTGAGTCTGTACCTCTGCTACAGTTCGCGTTGTAATCTCTATCTAAACTATCGAGATCAAATTCCGATTCATCTAATTCTGAATTTGAATATAATAAAGAATTATCTTCCGCGAAAATTTCTGCCAAAACTTCTGCTGATTTTCACTTACGACTTCTGGATGCCATGGTTCATTTACTAAATGAAATCTAGCGCGACACTACAATGTTTTGGGCTCTAGAAGTTGTCAACAAAAGGCCTTTACTAATGGATAACCCTTGTCCTATCCTAGAATACCTAACCTAGAATAATTTTAGCAACACTGTATAGCTAATCTAGAACAATTTAGCCTCGTACGACGTATTTATACGGCATCGCCAGGCCAGCGAAAATCAATAACTTGCATGACGTATATATACGGCTTCCCCGGCAGCCGAAAGGCTACGCTATGACGTATATATACGGCATCCCCAGGCAGGGGTACCTTGACATAAGTATGTAGGTATGTAAGTAAGTATGTATGTATGTATATAGGTGTGTATGTATTTTTCAATTGTATTTTCTGGAATATATGTATGCAACTATGCATATATGTATATATGTGTGTTGATGCTTACTATAGCGCCTGTATATATAATTACTTTACACAAGCGCTGCCCACGCCGAACTAAACGCTGCTAAAGTCGCCTGCTGTAAACCGCAGACTGTTTTGTATAGTTTCAATATAAATTTGCAATTATAAATCACATTTTATTTGCTGTTTCTGCTCCTGAGCCACGGGCATGATTTTCAAGGGAGAATGGGTTACCAGTACCTCTGTTATTTGGACTAGGATGGATCTCTTTTGCATGCAGTGAATAAACAATTTCACGGTAGCCACAGGAAGACTTGGGATTCTTTATTGACTTTGTTAATAGCCACACAACAAATTTAGACCAAAGTGGAAAGAAAGGGGAAATGGTACTTCTCTCTCACTTCCTAGATCAAAGTTAAGCTCCTGTCATTAAGACCTACTTCAGCGTTGTTCTTACTTTAAGGTTTGGCCGTGTTATCTCAAATATTAAAACTGTATAGTAATAAGCAACAATTTATGTAGTGTTCTCACTAACGAGCTGCCTAGAAGCTAATTCACAGCGTCATTTGTCAGTTCAAGTACTAAGACTTAGTCCTCCTTCCCTTTCTTCATTTCCGTAAGCGCTTGAAAACTATTCTATTACTTTTTGGAGATGGTATTTCCCTCCCACCTTCCTGAGAAGATTCTGATGAGTTCCATATATTTTACGGGGCGCTATATAAACGCGCGATAAGAACTGCAATTATAGTTACCTGAAGTAGTTATTGCCGGTCCGAAGCATTGGCTAAAATATATTAGCTACCTGAATTAATTGTTCCTGCCTGCCAAATAGTCGCCTCAATTATTCATTCCAAACTCGAATATTGTAATTCCCTTTTCTAAAAACATCGACTCCTCTAAAATAAAACGCCTGCAAACAATCCAGAATGCCCTCGCCCGCGCAGTCACCAAAACTTTCAAACACCACCACACAGCCTCTGTTCTGAAACGCAGTCATTACCAAATTGTATCTCTTGCCTACAACGCCCTTCAAACCTCTCAACCTTCTTACATTCGCCAACTATTCAGTATCCAATTGTCCTGATCTACTCGCTCATCGTCATATCGTTCTCCATGTCGGCCTCCAGTCTCCTCCTCTCTGAAATTCTGCAACCACTCCTTAATCTATGCTGCACCTGCTCTTTGGAATGATCTGCCAAAGGATCGCCGCCACTTTGCTCATCCTCCTATCTCGCTGGTTAATTTCACCTATCTTCCGCTTATGCTGTCCTCCGCTGCTTTCCACTCACGACTGAGAACTCTTCCATCTATCCGATCCTAATTTTATTCCTGTGCCACCGTACAACAACCATCATCACCGATTACCACCGTAGCATCATGCTGTCTCCTCGGTTTGACCTCCCCGGACTCTGACCTGGCACCGGAACGGACAAGGCAACCTGGCTATTGCGAACTTAAATCTGATTTGATGTAGCGCCGGTGTTTAAGCTGGTCTTCCTGACATGGATTTTGTGTGGCGCTGAGAAATTTCTCATCCGTAGCACTGGCTAATATAGTGGTTACCTGAATTAATTGATCCCCATCTTTAGCACTGGCTAATATAGTGGTTACCTGAATTAATTGCTCCCCATCCTTAGCACTGGCTAATATAGTAGTTACCTGAATTCATTGATCCCCATCCGGAGCACTGGCTCTTGTAGTAGACGTAGTCATTGGCTGGATCTGGGGCGCAGATCGGCTGAACGTTTAAGTCAAAAACGATGCCTAAGACTGTCTTGATGACGGAAACGTCGTTCTCCATGGTACGGGAGTTGTAGGCTTCGTGGACGAAGATGCTGGTAACATCGTGAGTCTGACGCACTGTGCTAATTGCACTACGGTCATGATCGCCGGCGACCACCGAAACCAGAGCAGGACTCCTGAAGTATCATTGCAAACGTTATTGTATTCGCTGATTCACATGTGTGTATGCATCGATGTATATTATGTATGTATGTAGGTATGCATGTGAATATATGCATGTATGTGTATATATATATATATATATATATAAACTATGCATTGTTTATATACATATATATGTGTATATATATGTATCTATAGATGTATGTAAATAAATAAATAAGTAGGTAAGTATTTTCTTTATTGAGAAGCACTAGCAAACGCACAGCGCTGTATATAGAAAACATATTACAGTCAAATAATCAAACAATATAACCAATTATATAAAAAGAGAAGTTACTGCAAATTAAGTGATACATAAGGAGGATAGGAGAGAAGAGCAAGGTAGCCAAATCTTGGAGTGCATAGTTATTTGTATAGCATCCTATAGCGAGGAAGCATTTCTGAGACAATTTGTCATACCTTGGGAGCTCACGGTTGTGGGACCGTGGTCGCATGGAGTAGCGAGTGTGCTTAATCGGCGGCAGCATTGTATGTAATACATGGCAAGGATTTAACAGAATACTAGTAAAGAGTCTAGCGTATATAGATGTGCGTATGTATATGTTTCTGCATTGCATTTTGAATTCATATTTGTGAATAAATGTTTGTTTGTATGTATGTACATATGTATACGGTCACGACACTATCTATTTTCCGTATAAAACATGTCGGCCGCCCCGGCAAGATACCAACCAACTAACCGACCGTACCTCCTCCCTCACCGGCCTCACACGACAGTCGCCAGAGGACTATATCCGAAGAATCCTCGGGGGAGGGGGGAGCGATTGGACGCTGTCCTCAAGCAAGCCCTATGGAACTATAGGCTGGACGATATGTAGACACTGAGATGGAGCTTAAGGAGAGGAAGATATCTGACAAGAGAAGAAGAGAGACAAAGAGAGAGACAGATATATATATATATATATATATATATATATATATATATATATATATATATATATATATATATATATATATATATATATATATATATATATATATATATATATATATATATATATATATATATATATATATATATATATATATATATATATATATATATATATATATATATATATATATATATATATATAGTCTTAGATACGCTAAATAGTTAATGCTGTACCGTACGGTAGCTCTCTATAGTTTGTTTTTAATTAAAACGTCAAAAGCCATATTTCAGTTCCGGAATCGTGGCGTACCAGAGCCGCAACAATGTATGGATGTATGTATGAATGAATGTATGTGTGTGTGCTTGTTTGGCTGGTGGACTGGTTGGTTGATTGTTCGTTTTGATTGTTGGTTTTGTTTGTTTGTTTGTTTGTTTTCTATTTATGCGCACAAGAGGAAAACTCGTCACCACTTACTCTCCATCCATGCAGTGGGCAGCGGAGACGATCCATCGGTCGTTGATGATGCTACCTCCGCAGTAATGAACACCCGCCTTCGTTTGGATGGACACCTGTAGCCATAGTAACGGCGCCAGCAGCCCTGATTACAGTAATTGTAATTGTAATTGTAATTGTAATTGTAATTGTAATAACGACAATTTCTATAGCATCGTTGGTAGCAAGCTACTTCTAGGATGCTTCACACAAACGCACACACACTGTCTACTGTCAGCGCAAAGGTTAATGCTCGGAGGTTTTGGTTAGCAAGTAAAGTTTCAACTGTTTCTTAAAAACAAAGATGCTTTTGGCTTCCTGGATATCAGCAGGAAGACTGTTCCAAGCACGCGGGCCAGCGACCCGAAAGGCTCGATCGCCCATTTTGGTTTTTGTCACTGGCACGAATACACCAGCGGACTTTGCTGATCGCAATCGCGACCGATTAGGGTCGTCCGATAGCGGCCTGATGTTGTCTGCGAGGTAGCGTGGTGCGCAGTTATTCAGGCATTTGTGCACCATGATGCAAAGTTTATACTTGATCCGCTCGCCTATTCTGAGCCACTGTAGATCTTGGATCGCGGTTGTGGTGTGGTCGAACTTTTTAAGTCTCATGACCAGGCGAGCAGAAGCGTTGATGACCGCCTGAAGCCGAATGATACTGCGCTGTGGCAAGCCAGCAAAGGCGACATTGCAGTAATCGATTCGGCTCAGGATTAAACTTTGCACCAGATGGCGAGTTACGTCCTGTGTGAGAGACCGAGAAACAGCTCTCAGCTGTCTCAGAATTCCGAAGCTCGTCCTCACAAGCCCTGTGATGTGTGACGTCATTGATAGGTCTCTGTCGAGGTAAAGGCCGAGGTCGCGAACCTCGTTCCTTGGCTCGACAGCATCCGCACCAATGACGAAAGGACTTCGATCTAATTTTTCCACCCTGCGTGAGGACGAGCACCAGATTAATTCTGACTTCGATGAATTGAGCTGCAGTCGATTGCATTTCATCCAGTCAGCGATGTCACTGATGCAGCTCATTGACTTGGACCGCAGACGCTGTACGTCGGTGGAATCAGGACGACAGTAACTGTCAGAATTTCAACTTTTAGCAAACGTGGAATCCAGTAATAATGTAGTGTGTTGATTGAGGTGAGGTGAGATGCTTTTAAGTGATAGAATGTGATGTCAGGTGATACCATGTGATGTGTGCAGACACACTTTCATGAAGCATCATGTACCTTGTAAATCTTAGAATCTCCAAGAGATGCTAAGATTCAAGATGTGAACGCGAGACTCAAGTATGAAAAAATTATCGGATGCGATGGACACTAGATGTCGCTTTAGAAATTCATTGAAACGGGTTAAGGCTGATTTTGCGAATTCATTTCTTCGACCTGCTTGGGAATTAAGAGTAAGCGTTTAATGTGAGGGGAAAAGATGAAATGACGTCCCTGTCTGCGTATGGTTGGCATGACTCTCCTGGAGCGAGTGCGGGCGACAGGGACTTCGGCAAGGGGGTGTCTTCAAGTAGATGCCTTGCTGATTTGGGGTGAATTGACACGTAGGCCTCTTTAGCTGTGGTTATTATATGTGGATATTTCACTCAAACTGTTGTTACAGTCGTCTTATAAATTATGCTTTGGCATAGTAAAGAGCCTCGTATTTTCAGTAGACATTAGTCACTTTTGCAGCTATTCGGTGATCTCTTACCTGCCATGGAAACTCGTATGGTCTGGCCTCAATTCCTCCGACAATCTTCCCAGGAGGAAGAACCATATCACCAGCATCTGCGTACTTGCTGACACCGCACTGACCCCCGGCTGAAGTGGTATAAAGTTATTATTGCAATGACAAATATATGAGAAGAATATCAAACAATAGCAATACTACTACTACTACTACTACTACTACTACTACTACTACTACTACTACTACTACTACTACTACTACTACTACTACTACTACTACTACTACTACTGCTACTGCTATTACTACTACTAATAATACTAACAATGATAAATATAATAATAATAGTAATAACAGTAATAATAATAATAATGATGATGATGATGATGATGATGATGATGATGATGATGATGATGATGATGATGATGATGATGATGATGATGATGATGATTCATTCATTCATTCATTCATAAATTTAATATAGCGCACCTTCAAGAAACCTACTCAGAAGCGCTCCCAGCCCAGCCACGGCAATAGAGATTAGACTTGAGCAGCTTGTAAAAAGCAGATGTGTTACCCCTAGGGAGAAGGCGAATCTCTAATGGAAGACCATTCCAAATGGTCATGATGATCATGATGATGATGATGATGATGATTTTGATGATGATGATGATGATGATGATGATGATGATGATGATGATGATGATGATGATGATGATGATGATGATGATGATGATACCATAAAATAGATTTTATTACAAATAATAATAATAATAATAATAATAATTATTATTATTATTAATATTGTTATTATAAATATATTATAAAATTCATCATCCAACAATGAAAACTGTTTGAATGGAGTGACTCTGGTTCGGATATTGTCCGAACAGGTAGACCAACACTTGTATACCCTTACCTCTCTTATGGCAATTTAGTCTGGGCAGCAAACTACAAGTCAAACTTACAACGTCTTGTAGTCCTCCAAAAGCGCATTATTCGAGTCATTACTAGATCCCCAAGAAATTCCCATACCTTCCAATTATTCCAGTCCATGGGCTTATTGACCATTGCCAGTATAACATCTTATCAAATCTGCGATTTCACGCACCGCTATACCTTCAATTCACTACCCAATGCATTTTTTAACTTTTTCACAAGTACTTCGGATATTCATCCCTACCCTACTAGGAATAAACCCAACACTTACCAGATTGAATTTGCACGTACTAACATACGGAAATTCTCAATAACCTATCTAGGACCAAAACTATGGAATAGTCTCCCCTCTGATTTACGACACATTCCAAGTTACTATGTTTAAAAAAAGCCTTCGTTCACACCTACTTATTAGACAGATTGCCCAGTGACAGCCTGCTGCGACTCCCTCCCATCTGATTTATTTTACTTTGTTGTTTTTTTGTTTGCTTTTTGTTTTTTTTTGTTTTTCCTTTTTTTGCCACTAAGTCTTACTATTCTGTTAACTAGTTGCCCACCTTTTGCAAATTCGTTGTCTCTAAATAGGTCAACCCAAAGGCTCATGTGTACATGGCCGTCGTCGAGTTTCGTTAAGTAAATGGGGGGCCCTTACTAGCGGGACCCTGGTCCTTTTAGGGCTTCCTATTGACCACTCACAGCATGATATAGCCTTCGAAACCCATGAATATCTTAATGTTTCAAACCTTTTCAGCATCATAGTGGCTATTTAAATTATATTTTCTTGTATATTGTCACGTTTGCTTTGTGGATCAATAAATTGATTGATTGATTGATTGAACAGCAACAGCAGCGCTGATGCTGTAACTGAACTGATCCTATGATTTCAACGGGAACTGTTTGCGCTTATAAACAGCTGGCGAAGGGCCTATGATCTCTCTCTCTCTCTCTCTCTCTCTCTCTCTCTCTCTCTCTCTCTCTCTCACTCTGCCTCTCTCTCTTTCTCTCTCTGTCTCTCTCTCTCTCGCTTTCTCTCCTTCTCTCTCTCCTTCTCTCTCTCTGAAAAACGGCGCTACATAAATCTTCAAATAGAGTAACAATAAAAATGAAAAGACATCGTTAGTTTTATTGGTTTCGTTATTGATTTCTGTTATTTAGTATCAAATTTAATTATATCAATATAACCGATACTTACGGTACCAGACTGGTGGTTGGGCTGTTGAGAGAGAAAAAACAGACAATTTACTTTATTTATTTATTATCCTATCATTCAAAAGCTGAAAATGGGCAGCTATAGTTAATCCGACATCATCCGTAGGTAGTATTAGGAATAATAATAATAAAAAATAACAATAAGGTATATTGTTATATAGAAGCAACTAGAGAAAGTATGAATCATATTGTATCGATCGATTAGCATTGCAACGATTAGGCCTATTAGTAATATAATAATTTAAAATAGAAACAAATCTTTCAACGAATAATAGGCTAGAAGTTGTACGTCAATAGGGATAATAAAAGTATACGAGTAACAAAAATAGCCATGGAAAATTAGTTGTATAAATTAGCACGAGCTTTAATGAGCCGACTTACCAAAGCCCACTGCTACCAGCGATGCAAGGAGGAGAATGAACATCTTGATGATTTAGAGACTAGAGAGTTCGATTGTTCTGTTGCTCTTTATAAGCCACCGATTCTATTGCAAACGCTTAACACCTGACTGATAAGACCCTTATCAGAATTTGATAAAAAAAAATATGACCTAATCTGAGGCGTGGGCATGGTGCTTTGCAATTTCAATAAACCCCAGTTGCAAGGTGGCTCGTGTTATCACGAAATGTGTGCGGAGGCCTTCATGACAGGTGGCAGTTCCGGCAGATGATCGATTCCCATAGCTACTGGTCAAAGTTAAATATTCTGAAGGTGATTGGCAGTCACTAAAACTTCACGTCACGGCATATTTAAAGGTACTGATGCCCTGTTTTGACCTTCCGTTTCATGCACAGACCGTAGGTTGTCAGCGGGAAGACCAAAAGGCAAGAGAGAGGACTTGATACCCGCCCTCAAATGCCGAGGCCAAGAAAAAGATGCCGCTTACACTTCATGCCAATGGCTGCTTCTCATGCTAGCTTAAGTGACTGTTCTTGTCTTTGTTCTTTTTCGTCTTCTCTTGTTCCTGTTCTTGCTCTTGTTGTTGGTGTTGTTAATTGTTGTTGTTGCTGTTGTTGTTTCTCTTCTTCCTTTTCTTCTTCTTCATCTTCTTCTTAGAGCGCGGGACGCAATCGAAGACTTGCTTTCTGTTGTTTCTAACTAATGAGGCGAGCAGCGCTATTTCCTAATTAAACTGAGCATATAAGTCGAATGTAGGCCAACATATTAGTTTTGACTTAAACGTCTATAGCACGTATGCAGCAGAAGGCGAACAACGCAACAGTTACACAACTCTTAGTAGACTACTTTAAGCAGATCGTCTTATGGACTTTTTCTTTTCTAACTATATTGACACATTATTATCCGCCTCTTTTCTTTTTTCATCGTGCTATTGTGTTATGGGGACCGCTTCTGATTATATTGCTGTTGAGATGCTATGTAAATAACCAATTACGATTACGATTGTAATGCGCTTGAATTGGTCGAAGCGAAAATTATACATCAAAGAAAGCAGCAACTACTTCTATGTTTGACAATGTAAAATGTCGTAAGTCGATTTACAATGTCAAAAGCGTTCTTCCAAATAATACTTTTAAAGTAAAAAGTAAAAGTAACTGAGTCTAGTTTTTATATTTCAATTCACTTATTTACTTTCAAGAAGACTGAATTCTCAAAATGATTGTCATTCAATGGAGAGTGTTAGTCGTTCATCGTTAAACCGGCACAGGTAAAAAAGGCATTCGACTGCTGCTCTGGCAGGAAGTGGAGTGTTCAATCTAATAAATAGTTCTGCTGAACATGCATTCTCTCAATATTTTTCTTCGAATTGGTGATGGCGAGTTGAATGCACGACATTCAGTGTACTTGGACGATCACAAGCAGGTAAACCATGGTTACAGCATTTCCTTCTATCTCTAAATATGGCCATGGATGTTCCAAATTGTCAACATATTTATTCATTATGAATTGAAAGAGAGTATAGGGATTAAATGAATAAAAGTGCAAACGATGAGAGAAGCAGCAGAGTGAGGGCGAGGAATTAAGTCACATAAAAATGTAACGATTCTGTCGTTATAATGTCTTTACATACACTGTTTCCAATTATATACATATGCGCTATACAAAAAGACATGTCGTCATAGCTATTTTTAGACCGCTGTTGTACGCTGCCATTACTGAGTGGTGCCGTACGTGTGCAGAAGAGAGTTGCAGGGTGGATGATCCTGTCGATTGTTGGTGTTTCCTTTCGTAGAATTTCGACGAAAATACCTCTTAGAAATCGAAGTTTTATAGGTTGAGGGTGACGGTATATCGTTAGATTGTTGTACCCACCTGTTGATCGATTTTAAAGGTTGAAATTAGTCGGAATTGGTAATGTGAAGGTCCCTTAAGATTTTCCACGTCCCAAGTCCATTCTATCGGTGTTGTATCCATCGATATCTATATTTAGACCTGGATTGCGCTAAGGGGGCTGAGAAATGAGGTCAGCGACCTGCCATCTTGCTCCTCTGAGTGTTGTCGAATGTTGACTGAAGATGCCTTGTTGCGCGGCTATAAACTGTTCTAATCAGCAATTTAAAGGAGCACCACAGTCGTTTCATGTGTGAGTATGCTTATTTACTGATTATTTTAGTACTGAGTGAGCGGAGTTCTGATGAAAATGTAAATAAATTCAAGTGAATACGGACTTCAATCACGCGAAATACCCATATCGCTTGTAAACACGGGTTCGCGGCTAATTCCCGAAACAGAACTTCGCCGGAAAGCTATTTTTACCCTATTCAGGATATTGGCCGGCTAATCCATAGTAGTTTTCAGTATTCGAACAAATGGCAGACAATTGTTTTCAGGAATTCAAACAATTTTGCTTATCCACCACTTTCGGGAATCGGGGATTCGGGAAGACCCCCACTTACACGTCCCAAACATCATCCCAAACCATTGCATCATGCACCTTTAAAGTTGCCAGTTTCGCATCTTAATCACAATTCCTCACCCAAAATTCTTATATAGATGTATAATAAATATTTGCAATTTGTACTAACGCATATTTACTAATTGAAATTTGTGAATATGCTGAATATATCAACAGATTTCCACATTCCCAGCCGGAACTGCTAAAACAGTGGGTGAACAATATGCATCGAGAAAGTTTTGCACCATCAAAGAAATCGGTCGTTTGCTCTGATCACTTTCAGCCAAGCTGCTTTGATCGAACTGGACAGACAGTCAGACTTCATCCTGGATCTGTGCCAACCATCTTTACCTTACCTGATCACCTTGTTAAGGTTTCTTTCCATACTGATTTTTCCTGCAACAACTTTTTACTTCATACCCATCTGTCAGCTATTATTTATTTAAACTGGTGAACTGAGGATAATTTAATTAATTAATTAAGAGTGACTGCACCATGAATAGACAGATGTCAGAATTGTGCACACCGTTAATTAATATATTTATTGTTTGTAAAGCTGTTGTTGATTTATGCTGCTATTATGAAATATAGACAATTATAAACATGGTAACATCGTTTTAGACCATGATAGTAGTTTGTATAAGTCAGCAAAGCACAGGACACCACTTAGACATCCCTTGATCCAAGTCCAGAGCCTGTCAAATATGTACTTTTACAAGGAACATTGGATTTATATAGTGCATAAATTCAGTCCCAGCCCATACCTGGCACCTGATGTGTTTACAGAGATGTGTCAAAAGCACAAGCACATTCATTTCATTTTTTTTGGTAACCATCCAGAGAAAAACGCAAGGATACAATGATACATAGCACAATAGTGTGGCAGACAACCAGAGCAGATGTCGGCTACGATCGTCATCAAAGAATCAACTACAAGTGCCGCGGTCTTCCACGAGATTTGGCGACTCTTCCTTCTCTGTCGCTGGACCTACTGCGTGGAACAATCTTCCTGACCACGTTAAGAATGCGCCATCTCTGGAGTCATTCAAATCGCACCTAAAGACATATCTTTTTATGCTTTCGTACCATTGTCATTGACTTTGTGACTCATGTACAGCGCCCTTTTCTTCGGCCTCGGCTGTGCTACGGCGCTATAAAAATCGTCTTATTATTATTATTATTATTAATAGTATGTTCTGGGTTAGGGCTACCTCTGAACAGCCTATCAACCACATGTATGTTTTCCATTATCAGCTGTATTATTGATTTTATGTTGCTTGTTGCTGTGTTAGGTTGTGAAGTCTCGGAAACCCCCGAAAGAGCGATTGCAGCAAGTTGAGGCTGCCATGAATACACAGATGTCAGAACCGTGTGCACTGTTAACATCGCCTACAGTTGTACTGCCTGAGAAGGATCACTCCTATTCGATAAAAGATAGTCCAAGATCTCTGAAAAGGAAAATGGAGGTTGTTGTTGATCGTGCTGTTGCAGTACAGAAGCGCTTAAAGTACAGCAATGCCAAAGTTCAACGTCTCAGGCACAGAGTCAAGTCGCTGTCAGAAATTGTGTCAGAATTGAGGAAGAATGACATGATCTCTTCTCGTTTTGAGAAATTACTTGAAAGCACTTTCACTGGAGTATCTCAGCTACTAATGAAACGGATCATGAATCAGAAGTCTGCTAGACCAACACGTTCATCCTACCCCGATGGTCTTAGATCTTTTGCATAGCCTTCTACTCTCTGAAGGCATACAATTATGTGCGCCGTACTTTTCACCTTGCACTCCCTCATTCAGCAACTCTTCGTCAATGGTACCAAGGGGTAAATGGTACCCCACTTTTTAGACCAAAGTTACGCCCATGAGTTTAGTAAATATACATCAAAACAGAAATTATTGTGTATATTTTATATGTACCTTCATGGGCTAGAGAACTGGGTGTCTGTCTTGCAAAAGGTCCAGGAGGCAGGAGAGAGGTTGTTGCAGGAGGTAAGTAAGGTCTGAAAGGGGAATGACAAAGTGTCCTTGGCTCTGACGGTGATCTCGACTATGATGGGCTGTAGAGTAGTTAGGATGCGTGTAGCTGGAGCGTCTGATATAGGAGTCCAAAGTTGTCAAATGACTTGTCACTGCCGTGATGTGATGTAATGGTAGGTGGTGGTGGTCATACCAGTCATCATTGTGCGGGAATGAGGAGGTGTAGGTCGTCGTCTGAGGTGGTGCTGACGGTCTGGAAGGATACGAAGTGTTCGGCCTGGTCTGTGTCCTAGGGCAGGGAGGAAGACTTTTCTCCAGTGGCGCCATCTGTGGGGAGGGTGAATTCAGACCCTTCGGAGGGAGGTGGATTATGTGCCTTTAAGAGATATCCTGAAGCAAACGAGGCATTATTTTAAATCATTCCATATATTACGTACGCAAAAATTCAGGAAAATTGGACTCTCCCTGTTCGCACACGTACTTTTTTCTACCACCCCCACCTGGGTACGTACGGTTGACGCACCCCCCCCCACCAAGACAGCTGCAGAATGTGTCAGTACCACAGGTCCAGGCTGCAGCGACTCTCTGCACTTTAGGCCAGATTGAAGGATGAGTAATCCATGGACTCGCTGCCGAGTTGTGTGATAGTTTAGTAATAGCGTTCAGAGGTTTGTATGCCACCTCTCCCACAATCCTACTTCCTCTGGTAGTACCGGATAGCTGGAAAGACTGAACTGTAGCTCATTTGAAGGCCAATCAACTCGAAGGCCCCGTTTCCTATGCGTACGTACATTATCAGTAGACCCCAACCCTCCCCCCCCCCATTCGCAAGCGTACGTAACACGCATTTCGGTTACCCCCCTCCCTCCATGCGTACGTAATATATGGACATAACCCCGCATAATGCGTACGTACATTTTCCGCTGACCCCACGCTTGCATACCTGACCCCTCTACCTCTATGCGTTATGCTGTGCGTAGGCTACGTACTATATGGACGCCCCTTGGTCCTTTACTAAAGAATTGTTGCTAAACAACACATACTAATTTGTACTAGTCGTAGTAAGACGACTGAACATCAATTAACGGTTGGTTAGCTTGCATTGAATGTGGAAATGCTCTTTACTTGAAGGTCTTAGTCGAAACTTTAATACAGGTATGAAACGCACAGCTAACAGAATAAGAGTAGGAAGATGGCGGAAAGGCCTGTTCGCCGACCGCGCCGATTCGTGCAGAACGAATAGGCTAAGCTCAATCCAGGTCTAAATATAGATATCGATGGTTGTATCCGAAGGCGCCATCTTAAGTAGGCCTACAGTTAATGTTTGTCTGTTTGGTGACTTAAATAGATATTATTTGAGTTTAAAAGAAATGCTAAGTAGTATCTTGAGTTGTTAATAGTAGATTTCGATTAGTTGCCTTGGTGAGCGAAAGCATATTGTGTTGTTTTGGATCCTGTGTCAAACTTTAACCTTTGACCTCGCCAAGTTTGACTATTGTGTAAAACGTGCTTATTTAGTGAGAAGAATTGACGTCATAGAAATTTAGAGAACTCTGTGTACATTTCTAAAGGACGAAGAACTATATATATTAATTATCTTGAGTCAATACGACTGTTTTATTTGGTTAAATCATAATACATGGCGAACCGGTCAGATTTTAAATTGCAGTCTGTGCTTAGTGACGTAGAAATTAGATGTAGTCTTCTTCAGCATTTCCCTGAATTGGCTAATTATAGTATGTTCCAAGATCTGGATAGAGTTGAGGAGGTAGAAGAAGAAGAAGAAGAAGAAGAAGAAGAAGAAGAAGAAGAAGAAGAAGAAGAAGAAGAAGAGGAGGAGGAGGAGGAGGACGAGGACGAGGAGGAGGAGGAGGAGGAGAAGAAGAAGAAGAAGAAGAAGAAGAAGAAGAGGAGAAGAAGAAGAAGAAGAGGAAGAAGAAGAAGAAGAAGAGGTTGTCCAAAGTCCAAAAGTCCATTCACTTAGTCATCATAGCCCTCCACCACCAGAAGTGTGGTTAGCCCCAGAAAATGAGGAAATAGAAAATGAAGAGGAGGCAGATGACGAAGAGGAAGCAGAGGAAGAGGTAGAAGAAGAGGACGGGGACACCATGAATCCTGAGTATAGGGGAATCCTATGTTTGTTACCCACCCGGAAACCACGGACACCTACAGGTCATGCCTTGGTGATGAAATGGTAAGTATGACGTCATTGCCCTTAGAAGAATTGCCCAGTGTCACTATGCCTAGACGTAGTAAGCGCCTATCTAGTTTGCCATCTATATATTATGGTCCCGAACACCGGAGTTCGAATCCCCAGGTAATGCACGACCGAAAGTCCCCATCCCGGCGCATGAGGACCGCCGCCGCCAGGGGTCGCTTCGCCACAAATATTTCGGTCAGATAAATATAGGAAAAAGATTTGTCTAAAATTGTTTCGTTGGCTTTCAAAAGGCATTCGATTCCACCAAGCATGGTGCTACATGGGAAATTATGAAATCATATGGAGTCGGGAATAGATTGCTACGGATTCTTCAGAACAGTGAAGAGAGATCAAAGTCTGTAGAGAAAGTGGGAAAGGAAATAGGAGGATGGCTTGCTGCAATAGGAACAAGGCAGGAGATCCAGTTTCAGTTTATACATTTATTACTTACTTGGAGAGAGTCATGGATACGATCAAAGATAATGAAACCGGAATCTCAGTGCAAGAAGAACAGATTAACAATTTACGATTTGCGGACGACATCGACTTGTTAGAAAACAGCTGTGAGAAGTTGCCAGAAAATGTTTGTGGGTTGTACATATCTGCCAAAAGTGCTGGACTAAAAATAAACGTGGACAAAACAAAAACAATGGTATTTGGCAAACAGACAATAGAAGAGCAAATAAGAGTGCAAGAGGAGGTGATTGAAAATGTAATGGAATATGTGTACTTAGGCAGTCTGCTAACGTAGAATAATGATCGCACAAAGGACATAAAGGCAAGGGGTCATGGCAGGAGTAAACATCATATGGAAGACCAAACAAATCAGTTACAAAACCAAACTAAATATCTTAAAAGCATGTGTGTTTAGCACAGCTCTCTATACGTGAATCATGGACAATCAAAAAGACGGACCAGGACAAAATATTGGCATTTGAAATGTACTGTTATATGAAGACACTACCCCTGAATTGGACAATGAAGGTGAGAAATTTAAAGGTTCGAGGAAGACGGAATAGAAACTTGAAAGGAAGATCTAATGCAAAGAGTGATGGGAAGAAAATTAAGTCTATTTGGGGATAAATGCAGGATGGACGGTAATAGAAAAATAAAAACTGTGATGATGGGAACTATGGATGGAAATGGGCGGAGGGGCAGACCTAACACAGACTGTACGGACGATATAAAAGATTGCTGTAAACAAGATCTGCACAGCATGAGAATATCAGCACAAGACCGGGAACTTTGGAAAAAAGTGATGACTCATGCATTGGACACCTACATATCCTCAGCTTCGTGTTCATGTGATTCTTGATGTGTGTCACATGTTGTAGCAATGTAGTTGATGCGAAATTGTTTTGCATCTTGTGCATCTTAAAGATCAGCACGGTTGTGAAATTGACTGGAATTATGTTGAGCAGTTACACAAATTACAGGAGGTTGAGGGTCTGTAGCTTGGCAATAAGTTGAACACATCTCACATTATGTGAAGCAGGCGGAAGATGACGATGAATTTAGCTGCCCAAAGTTTGAGTGCCCGTGTAGCTGATGCCATTGATTTTGTCGTGAAAATTAAAACCTTGTTCAATTTATTGGGTCTGAGGCAACAGTACGCTTTTTGCTTGTGATTGATCTTTTGTTTGACATTCTTAATTCCCGCAATTCCCTAGCCAAGGGTTTCAAAGCTCCAACGGGGCCTAGTATTGAAGCAGTTTTGAAACCTTTCCTTGAAGAAGCAAAGCTTTACTTGTCTAGTTTAACTGATGACAAAGGGTTTCCAATGTATCAGACAAAACGGTGAACTCCATTTCTTGGCTCAATATGCTCTGTGGAATCCACTGTTGCAATTTTCAATGAACTAGCTGGAAACCCAACTCTCCTCTTAAATATCTTCTGACAAATAAATTATGTCAGGACCACTTGGAACCTTTTTGGTGCAGTTAGATTTTCTTGCGGCTGCAATAATAATCCTACGATTCGCCAGTTTACTGCAGCATAGAAAAGGTTTTTAATGCGCCATAATGTAAAATGTAAACAAGTTGCGTCTGTGACAGCCTGTATTTATCAAATAAACGAATATTGAATTGAATTGAATTGAATGTAGCTAGAAGGTGGCTTGGGAAACTTCACAGTGCAGGATACAACTACTATGTTGAGTGTAACACTGGATTCGGTTTGCAGCATGTATGATCTGCAGCCTACCAACATTCCAAATAAAGCAATGCTGTCTCGGTAAACAGTAAATGGCAGATTGCTGGATTCTGAGATCAGATGCTTCAGAAGGGTTCTGGACATCAGACGACAAGAAAACATCACCAACGCTGAAGTACGAAGACGAGTGGGTTGCATCTCGTGCAGCAAGCATTGCAAAGGAACTCATCTTCCGTGGATACATTTGCAGGATGGATAACAACGGGATGCTCAAACAAGCCGCATCTGGAATGATGATCGCTCACTCTCCGGGATCTGGTGGTCGCAGACGGTTGACAAAGGTTGACGTGCACTTGTTAGCAGAGGCCTTTCCCCATGTCTCCTTTTCGCTCACTATTCGGGATCTGGGTGTAACAATTGACCAAGAGCTTACCCGGAGTTGCTACTACCAGCTACCGGCAGTTGCGTGTTGTAATGCGGTCCCTTTCTTATGACGCGGCGGTGATCCTTGTTCACGCTTTTATCTCCAGTAGAGATTACTATTGCTGCTCTGTTCTCACTGGACATCCATTTTCTCTACTTGAGTCTGCCGCTCGACTCATTGCCCATATCCCAAAATAAGCACCAGTTTCAGCTTATATGCGTGATGTCCTGCATTGGCTTCCTGCCTCGCAGCGCTTCTCCTATGGGATTGCTTCTCTTGTTTGGCGGTCTCTCTCTCTGGTGAAGCTCCGTCTTACCTATCTGATCTCTGCTGTCCGCTCTCTAGCCTAATGTCCCGTCGAATTCTACGTTCTGCAACTGTGGGTAGCTGTTGGTTCCTCGGTCCCGCTCCTCAGTTAAACAGCGTCGTGCCTTATCAGTGGCTGGCCCCTCTATGTGGAATGGGCTCCCACCTTCTTTGCGCTTATTTCCACGAGGAAGTTCACCTGTTTTCTACCGCCTCCTTAAGACTTCTCTTTTTAACCGTGGCTGGACTGAGAGCACCTCTGAGTAGGTTTCTTGAAGAGGCGCTATATAAATTATCAAAATGAATGATTGAATGAATGAATGAATGAATGAATGTAGGTGACCAAAAAGAGAATTGGCTAGAGGACGTCAGGAATTGGCGTGAGACGGATGAGCACAAGCTGAACTTGTTGGCAGAGGGCAGGACACAATGGAGTGCGATCGACACCAATGGACGATGAGCCAGTAGAGTTAAAAGAAGAACATGAGAAGAAGAACCTAGTAAAATGTACCTTAGGCATCATTCGTATAGAGCAGATATATAAATGAAATGGGCTTATTACATTACAAAGTGGCCAGAGGCGAATTCAGGATTTCAAGTAAGGTGACGATTTACAGTAAATCTGCAGAGTTTTATGAATTCAAAAGATGTCTTATACATACACAGGCGCAGGGATCAGAGTTAAAGAGAGGAAGAAGGGGTATCTAAATCTGTCCACAGTTATATCAGTATGTCCTTTGCCTTCAACACCATATCCAGTCAGACTGCCGACAGTCTGCACTGCATTGGACTTAGCTAGAACCCCTTCCTGTATCCCACCCCGAAGCACAGTTGTCACTGCAGGATCATAAAAGAAAAAGACTCAGAAAAAATGGAAAGGAAGAGCAGTTCCTTAAGGTAATCCTGCCCCGCTGTAGGTGTTAAGGAATTCACCCCTATCAGTCTTAGGATGTGAATTCTTAGGCCGGATGGCCATTCCTCTCCTTGGCCATCGGATGTCCAGAACTCAGTGTATGGTTAGTGTACTCATTTTACAGCGGAGGTCGTCATGGAGCACAAATGAAACATAAATTCTGGACTGTCTTTCTGCCCTGGGGGTATTTAAACTCCGACTTCCGGTTTGACGGTCCAGAACGCTAACTACTAGAGAGATGCGTAATTACTTTACAAACAATCCACAAATTAGTCAGTAGATATATTTATTTCGGATCATCAAAATAAGTTTAATTAAAATTTCGTTCACGTTATGTTTAGTAGGGTATTGTAATTGTAATTTCGTTAAGGATGACCATCGTTAACTGTAGGCTCGTTATAGTTGGGCGGTTTCGGTTATAGTTGACTGGCTAGTTGTTGGTGATCTTGTCGGTGATCCATGCAGTGTGGGATCCGACGCGGCAGTAGACTCCTGGATAGCCAGAAGCGCAGCCAATTCCCCAGGACACAATACCGATCAGACTGAAGACTCCGCCGGAACTCTTGACGCTCAGAGGGCCACCAGAGTCACCCTGTAGCAAAAAAGTGTATCTAATTAATTACTCATAATATGAGTAATTAATTAGATATCAAAATAATTATGTTATCAAAATACTTTATGCATCAGTCATTAGTCGTTTCAGGTGAAATCGTAGAAATAAACGATCATCCGATTTAGATGTCAGTTTGGATTCTGGTTAGTTACAATTTTCGATAGTTCAGAATAGAAAAAAGACCGTACTCTTTGAAGACTGGATTTGATATGGTCCCGGTGTAGCGATTTCAGATTACCCGCACTTCACATTACTCCCGGTAACTTGAAATCGTGTTCAGATTACCGGGGGTAATCTGAAATCGATTTCAAGTTACCCCCGAATCAATTTCAAATTACCCCCGGGGGTAACTTGAAATCGATTTCAGATTACCCCCTACGATTTTAGATTACCCCCTTAAATTAATGGGGCTCACTTTTCAATTATCTTTTTATGATAATAATAATTGCCAATATTTATCACTCAACTCTCATTATCACTCTATATAGCGTGATGTACGATAAGTTCTCTCTCTGTCGTCGTCTGTCTGTCTGTCTGTCTCTTTCTCTTTCTCTCTCTGTCTCTGTCTCTGTCTCTGTCTCTGTCTCTGTCTGTCTCTCTCTCTGTCTCTCTCTCTGTCTGTCTGTCTCTCTCTCTGTAGAATCACAATGCATCAACTACATAAAACTCATGAAATGGAGCAGCTGCCCCGCAAATATCGTAGTTGTCTGACTGGCTTATTGGTTTAATGGCGGTGCGGTCAATGATTGCAATCAGTGCATCAGCCGTTGGAAAAAGTTAGGCCTAAAATTAGTCGTTCGAAACAGCCCGGTATAGTTAGCATTTACAGCGTAGGGGTAACTTGAAATTGCGTTCAGATTACCGGGGTGGGGGTAATCTGAAATCGCGTTCAGACTACCTCGGTGGTAATATGAAATCGATTTAAGATTACCCCAGGGGTAATGTGAACAGCGCAGGGTTAACTTGAAATCGCGTTCAGGCTACCCCCGGCGGTAATCTTAAATCGATTTCAGATTATCGGGGGTAACTTGAAAGAGGGGGTAACTTGAAGTCTTTACACTGGGGAGTAAGCCAATCTCACTGACGAAGTATTTTTCGCAGCAAGAATTTCGGAAATTTTCATTTGCATATTTTCACTAATAGGCAAGAGAAACTGTAACGAATGCATAACATGCACGAGTATATCGGAAGAGACATAACTGCTTGCGTCTCCTCAACTCGTGAACATTGTATTGGATATGATCCACTTGCAATATACTGGGATCGACACCCGTGCATTTTACTGATCACTTAAATGCTAGAAAGGAAGACAAACCTGGCAGGAATCTCTCTCGTTCATTCCGCTGTTGTCCGTGGCGCAAACCATGTCTGGGTAGATAGTATAAGTTGTGTAGACGGCATCGCAGAAGGCGTTGGTCGTCACGTTCAGCGTCACATAGCGCAGAACGTCGGGGCAGCAGATTCCACCTGCACAGGGAACCAGTTAGGCCTAGCTGCATACTACTCGGTCTAATCTGAACTGTACCTAATAACCTTCCGATATGATAATGCACAAGAGATCAAACGATGGTCTCTTATTGTACTCAACAATAGAAAACTAGCTTCCGTTTAACGCCTTGACATATGCTTGTATGTATGTAAGTATGTGTGTATGTATATACGTATGTATGTGTGTATGCATCTCTGCATATATGTTTTTCGTATAGTTTCAATATAAAGTTGAGATTACAAACACATGTAACATTTTATTTGCTGTTTCTGTTCCTGAGCGACGGGCGTAATTGTCGCGTGCAAATGGGTTTCCAGCACCTCCGCTGTTTGGACTAGGATGTATCTAATTTTGATGCAGCGAATAAACAATGCACAATAACCATAGGAAGACTTGTGGTTCATCAGTGACTTTGTTAACAGCCACACAACAAATTTAGACCAAAGTGGGAAAGAAGGGGATATGGTACTTCACTCCCACTTTTCAATCAATGTTAAGCTCCTGTCATTAAGACCGACTTCAGCGTTGCTCTTACTTTAAGGTTTGGCCGTTTTATTTCAAATATTAAAACTATATAGTTATAAGCAACAATTTATGTAGAAGGCCTATCGTCAGCAACGAGCTGCTGCAAAGCTAACTTACGGTGTCATTTGTCTGTTTAAGTACTGAGACTTAGATAAGAACAATTTTAATTGGTCTTCTTATATGAAACAGTCCGCATATGAAAGCAGGTGACTTTAACATTATTTAGTTTGCCATAGGCAGCGTTTGTGTATAATTACTTTTACCTACGACACCCTTCAAACCGCTCAACTTTCTTACATTCGCCAGCTATTCACTATCCAACCGTCCGGGTCTACGCGCTCATCAGCATATCTTTGTCTATCTCGGCCTCCAGTCTCTCCTCTCTGAAATTCTGCAACCGCTCCTTAGTCTTTGCTACACCGGCTCCTTGGAATGATCTCCCAAAAGATCTCCGCCACTCTGTTAATTTCAACTCTCCGCCTCCCATGCACTGTCCTGCGCAGCTTTCCACTCACGACTGAAAACCGAACTCTTCAAGCTATCCGATCATGATTCTATTCCACACAGCCACCACCACGACCGATTACTATCGTAGCATCATACGGTCTCCTCGGTTTGACCTCCCCGGATTCTGACCTGGCGCCGGAACGGCGGAATAGCCAGGGCAACCTGGCTATTGCGAACTTGATTTGATATAGCCCAGATGATTAAGCTGGTGTCCCTCACGTGGCTTCTGTGTGGCGCTGAGAAATGTCGGAAATTTACATTTACATTTACATTTCCTTCATCCGGAGCACTGTGTAATATAGTAGTAACCCGAATTAACTGTTCCTCGTCGGGAGCACTGCCTAGTATAGTAGTTACCTGATTTAATTGCTCCAATCCGGAGCACTGGCTAAAGTAGTAGCTGCCTGAATTGATTGTTTCCCATCCGCAGCAATGGATAAGGTAGTAGTTGCCTGAATTTATTGTTCCCCATCCGGTGCACTGACTAAAGTAGTAGTTACGTGAATTAATTGTTTCCCACCCGGAGCACTGACTAAAGTAGTAGTTACGTGAATTAATTGTTCCCCATCCGGTGCACTTGCTAAAGTAGTAGTTACGTGAATTAATTGTTTCGCATCCGGAGCACTGACTAAAGTAGTAGTACGTGAATTAATTGTTCCCCATCCGGAGCACTGGCTAAAGTAGTAGTTACGTGAATTAATTGTTCCCCATCCGGAGCACTGGCTAAAGGGGTAGTTACGTGAATTAATTGTTCTCCATCCGGAACACTGATTTAAGTAGTAGTTACCTGAATTAATTGTTCCCCATCCGGAGCACTGGCTTTTGTAGTTAACGTAGTCGTTGGCTGGATCTGGGGCGCAAATCGGCTGAATGTCGACGCTGAAAGTGATGACTAGGGTTGTCTTGATGAGGGAAACGTCGTTCTCCATGGTACGGGAGTTGTAGGCTTCGTGGACGAAGATGCTGGTAACATCGTGAGTCTGACGCACTGTGCTAGCTACACCACGGTCATGCTCACCGACGACGACCGAAACCAGAGCAGGACTCCTGAAGTATCATTGCAAACGTTATTGTATTCGCTGACTCACATGTGTGTATATGCATCGATGTATATTATGCATGTATGTATGTATGCATATGAATATATGCATGCATACATAGATATATATATATATATATACATATATATATATGTGTGTGTGTCTAGAGATGTATGTATGTATATATATATATATAATATTATGCATGTATGTATGCATGCATGTGAACATATGCATGCATTATTGCATATATGTGTATATATATGTGTGTATGTGTCTAGAGATGTATGTATGTATATATATAGACATTCTTAGATGCACTAAACAGTCAATGCTGTACCCGTAGATCTCTATAGTTTGTTTTAATTAAAACTTCAAAAGTCATGCTTCAGTTCCGGATTGTGGCGTACCTTCATTCAGAGAACAAGAAAGGAGCGAATAGAAGCAACAATGTATGGATGTAAGTATTTGTGCATGTGTTTAAGAATGTAGGTATGTATGTGTGTGTATGTTTGTTTGTTTGTTTGGCTGGCTGGCTGGCTGGTGGGTTGGATGGTTGCTTGTTCGTTTTGATTACTTTTGTTTGTTTGTTTGTTTTCTATTTATGCGCATAAGAGGAAAACTCGTCACCACTTACTCTCCATCCATGCAGTGGGCAGCGCAGACAACCCATCGGTCGTTGATGACGCTTCCTCCGCAGTAATGAGAACCCGACTTCGTTGTGACCGACACCTGTAGCCATAGCAACAGCGTCAGCAGCCCTCATTACAGTAATTGTGAGATTTCAACTTTTAGCAAACATGGAATCCAGTAATAATGTGGTGAGTTGATTTGCCGTGAGGTGAGGTGCTTTTAAGTGATGTGAGGTGATGTCACGTGAAGTGTGCAAATACACTTTTTATGAAGCCTCGTGTACCTTCTAAATCTTAGTAGCTCCAAGAGATGCTAAGATTCGAGGTATACGCGTGACATTCTAGTAAGTCAGTCTTTAATACCAAGCGTCCTACGACGGTAGAAAAGCAGGTAAGCGCGGAACTCAAGTAGGAAGAAATGAACAGTTATCGGATGCGATTTACACTTGAGTCGCAAGCGCAATGCGATTTCTAATCTAGTAACCTAGGCCTATTTATTTCTGTGACGCCTCGAGACAGTCGCTTTAGAAATTAATTGAAACGGGTTAAGGCTGATTTTGCCAATTCATTTCTTCGACCTGTTTCGGAATTAAGATCCATGTATGGTTAGCGTTCAATGTGAGGAGTGGATTGGAGCATTCTTTCATCTGCGTATGGTTGGCATGAGTCTCTTGGAGCGAGTGCGTGCGACTGGGACATCCGTAAGGGGGTGTCATGTAGACACCTTGCTGATTTGTATTGAATTGACACGTAGGCCTTTTTCGCTGTGGTTAATGTATGTGGATGTTTCAGTCAAACTGAGTAAAAGTCGTCTTATAAATTAAGCTTTTTGCAGAGTAAAGAGCCTCGTGTTTTCAGTAGATTACGGTCACGTTTACAGCCAGTGCCGTCTTAACAGCATTGTGGGCCACGGGCAAAGCAATGCGCTGGGCCTTTGCCCACCCACAGGGATAAAAATAAAACCTATAGATTGGTACTTTCAACATTCGCTTTGTAACAAAATGAATGTTTGAGCATAATGAAACATACTGAAAAGCGAAGATTAATCAACATAAACTTTTGAACAATTATTCAATATAACATCAGCCTTGAAAAGCACAAATATTTCAATATATAAATGATAATTAATTGCCGCATGAATTATTTATTATTAATCAACACAAACGTTTACGAAATTTCTTTACGGAGAACCGATTTATAAGTGGCTTGAAGTCAATGGTGTGCAGGATTTTTCTATGCACATGAGTGAAAGCCAGTTCAAACGCTGCTGCCCCATTGTGCTGCGAATCTGATTCTTTGCAAGTTTCAATTTTGAAAGTGAACGTGTCTCTGTACACTTGGTCACCATCATGCACACGAACACTCTGAGTGGAATTTCAACATTGGGGAACACAGATTTCAAGTTTTCCGAAATTATTTTTCTGTGCAACGCAGGGAGAGTCTCGCATTTTTTCATCAAGAACCAAGTAGTACTTGAGATGAGTGCATTCATTTAGAAGGTCATCATAATCAAGTTCACATTAGCCAGATCTTCACACTTTTTGTTTAGCTCAGCAGAACCAATTGTTTTCAAATATTACACTCAATAAAGCTCAAATTAACGCTATATGCACTGGCCTAAACTTGTCCAAAGTATTGGTGAACATGGGGCATTTGGTTATTCATTCTACACTTGTTGCATTGGGTGTACAGTCCATCTCAATTATTGGGGGCACGTGCCCCGGCTGCCCCTCCCCCGAGTCTACGCCTATGGCTATATCCATTGTAATTATTAAAGCAGACGACTGTTATTTGCTTCCATAGACGATATAAATAATAGAGCAATACCATGGAGCAATAAGTAACCGAGTTATTCCTAAAAACCGTTTGCCAACCCTGCATCAATAGCTAAGAAGTCTCACTTCTGTTGCGCGTGGAGGTCATGTGTGCACGCACACATACATTTTTTGTGGTCTTTTGGGGCCCCCCACAAGCGTGGGGCCCCTGGCGACTGCCCACATTGCCCATGCGTTAAGACGGCACTGTTTACAGCTGCGTTGATGTCTTACCTGCCACGGAAACTCGTATGGTCTGGCCTCCTGACCTCCGACAATCTTCCCAGCAGGAAGAACCATGTCACCAGCATCTGCGTACTTGCTGATACCGCATTGGCCACCGGCTGAAGTGGCATACAGTTATATTGCAATATCAAATATGTGACAATGACATCAAAATATAGCAATCATAATAATAATAATAATAATAATAATAATAATAATAATAATAATAATAATAATAATAATAATAATAATAATATTATTATTATTATTATTATTACAATAATAATAATAATATTATTATTTGCCTGCGGCAAAAAAAAATTATAATAATAATAATAATAATTATTATTATTATTATTATTATTATTATTATTATTATTATTATTATTATTATAACCAACAAACTCATATGCAGACGAATTGTTAAATGTAGACTATCTAGGGATTCTAGGCTATAGACCGACATTCAGTCCTGGCTGCACGGTCTCCTTGTTGTTCGAGTCCGACGTGCCTAGAACAGATAGAGAGTTTCCAGTTTGCAGGGCAACTGATAGACGCTGCAGCAGATGGCTGGTTTCACGCTGATCTCCTGTAGCTGCTTTTATCTTGGAACCAAGTTCTTGGATAAATTCCAGTGACTCGGCATGCCAGCTTCCTGAGGTTTCGACTGCAACAGGTATGAAATGGTGCGATTGCGAGATGACAGCATATTTGTTTTCCTTATTGTGGGCTGCTTTTTCCGCTGCGGCACCTGCGTTTTGTGATGTTACATGCTGATATGATGCTGCGAATGTGTCTGGCACCGTGACATCCCACGCTAAGCATCGACCTCTGGCCCAAGGAATTATGGTGACTCCATCAGGCCTTTTGCCGTCAGCTCTGGAGAGGCCATTGGGCTCTTTGATGGCCGGTATTTTGGCTCTGATGAAGGCCCGCCAAATCACGTCATTGATCATGGCATGTCGTTGTTGCCTTCCAGTTCCCTTGATGCAAGAGAATCCGTGATGGCCATTGGATTCTACTATCGCCCCACATTTACATGTGTGTTTTTCACATAACGCAGTGCCCAGCCGGATGCCGGCTGCTATTCTCAGAACTTCTCCTGGCATCCGTAATCCTGCGATTGTTATGGGTAGTGCTTGAAGCCAGTCTCCTGAGTGTGGTGATTGCGCAGCTAACAGTCTGGCTTTAGCAGTAGAATCAGTAGCTCTTTCTGAAAGGCCTTCAAGTGCACGCGATATCAGTGCACTGTCCCATTCTCTTTGTACATGAGCCTTCTGTTCGATGGGAGTAGGCGCGTTCGATCTCAAAGACCACGAGCTAGAAGCCTCCTCTACCAATGGATCTGCGACCGTTACGGCGACATCGTGCAGCAGTTGGTCTTGAAGGCTTCGCGTGCCAGCGGCTGATGCCAAAAAGGCGGAAGTTGCCAGCATATCGGCACTACGAATCCCAAGACCACCGTTTCTCACAGGCAAAGACGCCTGGATCCATTGATCGTCGCTCATGTGAATGTTAAGAAGGCTACAGAGTGCTGTTCTCAAGACTTTGTCGAAGTCGCATAGAAGTCCTTTGTTTAGGAAGCAGGCTGAGGTTCTTAATATGTATAGCAGCTTCGGTATGCTTAAGCTGCACCTTAACAGGGTAAATGAGTCGTGTGGGTGTAACATCTCAAGTCTTGTGATGACTTTCTCCAGATCTTCAATCTTTTTCTGAATGGATGTATCGACAGCTCTGCCTGGAAGTAGCGGTGCTCCAAGCAATGTCAAATCTTCAACGGCCACATTTTCAAACTCGGCTAAGGCCTGACTATTGTTTGTTTCATCATAACTTATAAAAGATGCTTCGCATTTTGCTCGATTCAGCTGTAGACCATACATTGGCGCGAGTTTCTCTATCAAGCTGATGTCGGACTCGACTTTATCAATCGGTCCAGCAAGTGTGAGATCGTCCATATAGCCAATATTTAGTGGGGTTGTCAGACTCTCGAGAAGTGGATGTATCGTCAGGCAGAACTCCAGTGGTCCTAATGGATCGCCTTGTTGAGTCCCTTCCTCTGACAGAATAGTATGCTGTTTGGTCTGTAGCTGGGGAGCGTAGACATAGTTGTCAAAGACGTATCTGTATATTTCTGGAGCTTTTGTTGCTACCGCCTCTAACATTGAATCTCTTCTCAGAGCATTGAAGGCATTCGAGAAGTCCAGTTTCACTAAAATATGGTTGTCAGGCATAGACTGCATGTATCGTCTGGTTGCGTGGACAGCAGCCTCGGCCCCTCCTGAAACTCCCACGCCGATTTGGAGCGGTGACAGACTTCGCGATAGGTATGGAGTGACAACTTGGCAGATACACTTGGCAGCCAGACGCCGCCACGTGTATCCTACTGTTATTATTATTATTATTATTATTATTATTATTATTATTATTATTATTATTATTATTATTATTATTATTATTATTATTATTATTATTATTATTATTATTATTATTATTATTATTATAACTATATTATTGTTTCCTATTATATAATAGTTAATATTATTAAATGTAACAAATAAACAACAACAACAATTATAATAACAATAATTATTATTATTGTTGTTGTTGTTGTCATCATCATCATGATCATCATTACCATTACGCATTTATTAAGCTATCTAATGACCAAGCATCAATCGATGGCGCTGAGCAATTGTGAGTGAAGGGCTTGCTCAGGGACACTACACAGCAAGCGCATGACAGAAGGCTCGAACCACTGCTCTCCAAGTTACAAAGCGAGCGTTCTAACCAATCGGATACCATGTCTCACAATAATCAATACAGAAGTTAAATTCAAAAACTCAGCATCCAACCATGAAAACTGTTTTGAATGCGATGAATCTGATTCGGTTGTTGTCCGAACAGTTTTACCAACAGCAGCGGCAGCGTGGATCTGTAACTGAACTGATTCTATGCTTTGCACTTATAAACAGCTGGCAAATGACCTATGATCAGAGAGATCATAGTCTGGAATAGACATGTGCCCTGGGGTCACCCCTGGCATATTTCTTACAAAACTTAGAACTGTCTTATATGAACGTGCTGGTGTCGGGAGTGCCTCTGAGTAGTTCCCTTGTAGAGGCGCTATATAAATCTTCGAATGAATGAATATATGTCTGAAAGCGGCGCTACATAAATTTTTAGATAAAGTTACAATTAAGAATGAATGAAAACCATCGTTGGTTTTATTTGACTCGTTATTTATTATTTTCTGTTCTTTAATAACAAATTTATTTATTTCAGTTTGACCGATACGTACCCCACCAGACTGGTGGTTGGGCTGTTGAAAAAGAAAAAACAGACAATTTACTTTATTTATCAATCTATCATTCAAAAGTAGAGAAATGACAGCTAGCTAATCCAATATCATCCGTAGCTAGTAATAGCTAGAATAATATACAACAACAATAAGGGCTGTTATTATGCAGAAACACTAGAAAAAGTATGAATCATATGATGTCGATCGATTATTATTGCAACGATTATTAGTAATAAAGTAATTTAAAATAGAAAACATTTCTTTCTACAAAATATAATCTAGGAGTTGTACGTCTATATGAATAGTAAAAGTACAATGGCAAATTAGTTATATTAAATTAGCATGAGTTTTAATGAGCCGACTTACCATAGCCCACCGCTACGAGCGATGCAACGAGGAGAATGAACATCTTGCTGATTGACAGACTCGAGTGATTATTCGATTGTTCGGTTACCTTTTATAAGCCAGCGATTCTACTGCAAGCACTTGACATCTGACTGATAAGACCCTTATCGGAATTTGATAAGACAACAAGCGTGGGCATCCGTGGAGGTTGGTGCGTTGCGATCTCGATATTCCCGATTGCAAGGTGTTATCACGATATGTGCTCGGAAGCCCTCGTGGCAGGTGGCAGTTTCGGCAGGTGACCGATTCCCATAGCTACTGATCGAAATTAAATATTTTGGAGGTGATAGGAAGTCACTGACTTCACGTCACGCCATTTTCAAAGGTATTGAGGCCCTGTTTGACCTTCCGCTTCATGCACGGACCGTAGGCTGTCGGTGGGAAGATCAAACGGCAAGGAAGAGGATTGGACACCTGCCTTCAATGCCGAGACCAAAAAAATGAAGTCGCGAACACTTCATAATCATGGCTGCTAACTTAAGGGACTGTTCTTGTTTGTTCTTCTTCTTTGGCTATGATTAATTATAACTACTACAAAGGTAGTTGTCTAGTAATTATAACTAGTTTTAAAGAAGTAGTTTAGGATAGCTATAACTACAATATTTCTATTAACTACAGTTTTTCCTATTTAGTATTTACTTTAGCTAGCTCCATCTTACAAGAACTTCTGTAATTTGGACGTTGTCCGTGTACATTATAAGTGATAGCGCTATATAATTTTGTTGCTATTAACAATTGGAGCTTCCTATCTTGAATTGCCTGTGTCTTTGGTCTGTGTGTCAATGCGAGTATCAACGACTTAGCTTCACCTAAACCTCAACAAGTCAAAATCATCGCCAAACTGTTCTAACGGTAAACCGTCTTCGTCCTCTTAATTATACTGGCTTTTAGTTAATATAGACTACCTGCTGATTTTAAGCATTTACGATGTTCTAAGAGTCACTTGCCACTTGGTTTTGTTTTTGACCTTTTTTATTACTTGTGTTGAATATCAGTAACTAATACATGCAATAAATTCTCATGCTAATTGGTGAATATCAGTGCACCGTAACATAACTTTAGAAAAGCACTTTGAAAAGTAGCTACCTACTAATCTGTTAGTTAACAAAACTAGTTATAACTACTTGTCATCTGAAGTATTTAAACGGTAGTTAGGCCTATTACTATTTATTTCGAAAGTAGTTAGGAAGTAATTTAAACTACTAGTTAAGTAGTTGGTGCTCATCACTGGTAAGTAGCAACTACTTCTATTTTTCACAATGTAAACTGTTGTAAGTCGATTTACAATGTCAATTGTGAATCGACAATATGCATTGTCTATAGTAAACTGCTTTTGGTCACTGAAGTACCAGGGGCGCCATAGACATGCTTAGTTTTTGCCGGTTTTGGTAGGCCTACTTGTCTAGTGAGGTAAAAGACTGTTACACTTGCCTTGAGAAGCAAGAGTTCACTCTTATCCAGAGAGTCAACAAGTCATTTCTGACTAGACATGCAGGGTTGTTTAAATTAGCCGGCGTAGGTACTTAAGTAAATGTAAAAAAGCCGTTACATACTTAAGTAAAAGTAAACGAACTCATAAAAATGTTACTTTAAAAAAAGCAAAAAGTATTCTGTAAAAATACTTCTTTAAAGTAAAAAAAATAAAAGTAACTGAGTCTAGTTTCTATAATTCAATTCACTTGTTTACTTTCAAGAAGTCTAAATTCTCAAAATTACTTTCAAGAAGTCAAAATTCTCAAAATGCTTGTCATTCAAAGGAGTGTGTTTATCTTTTATTGCTAAACCATCACAGCTATAAAAAAAATGTTCGACTGCTGCACTGGCATTGCCAGTAAGTGAAGTGTTCAATCTAATAAATAGCTCTGCTGAACATGCATTCTCTCAATATGTTTCTTCGAATTGAGGATGGCCAGGCTTGGACTGGCCCACCGGGACACCGGGAAATTCCCGGTGGGCCGGTCGCCCAGGCTTGGACTGGGTCAGCCGCCCAAAAAAAGAAAATACATGAATAAAAAATATTATGATATTTTAGTTCAAATTCTTAATTCTAGTGTTATAAATTATGAAATATTGAGAGTGCCTGGTTGTTACCAAGAAACGTTCGGCTAAGTGTCAATATGCATTTTAACTTACCGTTAATTATAGCGCATGCAATACAGAAAGAGGTTATCGATTTCTTATACACAGACATACTTCCGTAATATTTCTGAATCAAACAAATTTAACAATGATGTCCGATACAGAGCCAGAACTCTCTTGGATTCTTTGACAAGTTTTGAATTTATTTTGACTGCGCAATTATTGTTTGAAAGTGCTTGAACACACAGCTCTCTTATCTCAATATTTGCAAAAATTCATAGACATCCTACGGGCTTATATATGGTTCAAGATACCGGTACAATGAATTTAGCCAAATACATCGAATTTTCACGTTATTTTTGAAGCAGCTACACTTTTTTCAGAACTTGCAAACAGTGAACTAGATTAAAGAAATCTCGACATTGATGTTGAGAATGCTTTGAAACAGAAAAGAATTAGATCAAAAAAGAAATTGCCAGGAGAATATGCTAAAGACCAGCCAAATGAAAATGCTAAAGAGTAGATTTAGAGTAAATGTTCACTACATGGTAATAGATCAAGTTATTAGTAGTTTGAAACAATGATTCTCTGAGCACATTAATCTTTACGCTGATTTGTCTTGGCTAGTTCCAAACAATTTTGCAGAAATTTCGATAAGGATTCCTGCAGTGATGGATTATGTATACACATGCCTACAGCACATGAGTGAGTTGCTCAGAAAATTTGATGACAGTGTAACAAAAGAGCAGCTGCAAAGGGAAGTATTGGACTTTGCAAGAAAATGGGAAAGTTTCAAACTAAAAGACTATAATTTGCTATTTGACACTGAAATAACAGATACAGTCTCATAAAAACGCCACGCAGTCTGAATCTATAGAAAGTGAAATGGACCCAATTGCAGAAAACAGCAACAGGAACAGAAATAAATGCAAATCTTGAAGAAAACGTATTGTTTGCTGTTACCACGTTCGCCTTAAGTTCAATTTGCATAGTCTGGCTTATTCACATTTGTTTTTGGCTTAAAAATTCGTTTTGACATTATATTCATCACAAGTTGCTTGTGAGAGGTCATTTTCGAAATTGAAATACATTTTGAACAGATTAAGAAAGTTGCTAAACTAGTGAAGTTTAGAGTCTTTCGTGATGATGGCTTGTGAAGAGGACTTTCTACTCAGAATTAATAATGATGAAATCGACGTTTGGCGTCAACTTGTGATGCGATGAAAAATGCTATATTAGGTGTTTATGTGAAGTTGTGTCTACTAATTCTATCATGATGTTAAGTTTTTGAAATAAACTAAAGTACTAAACCGTGCACAGTGCACATACATAATGTAACTGTTGGTTCCCAACATAATTACGAATTTACGACAAATCACAAATTAAAACGCATATGTGTTAATTTTTCATGTTAAATGTTACCAAAAGCATTGGCAGACACCACACAGGCCCCTATCGTGAAAGGTTTCGTGCTTTCGGCGCTCGCTCATATGGGCCGCCATGACCAAATTACCCGGGCCGCTTTTGCAAGCCTGTCCAACCCTGAGGATGGCGAGTTAAATGCACGACATTCAGTGTACTTGGGGGATCACGAGCAGGCAAACCATGGTTACAGCATTCCCTTCTATGCTCTAAATATGGCCATGGATGTTCCAAATTGTCAACAAATTCATTCATTTTGTGAACTGAATAAAAGTGCAAACAATGTCTACATTTTTGACTTTTATTTAAGAACATTTCACACTTATTTTCCAAGCTACGCAGGAATTACAGGAATAACAGCCACGAGTCACGTGTTTTCGGTGAATCAATCAATCATTCAACGAAATTTATATAGCGCCCCTTCAAGGCGACTACTCAGAGGCGCTGACGACCCAAGCCCGGTCAAAAAGGAAAGTCTTGAGGTTCTTATAAAAGGTACTAGACATGTCCCGTGGGAGAGAACGCAGGTCAGAGGGTAAGCCATTCCACAAAGAGGGACCTACGACCGAGAAAGCCCTATGCTGTCTAGTGGAAGTGCGTGCTCGGGGGACTACAAATTCACCTCTGGAAGCCGAGCGCAGAGATCGGCGACCAGAGCAGGCCGAGGTCAGGGTAAAGAGCTCCCGAAGGTAAGCTGGTGCTATGCCTAGAAGACAATGCCACACTATGCAAGAGACTCGATAGTGAATGCGCTGCTGGATCGGAAGCCAGTGGAGGGCATCCCGCATGCACGCAGAGATGTGACCATACTTGGGGACACCGCCCACCAAGCGAGCAGCGGCCCGCAAGACCCCCTCCAAGGGACGCAGGGTGAAGCCTTTCCATTGGTCACAGTTAGAAATTGCCAGAGTTTATAAATAAATTTCAATCGCCCGCTGTATACAAATTTATACGTATTTATCTCTGCTTCCCTCTACCTCCTCCTACCTCCCCCAAACTGATCTAAGAACCTCGATCTAGCCTTTGCACGCATATTTGCTCAATGCCGTTGACTGATATTTTTTCATTAAAAAATAATACCTAATAACTACAGAAATAATAATAATAATAATAATAATAATAATAATAATAATAATAATAATAATAATAATAATAATAGTAGTAGTAGCAGTAGTAGTAGGCCTAGTTGTAGTAGTAGTAGTAGTAGTAGTAGTAGTAGTAGTAGTAGTAGTAGTAGTAGTAGTAGTAGCAGCAGCAGTAGTAGTAGTAGTAGTAGTAGTAGTAGTAGTAGTAGTAGTAATAATAATAATAATAATAATAATGATAATAATAATAATAATAATAATAATAATAATAATAATAATAATAATAATAATAATAATAATAATAATAATACATTAATTTGCTAATTTCTCGTGGCCGAAAATTCACATACATTTGCTTATGCTCGACGTGGTAGGTGTTGTAGTCCAACATACGTTCTATACATTCTGGGCTTATGTATGTAACATATGAAGCCCATATGGGAAAATTATCATATGGGTTTCATAAGTCCTACATATGGCATTGTTGTTGGGGTGGTTTCCTGTTGCTTATATCAATCATTCTGTTGCCGTGCTACCTACATGAAGGCAAGTATATTCTGTCGCTTTGTTGCCTCTCTAGGCAAGTGTGATATGTTGCCTTTCATGTCAAGAGTTTTTTTTATATCTTCTCTAGGCAAGTATGATCTGTTGACTGTCTCGATAAATGGGATTCCTTGCCTCTTTAGGCAAGTATTGCTATAAGATGACAGTCAGTCAATATCAGTATATCAATATATTAGTTTATTCATAAATTACAGTCATATATCATCATTTATTTATTAAGGATACCACACGAGGCCGCAGTACTTTTAAACCAGATGTGTTTCATGTTTGGTCGCCTATTTTGAACTGTCTGCTCTGGCTGAGAAACGGTCCGGACCTTCAACTTATGACACTAGATGCGTTTTATGTACTGGTCGCCTATTTTGAACTATCTGCTCTGGCTGAGAAACAACACACACGAATTGTGAGGTTGTTCTATCGGGAAGACATTGGTTCGTGTTGCATGTTGAAAGAAACGAAGCTGAAAGAAAGAAGAAAATATTCTAAATGTTAGACAGTACTTCTGAGCAACAAGTTAGTTTGAAGACAACAAGCAAGCAAGCATGCAGCAAGAAAAACTTTGGTGATTTAAATGAACTGCTGCGGTGTTAAGAACACTCATCGTATCGTATCGTGTTTGGAGATTTGCATAGCGCCGTTAACAGCTGAGGCCATTCAGTAGCGCCCCTAGTTCGAAGGCCCCGAGAGAAATAAAAAAAGTTTTAAGCACGGAAAGAGATGTAGGAAGAGATCCAGAAAGTAAGGTTTCCCGTAGAGAAGAAGGACAGTGGCGGCGCCAGAGATTTTTTGTAACCAGGGCATAGCCAGGGCAGTCAAACAAGTAACCAGCACAGACGGCGATATATGAAGGGAGCGGTAGCGCGAGCGCAAATGGTGACCATAAATCGCCCCCAGCACTGTTATATGTGTCTATAGTCAGGTGGTCAAATGGGCGAAGCCCCCGGAAGATGAACGCTTTTTGACATTTGTAAAACAAATTTTAATATTTCAGTGAACTAAGTGAATTTATATCTCAGGATATAACAAATATGCCCGAACAAATTCTGGATAGGGCAAAAATTCTGGCAGGGCATCGACCAGGGCAAAGGCTTTTTTACCAGGACATTTGCCCTGGCGCGCCCTGGTGTAGCGCCGCCCCTTAAGAAGGAAGGGCATTCCACAGGAAGGCCCTATGTTGGCAAAAATATAGATTGAGCTACAGGGTGGGCCAAAAGAAGTAACCCCTCGACGTTTTGCTAATATTTCGGCCAAAAGTAAGAATTTTTATATCAAATTTTACTGGCTGAAAAGTAATTCATATTTATGTATGACAGCCAAATTTCACCAAAATATTTCAAAGAGAACCAAAGTTATATCACTTTTACTGTTTTTTATGTTCTTTTTTAAATATTTTGGTGAAATTGGCTGTCATACGTAAATATGAATTATTTTTCAGCCAGTAAAATTTTATATAAAAATTCATACTTTTGGCCGAAATATGAGCAAAAACGTCTAGGGGATTACTTTTTTTGGCCCACCCTGTAGAGTGGTTTTGTCACGTGGAACAGAGGACATGCCGGTCGCGAGAGCGGAGAGGTCGGTGAGAAGCTGCAGAAAGAGGGGAGATGAGGTCCCTGAGATATTTGGGAGTAGTACGCAGTTTGGACTTATGAGGACAAGAACAAGAACTTTAAATTAAAGGCGGGCTAGGTGAGGGAGATTGGAGGCCTTTGAGATGTGGATATGAAGAAAAATGGAAAAGGTGAGCTGGACGGAGCGAATGACAAATGAAGACGTGTTGCAAAGAGTAGAAGAAAAACGATCACTGATGACAACGTTAAGAGAAAGACAAAGAACTGGATTGGACACATATTAAGAGGAGACACCCTCTTGAGAGAAATCATAGAGGGGAGATTGGAGGGAAGGAGAAGGAGAGGAAGACCGCGACAGATGATGCTTGGATGGATGATGACCGAAGGATACAGCGGACTGAAGAGAAAAGCACAGCGAAGAGAAGAATGGCGTCAGTGGAAGTGGAAACCTGCCGAAGGGCAGAGAACTCAAAGAAGAAGGTGAGGGAGCCAGTGAAGTTGCTTGACCATAAACAAAGAGATGTGGAAAAATTTAGGAAGACCAGCAATTAGTCTGACGGCAGCGTTGAGAACTGACTGGAGAGGAGAGACAGGCGGACCCTAGGAAGACCAATAAGAATTTATTTGCAATAGTAGTAAGTAAGTAAGAGTATTCTTTATTTTACCGGCTGCAAGACGCACTCCGGTGTGCATACAACATATGAACAACTGTTATAAAATCAATATGAATACAGCATTCTACGGCTAATGGTAAAATTCGGTCATAAGAACTGGGCCGGAGAGAATATGCCAACGGTTTTTAGGGGGAAGTAGCGTAATCGTAATCGTAATCGTATCGTAATCGTAATCTCCAAACTTCTAAAGCGCCACTCGAAGGCCAAGCGCAGGGCACCAGCCTATTCACGAGCGCTACGTCAGATCAGAGGGGGTTTCCAGAGAGTAGTCCAAGAGAGAGGTCCGAGTCCGGTTTCCAGAAGGCCAAACCAAATCAGAGGGGGTTTCCAAAGAGTAGTCCAAAAGAGGCCCAAGTCCGATTTCCAGGAGGCCAAACAAAATCAAAGGGGTTCCAGAGAGTAGTCCAAAGAGGTCCAAGTCCGATTTCCAGGGTACCAGATCAGGAGAGGCAGAGAAGCTGTCAAGGTTGGTGTCGTTTACGGCGAGAATAATTGGAAGGCGGAAGATCAGATGAGTCAGGGAAGGAGTATTTGAAAAGATGAGACTTCAGTTTCGAGTGGGAAGCCCGGGGGTCATAGATATAGAGGAACATGAGGAGGAGGATGAAGGACGGGTTGCAATGATGATTCAGGCAATGCGAAACTGCGGAATTCAGAAGGGAGATCATTCCAGCTCGTGGAGGACATGGCCAGGATTTCCCAGAACCGTCGTAAACAGATGAGTGTCGGCTTTAAGGCACATTTGTTCAAAGGTTTGACTGTCACCGGGGAGGTATTCATGACGAATCAATGTCCATATGAGACTGGAGCTTTCCACTGTCCGTCTGGCTCGCAAAGTCCCACCATGCAGAGGAAGCATACAGCAAGTGAGCCAGCGCGGTCGCCCGCACTACATCGTGGAGCCGAGGGCCAAATAACCCATGGGCAGTCAGTATTCGAAGGGCATACATAGATTGTCTCGCCTTGCTAAATATAAGGGCTAAATGCGTCTCAAAGTTAAGGGTATCTGTGATCGTTACCCCCAAAACCTTCATGCAATTTACACTGTTCACACCCGGGGTATGGGTGGCGTTATAATTTCAATCCATCGCCTCCCTCTATCGATCATCTCTTGCATCTTTTTAGGGTTAACTTTTAAATTGCATGCCTTCGTGCAGTTTTTTTACATGTTCTAGCTCGACAAGGACAGTGGCGCTATTTACTGAGCTGTCGTAAGCATATTTTAACATCCTATTTCCTGTGTGGATCGTATTTAATGTGGATATTATTAATAAAAAGTTAATCGGGCCTGAGTCAATTTTAGAACAGACAAATGCGTGTACTATAAGCAGTGTGTAATCTAGACGTCTTTGGGGGGGTAAATTTCCCCCCCCAGGATTGATGTTTCCCCCAAAGGCCAGCAATATTGTGATGTAGACACCTTTTGGGGTGATAAATCCCCCCAGGAAACTTGTTTCCCCCCACAAGAGGGGGACTAGATTACAGCCTGACTATAAGGGTCAAGGTGGATAGGGAAACAGATTTGCGAACAGTCCTGAAAGTAGAAAGAACGAGTGAGGTTTTAACATGTTCAGAAAAGGTGAGAGTACTGCCCAGTGTGACACCTAGGTCACGCACACTGGTAGAAAAACTAAATGGGGGGAAGTTTTTTTTAGCAAGAAACGGAAAGTGAAGGTTCTGGAGTTGCTGAGAAGTACCAAGCCAGATTAGTTGAGTCTTAGAGGAATTAAGAGCAAGGCGATTGGAAGAACTTCTTGCACGTAAGTGATTAGAGAGTACCTGAATGCGACCAGCTAAGGTGAGCTGGGCCGAAAGAGGACTAGGGACGTATGCTTGTACGTCGTCAGCAAAGAGGTGACCCTTAACGGAGTGATGAGCAATGAGTGATGTGAAGTACTCATATTAACTCTTGAGGAACCACTTAAACCTTATATAGCCAAGACAGTGTTTAAGTGACTGTGATTAAGCGTTTTTGTGAGATAGTAAAAAATGCGCTGTATTAAGTTCCCTGATACAGTTATATATAAATACATAAAGTCTTTGTGGAACAAAAGAACACGTGAAACAATTGCATTTCATGTGGAACTATGAAAACACTGAAGGAACCAACTGAATTCACTTTGATTTTTTTTTATTTTAAAAACTTATTGTTAGTCAACATGAAGCTGGTTGTAATAACCCAAATTGCATAGTATCAACGAAGACTGACAAATTTATCAGCAACTGTATGAAATACAAATTCCGTTACAATAAGGGTCAAGGTGGATAGGGAAACAGATTTGCGAATAGTCCTGATACATAGAAATGCCGTTACAATGGCGCCCATAGGCGTAATTTGTGGGGGTACGAGGGGTACCCGTACTCCATACTTTTTAAACTGGGGGAACCGTACCCTCTACTTTTTGAACAATGCCAGTCAATATTTATTATTGTGCCTTCCCACAGATCGCAGTCTTCGCCTTTCTTCGTGAATGTAAGAAATAGGAACCCCCACTTTTTAGACCAAAGTTATGCCCCTGATGGCGCCATTAATAAGTCTATAACCTTGCACAATCTAGCCGACAGTAAAGACAAGGGCAGAATGCTGGATTCTGGGATGCTTCAGATGGGTTCTGGACATCAGACGACAAGAGAAGATCACCAACGCTGAGGTACGAAGACGATCGGGTTGTATATCATGCAGCAAGCATTGGAAAGGTACTCAGTTTCGTGGACACATTTGCAGGATGGATAACAACGGGTTGCTCAAACAAGCCGCATTTATAATGACGGTCGGCGTAGTGACCAAACAGAGAATGGCTAGACGACGTCAGGGATTGGCGTGAGACGGATGAGCACAGGAGGAACTTGTTGGCACAGGGCAGAACCCAATGGTGTGCGATCGACACCAAAGGACGATGAGCTAGCGGACTTAAAAGAACCTGAGAAGAACCCGGTATAATGTACCGTAAGCGTCATTCGCATAGAGCAGATATATAAATGAAAAGGCGCTTACTACATTACAATGCGGCCAGAGGCGAATTCAGGATTTCAAGTTGGGTGACGATTTAGAGTAGATCTGCCGAGTTTAATGAGGAATTCAAAAGACGTCCTATACAATACACATGCGCAGGGATCAAAGGAAAAGACAGGAAGAAGGGGTATCTAAATCTCTACACAGTTATATCAGTTTGTCCTGGCCTTCAACACCATATCCAGTCACACTGCCGATAGTCTGCACTGCACTGGACTTATCTAGAATCCCTTTCCTGGACGCGGCAATATCAGAGTATCCCACCCCGTAGCACAGTTAGCGCTGCAGGATCATAAAAGAAAAAGACTCAGAAAAACGGAAAGGAAGAGCAGTTCCTTAGGCTAATACTGCCCCGCCGTAGGTGTTAAGGAATTCACCCTTATCAGACTTAGGGTGTGAATTCTTAGACCGGGTGGCCAATCCTCTCCTTGGCCATCGGATGTCCAGAACTCAGTTTATGGTTAGTGTACTCATTTTGCAGTGGAGGTTGTTATGGGGCACAGTAATGGAACATAATTTTTGGGCTGTCTTTCTGCCCTGGCGGGATTTGAATCTCTGACTTCCGGTTTGACGGTTCAGAAGGCTGACTACTAGGGAGTTGCAAAATTACTTTACAAACAATCCACAAATTGGTCAGTAGATATATTTATTCGGATTACCACAATAAGTTTAATTCATATTTCGTTCATGCCATGTTTAGTAGACCAATGGGCATTGTAACTGAAATTTCGTTATGGATGAGCAACGTTAGCTGTATGTAACAAGAGTTAGTTACGGTTGAACGGTTTTGGACATTGTTGACTGCTAAGGCCGGCTTAGTTGTTGGTAATCTTGTCGGTGATCCATGCAGTGTGGGATCCGACACGGCAGTAGACTCCTGGAAAGCCAGAAGCGCAGCCAATTCCCCAAGACACAATACCGATCAGACTGAAGACTCCGCCGGAACTCTTGACGCTCAGAGGGCCACCAGAGTCACCCTGTAGAAAACAAGTGTCTCTAATTAATTATTCATATGTTATCAAAATACTTTATGCATCAGTCATTAGTCGTTTCAGGTGAAATCGTAGAAATAAACGATCATCCGATTTAGAAGCCAGTTTGGATTCTGGTTAGTTACAATTTTCGATAGTTCAGAATAGAAAAAAGACCGTACTCTTTGAAGACTGGATTTGACATGGTCCCAGTGTAGCGATTTCAGATTACCCGCACTTCACATTACTCCCGGTAACTTGAAATCGTGTTCAGATTACCGGGGGTAATCTGAAATCGATTTCAAGTTACCCCCGAATCAATTTCAAATTACCCCCGGGGGTAACTTGAAATCGATTTCAGATTACCCCCTACGATTTTAGATTACCCCCTTAAATTAATGGGGCTCACTTTTCAATTATCTTTTTATGATAATAATAATTGCCAATATTTATCACTGAACTCTCATTATCACTCTATGTATAGCGTGATGTACGATAAGTTCTCTCTCTGTCGTCGTCTGTCTGTCTGTCTGTCTCTTTCTCTTTCTCTCTCTGTCTTTCTGTCTCTGTCTCTGTCTCTGTCTCTGTCTCTGTCTCTGTCTCTGTCTATCTCTCTCTCTCTCTCTCTCTCTCTCTCTCTCTCTCTCTCTCTCTCTCTCTCTCTCTGTCTCTCTCTCTGTCTGTCTCTCTCTCTGTAGAATCACAATGCATCAACTACATAAAACTCATGAAATGGAGCAGCTGCCCCGCAAATATCGTAGTTGTCTGACTGGCTTATTGGTTTAGTGGCGGTGCGGTCAATGATTGCAATCAGTGCATCAGCCGTTGGAAAAAGTTAGGCCTAAAATTAGTCGTTCGAAACAGCCCGGTATAGTTAGCATTTACAGCGTAGGGGTAACTTGAAATCGCGTTCAGATTACCGGGGTGGGGGTAATCTGAAATCGCGTTCAGACTACCTCGGTGGTAATATGAAATCGATTTAAGATTACCCCAGGGGTGATGTGAACAGCACAGGGTTAACTTGAAATCGCGTTCAGGCTACCCCCGGCGGTAATCTTAAATCGATTTCAGATTATCGGGGGTAACTTGAAAGAGGGGGTAACTTGAAGTCTTTACACTGGGGAGTAAGCCAATCTCACTGACGAAGTATTTTTCGCAGAAAGATTTTCGGATATTCAAATTTACATATTTTCACTAATAAATTAGAGAAACCTTAACGACTGCATAAAATGCACGAGTATATAAGTAGAGACATAACTGCTTGCGTCTGCTCGACCCGAGGACATTGGATTGGATATGAAGCACTTGCCATATACTGGGATCGACCGACACCCATGCATTTTACTGATCACTTAAATGCTAGAAAGGAACACAAACCTGGCAGGAGTCTCTCTCGTTCATTCCGGTGTTGTCCGTGGCGCAAATCATGTCTGGGTAGATAGTATCCGTTGTGTAGACGGCATCGCAGAAGGCGTTGGTCGTCACGTTCAAAGTCACGTAACGTAAAACTTGAGGGCAGCAGATTCCACCTGCACAGATAACCATTTAGCATGTATATATGTAAGTAAGTGCGTATGTATGTACGTATGCATGTATTTATGTAAGTATGTGTTTATGTATATACGTATGTATGTGTGTATGCATATGTGCATATATGTGTTTCGTATAGTTTCAATATAAATTTATGATTACAAATACATGTAACATTTTATTTGCTGTTTCTGTTCCTGAGCCACACAACAAATTTAGACCAAAGTGGAAAAGAAAGGGATATGGTACTTCACTCCCACTTTTCAATCAATGTTAAGCTCCTGGCATTAAGACCGACTTCAGCGTTGCTCTCTCTTACTTTAAGGTTTTTGGCCGTTTTATTTCAAATATTAAAACTATATAGTAATAAGTAACAATTTATATAATATCGTCAGTAACGAGCTGCTGCAAAGCTAACTTACGGTGTCATTTGTCTGTCTAAGTACTGAGACTTAGATAAGAACAATTTTAATTGGTCTTCCTATATGAAACAGTCCGCATATGAAAGCAGGTGACTTTAACATTATTTAGTTTGCCATAGGCAGCGTTTGTGTATAATTACTTTTACCTACGACACCCTTCAAACCGCTCAACTTTCTTACATTCACCAGCTATTCCCTATCCAACCGTCCGGGTCTACGCTCTCATCAGCATATCTTTGTCTATCTCGGCCTCCAGTCTCCCCTCTGCAACCGCTCCTTAGTCTATGCTACACCGGCTCTTTGGAATGATCTCTCAAAAGATCTCCGCCACTCTGTTAATTTCACCTCTCCTACTCCTCTTGCACAGTCCTCCACAGCTTTCCACTAACGACTGAAAACCGAACTCTTCAAGCTATCCGATCATGATTCTATTCCACACAGCCACCACCACGACCGATTACTATCGTAGCATCATACTGTCTCCTCGGTTTTGACCTCCCCGGATTCTGACCTGGCACCGGAACGGCCGGAATAGCCAGGGCAACCCGGCTATTGCGAACTTGATTTGATATAGCCCAGATGATTAAGCTGGTGTCCCTCACGTGGCTTCTGTGTGGCGCTGAGAAATTTCGGAAATTTACATTTACATTTCCTTCATCCGGAGCACTGTGTAATATAGTAGTTACCGAAATTAATTGTTCCTCGTCTGAAGCACTGCCTAATATAGTAGTTACCTGAATTAATTGCTCCAATCCGGAGCACTGGCTAAAGTAGTAGCTACCTGAATTAATTGTTTCCCATCCGGAGCACTGGCTAAAGTAGTAGTTACGTGAATTAATTGTTCCCCATCCGGAGCACTGATTAAAGTAGTAGCTACCTGAGTTGATTGTTTCCCATCCGGAGCACTGACTAAAGTAGTAGTACGTGAATTTATTGTTTCCCATCCGGAGCACTGACTAAAGTAATAGTTACGTGAATTAATTGTTTCCCATCCGGAGCACTGACTAAAGTAGTAGTTACGTGAATTAATTGTTTCCCATCCGGAGCACAGACTAAAGTAGTAGTTACGTGAATTAATTGTTTCCCATCCGGAGCACTGACTAAATTAGTAGTTACCTGAATTCATTGTTCCCCATCCGGAGCACTGGCTTTTGTAGTTAACGTAGTCGTTGGCTGGATCTGGGGCGCAAATCGGCTGAATGTTGACGCTAAAAGTGATGGCAATGGTTGTCTTGATGAGGGAAACATCGTTCTCCATGGTACGGGAGTTGTAGGCTTCGTGGACGAAGATGCTGGTAACATCATGAGTCTGACGCACTGTGCTAAGTGCACTACGGTCGTGCTCACCGACGACGACCGAAACCAGAGCAGGACTCCTGAAGTATCATTGCAAACGTTATTGTATTCACTGATTCACATGTGTGTATATGCATCGATGTATATATTCAATTCAATTCAATTCAAAAATCTTTATTGCTTCCAAATAACGTTAATACAAGTAACAATCAAACAAAGTAACAGCACAGAGAATTCACGTCTCTGGTCGCAAAAGGTGACCCCCAAGCGAAGAAAGACCCCGCTGAGTGGGGACACCTACTTGGCTCCGTTACACTGTCCAAGAGACTGTCAAAGTTAAAGTTGCTTCCTCCTAGGTTACAGGTAGCAGGATAAGCCCAGGATGGAGGCAAGTTATTCATCGAAAACAAGGCATATGAAAAAGCTTAACTAAACTTAACTATCCCACTTACAAACAATAAGTAAGTAGGTAGTGCAGGGCCCGGATGCGGACTTGTGCCCCCGCACCCCGAAGGTGCAGGTGCGTACGTATGCATGTATGCATGTGCACATATGCACGTATGTGTATATATATTTATGTGTCTCTAGATATATGTATGCATGTATATATATATATGTGTGTATATATATATATGTGTGTGTGTTTTTGCATTGTATTTTAAATTTATTTGTGAATGTATGTATGTACATATGTAGGTCTCGACACTACCCAGCGTCCAGTTATAACATTGTCGGCCACCCCTTCAAGGCATCGACCAACCGACCGGACGTCCTCCCTCACCGACCTCACACGACAGTCGCCAGCGGACTGCATCCGAAGAATCCTGTGGGGGCAACGGGTTGAGCGCTGCCGTCAAACATATATATATATTTATATATATATATATATATATATTTTTTTTTCTACTAATGCGCATAAGAGAAAAACTCGTCACCACTTACTCTCCATCCATGCAATGAGCAGCGCAGACAACCCATCGGTCGTTGATGACGCTGCCTCCGCAGTAATGAGAACCCGACTTCGTTGTGACCGATACCTGTAGCCACAGCAACAGCGTCAGCAGCCCTCATTACAGTTATTGTGAGATTTCAAGTTTTAGCAAACATAGAATCCAGTAATAATGTGATGAGTTGATTTGCCGTGAGGTGAGGTGCTTTTAAGTGATGTGAGGTGATGTCACGTGAAGTGTGCAAATACACTTTTTATGAAGCCTCGTGTACCTTCTAAATCTTAGTAGCTCCAAGAGATGCTAAGATTCGAGGTATACGCGTGACATTCTAGTAAGTCAGTCTTTAATACCAAGCGTTCTACGACGGTAGAAAAGCAGGTAAGCACAAAACTTAAGTATAAAAAAATTAACAGCTATCGGATGCGATTGACACTTGAGTCGCAAGCGCAATGCGATTTCTAATCTAGTAATCTAATTATTTCTGTGACGCCTCTAGAATGTCGCTCTAGAAATTCATTGAAACGGGTTAAGGCTAATTTTGTGAATTCATTTCTTCGACCTGCTTGGGAATTAAGATCCGGTGTATGGTAAGCGTTTAATGTCAGGAATGGATCGGAGCATTCTATGTCTGCGTATGGTTGGCATGACTCTCTCTTCGGCAAGGAGGTGTCTTCGTGTAGATGCCTTGCTGATTTTTGGTGAATTGACACGTAGGCCTTTTTCGCTGTGGTTAATGCATGTGGATGTTTCAGTCAAACTGAATTAAAGTCGTCTTATAAATTAAGCTTTTGCAGAGTAAAGAGCCTCGTGTTTTCAGTAGATTACGGTCAAGTTTGCAGCTGCGTTGATGTCTTACCTGCCACGGAAACTCGTATGGTCTGGCCTCAATTCCTCCGACAATCTTCCCAGCAGGAAGAACCATGTCACCAGCATCTGCGTACTGGCTGATACCGCATTGGCCCCCGGCTGAAGTGGCATACAGTTATATTGCAATATCAAATATGTGACAATGACATCAAAATATAGCAATCATAATAATAATAATCATAATTATTATCATTATTATTATTATTATTATTATTATTATTATTATTATTATTATTATTATTATTATTATTATTATTATTATTATAACTATGTTATTGCTTCCTATTATATAATAGCTAATATTATTATATGTAACAAATAAACAACAACAACAATTTTTAAAACAATAATTATTATTATTATTGTTGTTGTTGTTATCATCATCATGATCATCATTATCATTACGCATTTTTATTTTTATTTTTTATTTATTCCAGATATTTCTATAGCGCCTCTCGAAGTCAACTACTACTCAGAGGCGCTCCCGACTACAGCATTTGATACTGTGCCGGAATTTTCACGCCGAAGCGCCACGAGCAATTGCGAGTGAAGGACTTGCCCAAGGTCCGTACGCAGCGGCTAGAGTGGGATTCGAACCTGCAACCCTCCGGTCACAAGGCGCCGAACTTACCACTGAGCCACCACGTCCCATTTATTAAGCTACCTAATGACCAAGCTTCAATCGATGGCATTCTAGAACTCAGCATCCAACCATGAAACTGTTTTGAAAGCGATGAATCTGATTCGGTTATTGTCCGAACAGTTAGACCAACAGCAGCGGCAGCGCGGATCTGTAACTGAACTGATCCTATGCTTTGCACTTATAAACAGCTGGCAAATGACCTATGATCTGGAATAGACATGTGCCCTGAGGTCACCCCTGGCATATTTCTTGCAAAGCTTAAAACTGTCTTATATGAACGTGCTGGTGTCGGGAGTGCCTCTGAGTAGTTCCCTTGAAGGGGCGCTATATAAATCTTCGAATGAATGAATATATGTCTTAAAGCGTCGCTACATAAATTTTCAAATAAAGTCACAATTAAGAATGAATGAAAACCATCGTCGGTTTTATTTGATTCGTCAACTATTTCTGTTCTTTAATAACAAATTTATTTATTTCAGTTTGACCGATACGTACCCCACCAGACTGGTGGTTGGGCTGTAGAAAAAGAAAAAAATAGACAATTTACTTTATTTATTAACCTATCATTCAAAAGTTGAGAAAGGACAGCTAGTTAATCCAATATCATCCGGGGCTAGTAATAACTAGAATAATAATTAACAATAACAATAAGGGCTATTGTTATGCAGAAACACTAGAGAAAGTACGAATCATAATTTATGGCGTCGATCGATTAGTATTGCAACGATTATTAGTAATAAAGTAATTTTATAATAGAAAACATTTCTTTCTAGAAAATATTCTCTAGGAGTTTTACGTCAATCAACTTACATAATAACCGTTGTACGTCTGTCTGTCTGTCTGTCTGTCTGTCTGTCTGTCTGTCTGTCTGTCCCGTAAACAAACACTATAGTGACGTCACTATACTGCCGCCTTGGCGACGGTTGTCTTGACGGTTGTCTTGACGACGGCTATAGGCTTATAATATGACGTTATTGTTATCACTGCAAAATAATAATTGTTTTTTATATACCGTGATTTTTCACGGGTTTACAGCTAGTATGAACAATAAAAGTACAAGAGTAACAATAATAGCAAAGTAGTTATATTAAATTAGCATGAGTTTTAATAAGCCGACATACCATAGCCCACCGCTACGAGCGATGCAACGAGGAGAATGAACATCTTGCTGATTGACAGACTCGAGTGATTATTCGATTGTTCGGTTGCCTTTTATAAGCCACCGATTCTATTGCTAGCGCTTGACATTTGACTGATAAGACCCTTATCGGAATTTGATAAGACAACAAGCGTGGGCATCCGTGGAGGTTGGTGCATTGCAGTCTCGATATTCCCGATTGCAAGGCGGCTCGTGTTATCACGGATGTGCTCGGAAGCCCTCGTGGCAGGTGGTAGTTTCAGCAGGTGACCGATTCCCATAGCTATTGATCAAAATTCAATATTTCAGAGGTGATAGGAGTCACTGACTTCACGTCACAGCATTTCTAATGGTATTGAGGCCCTATTTTGACCTTCCGTTTCATGCACGGACCATAGGCCGTCGGTGTGAAGATCAAACGGCAAGGAAGAGGATCGGATACCTGCCTTCAATGCCGAGACCAAGAAAATGAAGTCGCGAACACTTCATAAGCATGGCTGCTTCTCAGGCTATAGCTTAAGGGACTGTTGTTTTTTTTTTCTTCATCTTCGGCAATGATTAATTATTACTACTAGAAAGGTAGTTGTCTAGTAATTATAACTAGTTTTAAAGAAGTAGTTTAAAATAGCTATAACTTTTTTATCAAGTAGTTTGAAGTTAACTACACTATTTCTATCACCTACAGTTTTTCATATTTAGTATTTACTTTAACTAGCTCCATCTTACAAAAACTCCTGTAATTTGGGCGTTGTCCTTATACATTATAAGTGATAGCGGTATATAATTTTACTATTATCAATTGGAGCTTCCTATCTTGAATTGCCTGTGTCTTTGGTCTGTGTGACAGTGCGAGTAATATCGACTTAGCATAACCGAAACCGCAACAAGTCAAAATCATAGCCAAACTGTTCTAGCGGTATACCGTCGTCCTATTAAATATACTGGCTTTTAGTTAATATAGACTACCTGCTGATTTTAAGCATTTACGATGTTCTAAGAGTCACTTGCCACTTGGTTTTGCTTATGACCTTTTTTTATTACTTGTGTTGAATCTTCTTCTTCTTTCTTCTCTTCCATCAGTTTCCCGACGATGAGGCTCTTATGAAGTTTCTCCATAGTGTTCTGTCTCTGACAGTTTCGCGCACCATGGGTAAGTCCGTGCCTTTGCTCTTCAAGTCTTCCTTGACGTTGTCCATCCACGTTTTTCGTGGTCTCCCTCTACTTCTCTCTCCCTCGACCTGTCCATGCAGGGCTGCGACTGGTTATCTGCTGTTATCCATCCTTTCTACATGGCCAAACCACTTGAGTCTGCTTTTTGTATCTTTTCTACTACTGTTACCTCTGCACCCAACTATTTCCTTGTTGTTGTATTTTGTGTTGAATATCAGTAACTAATACAGACAATAAATTCTCATGCTAATTGGTGAATATCAGTGCAGCGTAACATAACTTTAGAAAAGCAGTTTGAAAAGTAGCCAGTGTGATTCTCGTTAACGTTAACGATAACAAAAATGTTCGTTAACGAACAAAAATGATTTCGTTAACGATAACTATAACTATAACTAAAAAATATCATTAACTATAACTATAACTATAACGAAAATAACACTAACGAAAATTCATCGGTATTTTCGTTAATGAAATAAAAAGTGCAATATCGATAAACTTAAAAATGTGAAAAAGAGCAGTCTTTAAATTATCCATTGGGTCGTCAACATATAGGTTACTGTTGACATATACCGTACTGTTGCTATAAAAAAATTTTTATCAACAAAATGGGGCGATGGATTTGAGAAAGTTTGGCAATTCTTGACAAGTAGAGGGTGTTCAAGACAAATTGACTTCAGCAATAATTTATTAAAAAGCAACCATAGATTCGGAAAGTCTTTATGAGTGATCTATTTCATTTTTGTTTGTAACTTAATCAAACGCCATATTTTCTTCGTTTTAAAATATCCTGTTTATTGTTCCCACCTAAAATGAGAAAATGTGCTGCACATTCTCTTTGCGAATATGCTGGGTCTTTTTCGAAAATCTAATATTTCGAGTTTCTTTTTGATGGAAAGATAATTTTTTCTTTCGATTGTTAATATTAAAGAGTGAGAAGCTTGTTTTGATTTTAATTTTCTATGTTAAAAGGAATATTATAAAAAAGTTATCATGTTCATGTTCAAATTAGAAATGTTCATAATAAAATTCAAATTGAATAGGCCCCTACACATTTAATCTAGGAAGAAACGAGATTGTATTCTTGAATGGAACAATCCATTAAATATCTGTGACAGACAGAGATTCAACATGGTGGAATATAAAATTATATAAAATTCAAATCTGAATAACAACATTTTGTTCTTTTCGGCAATTTCAGTTTCTTGCATTTGTTAGAGTCATAGAAATTTTCTGGGTGGAGTTATTTTCTTTGACATAATTTTGTTAGGGGGTACTTGAATGTTTGACAGTTGTTGACAAGGGGGAGGTGATCAAATCTGCATACAATTTTCTTACACAATTATTCGATTATTCATAGCTAAAATTGACTAAAATAAAAGTCCAGTAACTATAACTATAACTATAACTAAAAAATAATGCTAACTATAACTGTGACTATAACTAAAATGAAAAACCATTAACTATAACTGTAACTATAACTAAAAAATAATACTAACTATAACTGTAACTATAACTAAAATGAAAAACCATTAACTATAACTGTAACTATAACTAAAATAAAATCTGTAAGGAGAATCACACTGAGAGTAGCTACCTACTAATCTGTTAGTTAACAAAACTAGTTAAAACTGCTTGTCATCTGAAGTTTTTAAACTGTAGTCATTACTATTTATTTCGAAAGTAATTAGGAAGTAGTTTAAACTACTAGTTAAGTAGTTGTTGCTCGTCACTGGTAAGTAGCAACTACTTCTATTTTTCACAATGTAAACTGTTGTAAGTCGATGTACAATGTCAATTGTGAATCGACAATATGCATTGTCTATAGTAAACTGCTTTTGGTCACTGAAGTACCAGGGGCGCCATAGACATGCTTAGTTTTTGCCGGTTTTGGTACTTGTCTAGTGAGGTAAAAGACTGTTACACTTGCCTTGAGAAGCAAGAGTTCACTCTTATCCAGAGAGTCAACAAGTCACTTCTGACTAGACATGCAGGGTTGTTTAAAGTATCCGGCGTAGGTACTTAAGTAAATGTAAAAAGGCCGTTACATACTTAAGTAAAAGTAAACGAACTCATAAACATTTTACTTAAATAAAAGCAAAAAGTATTCTGTAAAAATACTTCTTTAAAGTAAAAAATAAATAAAAGTAACTGAGTCTAGTTTCTATAATTCAATTCACTTGTTTACTTTCAAGAAGTCTAAATTCTCAAAATTACTTTCAAGAAGTCTAAATTCTCAAAATTACTTTCAAGAAGTCTAAATTCTCAAAATGCTGGTCATTCAAAGGAGTGTGTTTATCTTTTATTGTTAAAATATCACAGCTATAAAAAAATGTTCGACTGCTGCACTGGCATTAACAGTAAGTGAAGTGTTCAATCTAATAAATAGCTCTGCTGAACATGCATTCTCTCAATATGTTTCTTCGAATTGAGGATGGGCCTGGATGGCGAGTTAAATGCACGACATTCAGTGTACTTGGGGGATCACGAGCAGGCAAACCATGGTTACAGCATTCCCTTCTATGCTCTAAATATGGCCATGGATGTTCCAAATTGTCAACAAATTCATTCATTTTATGAACTGAATAAAAGTGCAAACAATGTCTACATTTTTGACTTTTATTTAAGAACATTTCACACTTATTTTCCAAGCTACGCAGGAATTACAGGAATAACAGCCACGAGTCACGTGTTTTCGGTGAATCAGTCAATCATTCAACGAAATTTATATAGCGCCCCTTCAAGGCGACTACTCAGAGGCGCTGACGACCCAAGCCCGGTCAAAAAGGAAAGTCTTGAGGTTCTTACAAAAGGTACTAGACATGTCCCGTGGGAGAGAACGCAGGTCAGAGGGTAAGCCATTCCACAGAGAGGGACCTACGACCGAGAAAGCCCTATGCTGTCTAGTGGAAGTGCGTGCACGCTCGGGGGACTACAAAGTCACCTCTGGAAGCCGAGCGCAGAGATCGGCGACCAGAGCAGGCCGAGGTCAGGGTAAAGAGCTCCCGAAGGTAAGCTGGTGCTATGCCTAGAAGACAATGCCACACTATGCAAGAGACTCGATAGTGAATGCGCTGCTGGATCGGAAGCCAGTGGAGAGCATCCCGCATGCACGCAGAGATGTGACCATACTTGGGGACACCGCCCACCAAGCGAGCAGCGGCCCGCAAGACCCCCTCCAAAGGACGCAGGGTGAAGCCTTTCCATTGGTCATAGTTAGAAATTGCCAGAGTTTATAAATAAATTTCAATCGCCCGCTGTATACAAATTTATACATATTTATCTCTGCTTCCCTCTACCTCCTCCTACCTCCCCCAAACTGATCTAAGAACCTCGATCTAGCCTTTGCACGCATATTTGCTCAATGCCGTTGACTGATATTTTTCATTAAAAAATAATACCTAATAACTACAGAAATAATAATAATAATAATAATAATAATAATAATAATACTAATAATAGTAGTAGTAGTAGTAGTAGTTGCAGTAGTAGTAGGCCTAGTAGTAGTAGTAGTAGTAGTAGTAGTAGTAGTAGTAGTAGTAGTAGTAGTAGTAGTAGTAGTAGTAGTAGTAGTAGTAGTAGTAGTAGTAGTAGTAGTAATAATAATAATAATAATAATAATAATAATAATAATAATAATAATAATAATAATAATAATAATAATAATAATAATAATACATTAATTTGCTAATTTCTCGTGGCCGAAAATTCACATACATTTGCTTATGCTCGACGTGGTAGGTGTTGTAGTCCAACATACGTTCTATACATTCTGGGCTTATGTATGTAACATATGAAGCCCATATGGGAAAATTATCATATGGGTTTCATAAGTCCTACATATGGCATTGTTGTTGGGGTGGTTTCCTGTTGCTTATATCAATCATTCTGTTGCCGTGCTACCTACATGAAGGCAAGTATATTCTGTTGCTTTGTTGCCTCTCTAGGCAAGTGTGATATGTTGCCTTTCATGTCAAGAGTTTTGTTATATCTTTTCTAGGCAAGTATGATCTGTTGACTGTCTCGATAAATGAAGGCAAGTAGGCAAGTATTGATATAAGATGACAGTCAGTCAATATCAGTATATCAATATATTAGTTTATTCATAAATTACAGTCATAAATCATCGTTTATTTATTAAGGATACCACACGAGGCCTCAGTACTTTTAAACCAGATGTGTTTCATGTTTGGTCGCCTATTTTGAACTGTCTGCTCTGGCTGAGAAACGGTCCGGACCTTCAACTTATGACACCAGATGCGTTTTATGTAATGGTCGCCTATTTTGAACTGTCTGCTCTGGCTGAGAAACAACACACACGAATTGTGAGGTTGTTCTATCGGGAAGACATTGGTTCGTGTTGCATGTTGAAAGAAACGAAGCTGAAAGAAAGAAGAAAATATTCTAAATGTTAGACAGTACTTCTGAGCAAGAAGTTAGTTTCAAGACAACAAGCAAGCAAGTATGCAGCAAGAAAAACTTTGGTGGATTTAAATGAACTGCTGCGGTGTTAAGAATACTCATCGTATCGAATCGCGTTTGGAGATTTGTATAGCGTCGTTCACAGCTGAGGCCATTCAGTAGCGCTCCCAGTTCGAAGGCCCCTAGAGAAATAAAAAAGTTTTAAGCACGGAAAGAGATGTAGGAAGAGATCCAGAAAGTAAGGTTTCCCGTAGAGAAGAAGGTCCAAGAAGGAAGGGCATTCCACAGGAAGGGCCCTATATTGGCAAAAATATAGAGTGAGCTAGAGTGGTTTGGCACGTGGAACAAAGAGGACATGCCGGTCGCGAGAGCGGAGAGGTCGGTGAGAAGCTGCAGAAAGAGGGGAGATGAGGTCCCTGAGATATTTGGGAGTAGTACCCAGTTCGGACTACTGAGGACAAGAACAAGAACTTTAAATTAAAGGCGGGCTAGGTGAGGGAGCCAGTGAAGTTGCTTGACCGTAAACAAAGAGATGTGGGAAAATTTAAGAAGACCAGCAATCAGTCTGACGGCAGCATTGAGAACTGGAGAGGAGAGACAGGCGGACCCTAGGAAGACCAATAAGAATTGAATTACAATAGTTAGTAAGTAAGTAAGTAAGTGTATTCTTTATTTTTACCGGCTGCAAGACGCACTCCGGTGTACATACAACATATATACAACTGTTATCAAATCAATATGAATACAGCATTCTACATACAAAAGTTTTTTCATGTTATGATCGGCTAATGGTAAAATTGGGTTATAAGAACTGGGCCGGAGAGAATATGCCAACGGTTTTTCGGGGAAGTAGCTCGTGGAGGACATGGCCAGGATTTCCCAGAACCGTCGTAAACAGATGAGTGTCGGCTCTAAGGCACATTTGTTCAAAGGTTTGACTGTCATCGGTGAGGTATTTATGACGAATCAATGTCTTTGTGAAAGACTGGAGCTATCCACTGTCCGTCTGGCTAGCAAAAGCCCCACCATGCAGAGGAAGCATACAGCAAGTGAGCCAACGTGGTCGCCCGCGCTACATCGTAGAGCCGAGGGCCAAATAACCCATGGGCAGTCAGTATTCGAATGGCATACATAGATTGCCTCGACTTGCTACATATAAGGGCTATATGCGTCTCAAAGTTAAGGGCATCTGTGATCGTTACCCCCAAAACCTTCAAGCAATTTACTCTGGTCACACCTGGGGTGGGGTGGCGTTATACCCTCAAACACTCGCCTCCCTCTATCGACCATCTCTTGCATTTTTTAGGGTTAACTTTAAAATTGCATGCCTTCGTGCAAATTATTACTTGTTCTGGATCGACATGGACAGTGGCGCTATTTACTGAGCTGTCGTAAGCATATTTTAATATCCTATTTCCGGTGTGGATCGTATTTAATGTGGATATTATTACTAAAAAGTTAATCGGGCCTGAGTCGATTCTAGAACAGACAAATGCGTGTACTATAAGCGTCAAGGTGGATAGGGAAACAGATTTGCGAATAGTCCTGATGCGCCGAAGTTGAAGGTAGAAAGAACGAGTGAGGTTTAAACATGTTCAGAAAAGGCCAGAGTGCTGTCCAGTGTGACACATAGGTCACGCACACTGGTAGAAAAGATAAGCTGGAGGAAGTTTTCAGCAAGAAACGGAAAGTGAAGTTTCTGGAGTTGCTGAGAAGTACTAAGCCAGATTAGTTGAGTCTTAGAGGAATTTAGAGCAAGGCGATTGGAAGACCTTCTTGCACGTAAGTGATTAGAGAGTACCTGAATACGACCAGCTAAGGTGAGTTGGGCCGAAAAAGGACCATGGACTTATGCTTGTACGTCGTCAGCAAGGAGATGACCCTTAACGGAGTGATGAGCAATGAGTGAGGTGATAGACTCATATTAACTCTTGAGGAACCACTTCAACCTTATGTAGCCAAGACAGTGTTTAAGTAACTGTGATTAAGCGTTTTTGTGAGATAGTAAAAAGTGCGCTATATTAAGTTCCCTGATACTGTGATACAGTGATACATATAATATATACATAAAGTCTTTGTGGAACAAAAGAACACGTGAAACAATTGCATTTCATGTGGATTGTGGAACTATGAAAACACCGAAGGAACCAACTGAATTCACTTTGATTTTTTTTAAACTTATTGTTAGTCAACATAAAGCTGGTTGTAATAACCCAAATTGCGTAATATCAATGAGGATTGACAAATTTATCAGCAACAGTGTGACGTAGAAATGCCGCTACAATAAGGGTCAAGGTGGATCATAGGGAAAGAGATTTTCGAATAGTCCTGATGTATAGAAATGCCGTTACAACGGCGCCATTAATAGGTCTATAACCTTGCACAATCTAGCCAACAGTAAAGACAAGGACAGGTTAATGGATTCTGAGATGAGATGCTTCAGATGGGTTCTGGACATTAGATGAAAAGAGAAGATCAAAGCTTAGATATACGAAGATGAGTGGGCTACATGTCGTGTAGCAAGCATTCAAGCAAAGGAATTCAGCTTCCGTGGACATAATATTTGCAGGATGAATAACAACGGGATGCTCAAACAATCCGGATTTATAGAATGATGGTCGGCGAAGAGACCAAGCAGAGAATGGCCAGATGACGTCAGGGATTGGCGTGAGACGGATGAGCACAGGCGGAACTTGTTGGCACAGGGCAGAACCCAATGGAGTCCGATCGACACCAAAGGACGATGAGCTAGTGGACTTAAAAGAACATGAGAAGAACCTGGTATAATGCACCGTAAGCATCATTCGTATTGGGAGCAGATGTGTAAATAAAAACGGCTTATTGCATTACAATGCGGCCAGAGGATTTCAAGTTGGGTGACGATTTAGAGTAGGCCTAGATCTGCAGAGTTTAATGAGGAATTCAAAAGACGTCTTATACAATACACATGCGCAGGGAACAAAGTTAGAGAGAGAGAGACAGAGAGAGAGAGGAAGAAGGGGTATCTAAATCTGTACAGTTATATCAGTATGTCCAGTGCCTTCAACACCATATCCAGTCACACTGCCGACGGTCTGCACTGCATTGGACTTAGCTAGAATCTCTTTCCTGGACGCGCCAATATCAGAGTATCCCACCCCGTAGCACAGTTAGCGCTGGAGGATCATAAAAGAAAAAGACTCAGAAAAATGGAAAGGAAGAGCAGTTCCTTAAGGTAATACTACCCCGCCGTAGGTGTTAAGGAATTCACCCTTATCAGTCTTAGGGTGTGAATTCTTAGGCCGGGTGGCCATTCCTCTTCTTGGCCATCGGATGTCCAGAACTCAGTTTATGGTTAGTGTACTCATTATGCAGTGGAGGTTGTTATGGGGCACAGTAATGGAACATAATTTTTGGGCTGTCTTTCTGCCCTGGCGGGGATTTGAATCTCTGACTTCCGGTTTGACGGTCCAGAACGCTAACTACTCGGGAGTTGCAAAATTACTTTACAAACAATCCACAAATTAGTCAGTAAATACATTTATTCGGATCACCACAATAAATTATCTTCATATTTCGTTTATGCCATGTTTAGTAGACATATGGACATTGTAACTGAAATTTCGTTAAGGATGAGCAACGTTAACTGTATGTAACAAGAGTGTTACGGTTCAACGGTTTTGGATATTGTTGACTGGCTAAGGCCGGCTTAGTTGTTGGTGATCTTGTCGGTGATCCATGCAGTGTGGGATCCGACACGGCAGTAGACTCCTGGATAGCCAGAAGCGCAGCCAATTCCCCAGGACACGATGCCAATCAGACTGAAGATTCCGCCGGAACTCTTGACGCTCAGAGGGCCGCCAGAGTCACCCTAAAGAAAACAAGTATCTCTCATGACTTATGTGTTATGACAATACCCTATGCATCAGTCAGTGGTACTTTGAGATGAAATCGTAATGTAAAAAACCTTCATCCGATTTAGAAGCCAGGTTGAATTCTGATAAGTTAAAATTTTCGATAAATTAGAATCGAAAAGAGACTTAATTTGATTTGGGTTCCGGGGAATAAGCCAAACACACTAGCGAAGTATTTTTCGCAGGAAGAATTTCGGAGATTTACATCTACATATTTTCATTAATAAGTAATAAAAACATAAACATAAAACATAAAATGCATGAGTATATAAGTACGTAGAGACATAACTGCTTGCGTCTCCTCAACATTGGATTGCACATGACCCATTTGTCATATATTACATGTTACTGATCACTTAAATGCTAGAAAGGAAGTTAAACCTGGCAGGAGTCTCTATCGGTCATTCCGGTGTTGTCCGTGGCGCAAACCATGTCAGGATAAATAGTATAAGTTGTGTAGACGGAATCGCAGAAGGCGTTGGTCGTCACGTTCAGCGTCACGTATCGCAGAACTGCGGGGCAGCAGATTCCACCTGCACAGGGAACCAGTTAGCTACATACTACTTGATCTAATCTGAACTGTACCTTAAAACCTTCCTAAGTGCAGTTATCATAACGCACATCAGATCAGATGATGGTCCCTTCATGTAATAGATTGTATTCAACAACAGAAAGCCAGCTACCGTTTAATACTATGACAAATGTCTGAATGTATATATGTATGCACGTGTGTATGTATGTAAGTTTGTGTGTAAAGTACATAATACATATGTATGTATATATGTATGTATGCATATATGTATACGATCTATTCTTCTCTAAATATAAAAAAACAGTATGACAACTCCTTCCCGGTTATAGCTAGGAGTAGTGCCTACAAATCAACACAAAAAAACTTGGATGGACAGGCCTAAAAAAGTCTGGAAATAAAAATGCAGCATTAAACCGAAAATTTATTTTTTTAAATTCTACTGGCTCCAATAAAAAAAATTCATACTGTATAGAAACAAATTTAAGAAAGTTAAACTTCAGGCCGAAAAGGATTATTGTGCAAATGAATTCTTTAGACAAAGCAATAATCTAAAAAAAACCGGGAGCTTTTAGCTGGATATTATGGATAGGGGTGACAATGGGATAACGAAAATAAAAACCCTAAGCATACATGCCAATCTAATTCTTCTCTTCTTTGTTTCTCTTCCGTCAGGCCGAGGCCGACGGATGAGTCATCAACTTGACGTCTCCAAGTTTCTCTGTTCCTGATTTTTTCTATTGCCTCTCCCATACTCAGGTTCATTTTCTCTAGATCCTCTCGTATGTTGTCCATCCATGTTTTTCGCTGTCTTCCTCGACTTCTGGTTCCCTCCACATATCCGTGCAGTGCCGCAGCTGGCAGTCTGTTGTTGTCCATTCTCATCACATGTCCCAGCCACGACAGTCTTTTCTTCCTGATTTTGTCGATGACTGTTTCTTTTTGTCCCACCTCTCTTCTAGTCACCTCATTTCTAACTCTATCTCTTCTGGTTCTGCCTTTTATTCTTCTCAGCCAGTTCATTTCTGCTGCCAACAATCTTCTCTCGTCCTCCTTTCTCATACACCAGCATTCTGAGCCATATAGCAGCACTGGGATGACGAAGGTCTCGTATAATTTCATCTTAGTTCTCGTTGATATTCCCTTGTCCCTCCAGATCCTGTTTAGTTTGCCGAACATCGCTCCGGCTAGAATAGTTCTCCTCTTGATGTCTTTGGTGCATCTTCCGTCCTCTGCCAATCTAATTACTGATCCACAAATTATAGCCAATAAATTTAACACCTTCTTACAGGCATAGCACAATCCCTTGCCGAAGAAATACCAACCACACCCAAGTCCTTCCTTTCTTATTATATGCCCCCACCTCGCTCTCACTCCTTCGCACTCATCCCATCATCACCAGCAGAAATAATTAACCTAATTCATACCATACGTCCCACTCAGCAAAGGCTTGATGGAATCGACCCCTCTAAATTCATTCTCCTCTCCATCCGACTCACACTTTATTATACTCTAATTTATCCTTACTTAACATACCGTAATCTAATTTGGACCTACACATATAAATCCAATTTCAATAAACTAGTCACTATTTAAAAAAAGGCTATCCGATTTATTGTTAACGCGCCTTGTGGAATGCATACTGATCAATACTTTCAGGATCTTGGTTTACTTAAAATTGATCAGACCAGGAGCATGCAAATAGGAGAGTTTATATAACGTTACCATCATGGCATTTACCCCTTGTTTTCAATAACTTCTTTACTCCACTTCTGATCCCCACCCTTACCAAACAAGAAATCTGACTTCTTATGTTCCTCCCTACGCACGCACAAATAGTCGACTATTCTGTAGTCAATGTACTGGACCCCATCTATGGAGCCTGCTTCCTTCGTATATTCAATACAAAAAAATACAACCTTATTTAAAAGTGATCTCTCTCTGCCTCTCACTCTCACTCTCACTCTCTCTCTCTTTCTGTCTGTCTGTCTGTCTCTGTCTCTCTCTGTCTCTGTCTCTGTCTCTGTCTCTGTCTCTCTGTCTCTCTCTGTCTCTGTCTGTCTGTCTGTCTGTCTGTCTGTCTGTCTGTCTGTCTGTCTGTCTGTCTGTCTCTCTCTCTCTCTCTCTCTCTCTCTCTCTCTCTCTCCAGGCATTCGAAAATACACCGTCGGTTGCAAAGAAGACATCAAGTAGACGGAGGGCTTCATTCTTTATTGCTACTTTAAGGTTCGGCCGTGTTATCTCAAATATTGTAAAACTGTATTGTAATAAGCAACAATTTATGTAGTGTCCTCAGTAACGAGCTGCTTCAAAGCTAATTTACAGTGTCATTTGTCAGTTCAAGTACTGAGTCTTAGAATAAGAAGAATTTCAACTTGGCTTTGTTTCGAAAGCGTGTATAGATACCGAAATGTTGAATACCTGCTACAATTAGTTGATCACGTTTTTTGGAATTAGCTGCATAGCCACCTGCCTCTTAGCCTTCCCCTTCTTCATTTCTGTAAGCGCTTGAAACTAGTCTATTCCTTTGTGGAGCTAGTACTTCCCTCCAACCTTGCTGACATGATTCTGATGAGTTCCATATTCAGATGGCCTTATATAAACGGGCGATAATAACTGCAATTATTATTACCTGAATTACTAGTTCCCCATCCGGGGCACTGGCTAAAGTAGTAGTTACCTGAATTAGTTGTTTCCCATCCGGAGCACTGACTAAAGTAGTAGTTACCTGAATTGATTGTTTCCCATCCGGAGCACTGACTAAAGTAGTAGTTCCCTGAATTGATTGTTTCCCATCCGGAGCACTGACTAAAGTAGTAGTTACTTGATTTAATTGTTCCCCATCCGGAACATTGGCTAATATAGTAGTTACCTGAATTAATTGTTCCCATTCGGAGCACTGGCTAATATAGTAGTTACCTGAACTCATTGTTCCCCATCCGAAGCTAAAGTAGTAGTTACCTGAATTGATTGTTCCCCATCCAGAGCACTGGCTTTTGTAGGAAACGTAGTCATTGGCTGGATCTGGGGCACAGATTGGTCCAACGTTGACGCTAAAAGCGATGGCTAAGACTGTCTTGATGACGGAAACGTCGTTCTCAAAGGTATTGGCGTTGTAGGCTTCGTGGACGAAGATGCTCTCAACATCATGACTTACACGCACTGTGCTAGCTGCATTACTGTCATGCTCACCGACGACCAACGAAACCAGAGCAGGACTCCTGAAGTATCATTTCAAACGTTATTGTATTCGCTGATTCACATGTGTGTATACATCGATGTAGATATGCATTTATATACATATATATATATATTTATGTGTCCATAGATGCATGTATGTATATTTGTGTGTGTACATATATGTGTGTTTTTGCAATGTTTTTGATTTATAAATATATGTGAACAAATGTTTTTTGTATGTATTTGTTCATGTATGAATGCATACATGTAAGTGTAGGTCACGACACTACCCATCGTCCAGTTAAAACATTTCAAGGCACCCACCAATCGACCGGACCTCCTCCAATTATTTTAATATATGCGATGACTTTACTCAACAAATCATAAAGATATTGGAACTCTATACTTCATTCTAGGCGTCTGAGCAGGGATAGTGGGAGCTGGAATAAGACTTCTCATTCGAATCGAGCTGAGTCAGCCAGGGGCCTTCCTCGGAAGTGATCAACTCTATAATACAATCGTTACAGCCCACGCATTCGTAATAATTTTCTTCTTGGTAATACCCGTATTTATTGGGGGGTTCGGAAATTGGCTACTTCCCCTAATACTTGGGGCCCCCGATATAGTCTTTCCCCGACTCAATAATATAAGATTCTGGCTACTTCCCCCATCACTAATCCTATTAGTATCCTCTGCAGCTGTAGAAAAAGGAGCAGGAACTGGATGAACTGTCTACCCCCCCCCCTAGCAAGAAATCTGGCCCATGCAGGACCTTCCGTAGATCTGGCCATTTTCTCCCTACATTTAGCAGGTGCTTCATCAATTCTCGGAGCAATTAACTTTATCACAACAGTTATCAATATACGCTGAAGAGGTTTACGTCTTGAACGAATTCCATTATTTGTATGAGCCGTAGTAATTACAGTAGTTCTACTACTACTATCTCTCCCAGTCTTAGCAGGAGCTATTACCATACTTCTAACAGACCGAAATCTCAATACTTCATTCTTCGACCCCGCAGGAGGGGGAGATCCTATTTTATATCAACACTTATTCTGATTCTTCGGTCACCCAGAAGTATATATTCTCATTGTACCCGGATTTGGCGCAATTTCTCACATTGTCACCCACTATACTGCTAAACTAGAGCCTTTTGGGGCCCTCGGAATAATCTATGCTATGCTAGGAATTGCTGTACTGGGATTTATTGTATGAGCCCACCACATGTTCACAGTAGGCCTTGACGTTGACACCCGTGCCTACTTCACAGCAGCAACAATAATTATTGCTGTACCCACTGGAATTAAAGTATTTAGGTGATTAGCCACACTCCATGGGTCCAAAATTAAATATGAAACCCCAGTTCTGTGAGCTCTGGGATTCATCTTCTTATTCACCACCGGAGGTATGACAGGAATTATTTTATCTAATTCATCCCTAGACATCATTCTACACGACACTTACTATGTAGTAGCTCACTTCCACTATGTTCTAAGTATAGGTATTTTCGCTGCGTTTACCCACTGATTCCCACTTCTGACTGGCTTAACACTTAACCACCGCTGAGCCAGGGTAAAGAGCTCCCGAAGGTAAGCTGGTGCTATGCCTAGAAGACAATGCCACACTATGCAAGAGACTCGATAGTGAATGCGCTGCTGGATCGGAAGCCAGTGGAGAGCATCCCGCATGCACGCAGAGATGTGACCATACTTGGGGACACCGCCCACCAAGCGAGCAGCGGCCCGCAAGACCCCCTCCAAAGGACGCAGGGTGAAGCCTTTCCATTGGTCACAGTTAGAAATTGCCAGAGTTTATAAATAAATTTCAATCGCCCGCTGTATACAAATTTATACATATTTATCTCTGCTTCCCTCTACCTCCTCCTACCTCCCCCAAACTGATCTAAGAAAATACCGAACACAGCTCCTATACTTAGAACATAGTGGAAGTGAGCTACTACATAGTAAGTGTCGTGTAGAATGATGTCTAGGGATGAATTAGATAAAATAATTCCTGTCATACCTCCGGTGGTGAATAAGAAGATGAATCCCAGAGCTCACAGAACTGGGGTTTCATATTTAATTTTGGACCCATGGAGTGTGGCTAATCACCTAAATACTTTAATTCCAGTGGGTACAGCAATAATTATTGTTGCTGCTGTGAAGTAGGCACGGGTGTCAACGTCAAGGCCTACTGTGAACATGTGGTGGGCTCATACAATAAATCCCAGTACAGCAATTCCTAGCATAGCATAGATTATTCCGAGGGCCCCAAAAGGCTCTAGTTTAGCAGTATAGTGGGTGACAATGTGAGAAATTGCGCCAAATCCGGGTACAATGAGAATATATACTTCTGGGTGACCGAAGAATCAGAATAAGTGTTGATATAAAATAGGATCTCCCCCTCCTGCGGGGTCGAAGAATGAAGTATTGAGATTTCGGTCTGTTAGAAGTATGGTAATAGCTCCTGCTAAGACTGGGAGAGATAGTAGTAGTAGAACTACTGTAATTACTACGGCTCATACAAATAATGGAATTCGTTCAAGACGTAAACCTCTTCAGCGTATATTGATAACTGTTGTGATAAAGTTAATTGCTCCGAGAATTGATGAAGCACCTGCTAAATGTAGGGAGAAAATGGCCAGATCTACGGAAGGTCCTGCATGGGCCAGATTTCTTGCTAGGGGGGGGGGTAGACAGTTCATCCAGTTCCTGCTCCTTTTTCTACAGCTGCAGAGGATACTAATAGGATTAGTGATGGGGGAAGTAGCCAGAATCTTATATTATTGAGTCGGGGAAAGGCTATATCGGGGGCCCCAAGTATTAGGGGAAGTAGCCAATTTCCGAACCCCCCAATAAATACGGGTATTACCAAGAAGAAAATTATTACGAATGCGTGGGCTGTAACGATTGTATTATAGAGTTGATCACTTCCGAGGAAGGCCCCTGGCTGACTCAGCTCGATTCGAATGAGAAGTCTTATTCCAGCTCCCACTATCCCTGCTCAGACGCCTAGAATGAAGTATAGAGTTCCAATATCTTTATGATTTGTTGAGTAAAGTCATCGCATATATTAAAATAATTGGAGGAGGTCCGGTCGATTGGTGGGTGCCTTGAAATGTTTTAACTGGACGATGGGTAGTGTCGTGACCTACACTTACATGTATGCATTCATACATGAACAAATACATACAAAAAACATTTGTTCACATATATTTATAAATCAAAAACATTGCAAAAACACACATATATGTACACACACAAATATACATACATGCATCTATGGACACATAAATATATATATATATGTATATAAATGCATATCTACATCGATGTATACACACATGGGAATCAGCGAATACAATAACGTTTGAAATGATACTTCAGGAGTCCTGCTCTGGTTTCGTTGGTCGTCGGTGAGCATGACAGTAATGCAGCTAGCACAGTGCGTGTAAGTCATGATGTTGAGAGCATCTTCGTCCACGAAGCCTACAACGCCAATACCTTTGAGAACGACGTTTCCGTCATCAAGACAGTCTTAGCCATCGCTTTTAGCGTCAACGTTGGACCAATCTGTGCCCCAGATCCAGCCAATGACTACGTTTCCTACAAAAGCCAGTGCTCTGGATGGGGAACAATCAATTCAGGTAACTACTACTTTAGCTTCGGATGGGGAACAATGAGTTCAGGTAACTACTATATTAGCCAGTGCTCCGAATGGGAACAATTAATTCAGGTAACTACTATATTAGCCAATGTTCCGGATGGGGAACAATTAAATCAAGTAACTACTACTTTAGTCAGTGCTCCGGATGGGAAACAATCAATTCAGGGAACTACTACTTTAGTCAGTGCTCCGGATGGGAAACAATCAATTCAGGTAACTACTACTTTAGTCAGTGCTCCGGATGGGAAACAACTAATTCAGGTAACTACTACTTTAGCCAGTGCCCCGGATGGGGAACTAGTAATTCAGGTAATAATAATTGCAGTTATTATCGCCCGTTTATATAAGGCCATCTGAATATGGAACTCATCAGAATCATGTCAGCAAGGTTGGAGGGAAGTACTAGCTCCACAAAGGAATAGACTAGTTTCAAGCGCTTACAGAAATGAAGAAGGGGAAGGCTAAGAGGCAGGTGGCTATGCAGCTAATTCCAAAAAACGTGATCAACTAATTGTAGCAGGTATTCAACATTTCGGTATCTATACACGCTTTCGAAACAAAGCCAAGTTGAAATTCTTCTTATTCTAAGACTCAGTACTTGAACTGACAAATGACACTGTAAATTAGCTTTGAAGCAGCTCGTTACTGAGGACACTACATAAATTGTTGCTTATTACAATACAGTTTTACAATATTTGAGATAACACGGCCGAACCTTAAAGTAGCAATAAAGAATGAAGCCCTCCGTCTACTTGATGTCTTCTTTGCAACCGACGGTGTATTTTCGAATGCCTGGAGAGAGAGAGAGAGAGAGAGAGAGAGAGAGAGAGAGAGAGAGAGAGAGAGAGAGAGAGAGAGAGAGAGAGAGAGAGAGAGAGACAGACAGACAGACAGACAGACAGACAGACAGACAGACAGACAGACAGACAGAGACAGAGAGAGACAGAGAGAGAGAGACAGAGACAGAGACAGAGACAGAGAGAGACAGAGACAGACAGACAGACAGAAAGAGAGAGAGAGTGAGAGTGAGAGTGAGAGGCAGAGAGAGATCACTTTTAAATAAGGTTGTATTTTTTTGTATTGAATATACGAAGGAAGCAGGCTCCATAGATGGGGTCCAGTACATTGACTACAGAATAGTCGACTATTTGTGCGTGCGTAGGGAGGAACATAAGAAGTCAGATTTCTTGTTTGGTAAGGGTGGGGATCAGAAGTGGAGTAAAGAAGTTATTGAAAACAAGGGGTAAATGCCATGATGGTAACGTTATATAAACTCTCCTATTTGCATGCTCCTGGTCTGATCAATTTTAAGTAAACCAAGATCCTGAAAGTATTGATCAGTATGCATTCCACAAGGCGCGTTAACAATAAATCGGATAGCCTTTTTTTAAATAGTGACTAGTTTATTGAAATTGGATTTATATGTGTAGGTCCAAATTAGATTACGGTATGTTAAGTAAGGATAAATTAGAGTATAATAAAGTGTGAGTCGGATGGAGAGGAGAATGAATTTAGAGGGGTCGATTCCATCAAGCCTTTGCTGAGTGGGACGTATGGTATGAATTAGGTTAATTATTTCTGCTGGTGATGATGGGATGAGTGCGAAGGAGTGAGAGCGAGGTGGGGGCATATAATAAGAAAGGAAGGACTTGGGTGTGGTTGGTATTTCTTCGGCAAGGGATTGTGCTATGCCTGTAAGAAGGTGTTAAATTTATTGGCTATAATTTGTGGATCAGTAATTAGATTGGCAGAGGACGGAAGATGCACCAAAGACATCAAGAGGAGAACTATTCTAGCCGGAGCGATGTTCGGCAAACTAAACAGGATCTGGAGGGACAAGGGAATATCAACGAGAACTAAGATGAAATTATACGAGACCTTCGTCATCCCAGTGCTGCTATATGGCTCAGAATGCTGGTGTATGAGAAAGGAGGACGAGAGAAGATTGTTGGCAGCAGAAATGAACTGGCTGAGAAGAATAAAAGGCAGAACCAGAAGAGATAGAGTTAGAAATGAGGTGACTAGAAGAGAGGTGGGACAAAAAGAAACAGTCATCGACAAAATCAGGAAGAAAAGACTGTCGTGGCTGGGACATGTGATGAGAATGGACAACAACAGACTGCCAGCTGCGGCACTGCACGGATATGTGGAGGGAACCAGAAGTCGAGGAAGACAGCGAAAAACATGGATGGACAACATACGAGAGGATCTAGAGAAAATGAACCTGAGTATGGGAGAGGCAATAGAAAAAATCAGGAACAGAGAAACTTGGAGACGTCAAGTTGAGGACTCATCCGTCGGCCTCGGCCTGACGGAAGAGAAACAAAGAAGAGAAGAATTAGATTGGCATGTATGCTTAGGGTTTTTATTTTCGTTATCCCATTGTCACCCCTATCCATAATATCCAGCTAAAAGCTCCCGGTTTTTTTTAGATTATTGCTTTGTCTAAAGAATTCATTTGCACAATAATCCTTTTCGGCCTGAAGTTTAACTTTCTTAAATTTGTTTCTATACAGTATGAATTTTTTTTATTGGAGCCAGTAGAATTTAAAAAAATAAATTTTCGGTTTAATGCTGCATTTTTATTTCCAGACTTTTTTAGGCCTGTCCATCCAAGGTTTTTTGTGTTGATTTGTAGGCACTACTCCTAGCTATAACCGGGAAGGAGTTGTCATACTGTTTTTTTATATTTAGAGAAGAATAGATCGTATACATATATGCATACATACATATATACATACATATGTATTATGTACTTTACACACAAACTTACATACATACACACGTGCATACATATATACATTCAGACATTTGTCATAGTATTAAACGGTAGCTGGCTTTCTGTTGTTGAATACAATCTATTACATGAAGGGACCATCATCTGATCTGATGTGCGTTATGATAACTGCACTTAGGAAGGTTTTAAGGTACAGTTCAGATTAGATCAAGTAGTATGTAGCTAACTGGTTCCCTGTGCAGGTGGAATCTGCTGCCCCGCAGTTCTGCGATACGTGACGCCTTCTGCGATTCCGTCTACACAACTTATACTATTTATCCTGACATGGTTTGCGCCACGGACAACACCGGAATGACCGATAGAGACTCCTGCCAGGTTTAACTTCCTTTCTAGCATTTAAGTGATCAGTAACATGTAATATATGGCAAATGGGTCATGTGCAATCCAATGTTGAGGAGACGCAAGCAGTTATGTCTCTACGTACTTGTATACTCATGCATTTTATGTTTTATGTTTATGTTTTTATTACTTATTAATGAAAATATGTAGATGTAAATCTCCGAAATTCTTCCTGCGAAAAATACTTCGCTAGTGTGTTTGGCTTATTCCCCGGAACCCAAATCAAATTAAGTCTCTTTTCGATTCTAATTTATCGAAAATTTTAACTTATCAGAATTCAACCTGGCTTCTAAATCGGATGAAGGTTTTTTACATTACGATTTCATCTCAAAGTACCACTGACTGATGCATAGGGTATTGTCATAACACATAAGTCATGAGAGATACTTGTTTTCTTTAGGGTGACTCTGGCGGCCCTCTGAGCGTCAAGAGTTCCGGCGGAATCTTCAGTCTGATTGGCATCGTGTCCTGGGGAATTGGCTGCGCTTCTGGCTATCCAGGAGTCTACTGCCGTGTCGGATCCCACACTGCATGGATCACCGACAAGATCACCAACAACTAAGCCGGCCTTAGCCAGTCAACAATATCCAAAACCGTTGAACCGTAACACTCTTGTTACATACAGTTAACGTTGCTCATCCTTAACGAAATTTCAGTTACAATGTCCATATGTCTACTAAACATGGCATAAACGAAATATGAAGATAATTTATTGTGGTGATCCGAATAAATGTATTTACTGACTAATTTGTGGATTGTTTGTAAAGTAATTTTGCAACTCCCGAGTAGTTAGCGTTCTGGACCGTCAAACCGGAAGTCAGAGATTCAAATCCCCGCCAGGGCAGAAAGACAGCCCAAAAATTATGTTCCATTACTGTGCCCCATAACAACCTCCACTGCATAATGAGTACACTAACCATAAACTGAGTTCTGGACATCCGATGGCCAAGAAGAGGAATGGCCACCCGGCCTAAGAATTCACACCCTAAGACTGATAAGGGTGAATTCCTTAACACCTACGGCGGGGTAGTATTACCTTAAGGAACTGCTCTTCCTTTCCATTTTTCTGAGTCTTTTTCTTTTATGATCCTCCAGCGCTAACTGTGCTACGGGGTGGGATACTCTGATATTGGCGCGTCCAGGAAAGAGATTCTAGCTAAGTCCAATGCAGTGCAGACCGTCGGCAGTCTGACTGGATATGGTGTTGAAGGCACTGGACATACTGATATAACTGTACAGATTTAGATACCCCTTCTTTCTCTCTCTCTCTCTCTCTCTCTCTCTCTCTCTCTCTCTCTCTCTCTCTCTCTCTCTCTCTCTCTCTCTCTCTCTCTCTCTCTCTCTCTCTCTCTCTCTCTCTAACTTTGTTCCCTGCGCATGTGTATTGTATAAGACGTCTTTTGAATTCCTCATTAAACTCTGCAGATCTAGGCCTACTCTAAATCGTCACCCAACTTGAAATCCTCTGGCCGCATTGTAATGCAATAAGCCGTTTTCATTTACACATCTGCTCCCAATACGAATGATGCTTACGGTGCATTATACCAGGTTCTTCTCATGTTCTTTTAAGTCCACTAGCTCATCGTCCTTTGGTGTCGATCGGACTCCATTGGGTTCTGCCCTGTGCCAACAAGTTCCGCCTGTGCTCATCCGTCTCACGCCAATCCCTGACGTCATCTGGCCATTCTCTGCTTGGTCTCTTCGCCGACCATCATTCTATAAATCCGGATTGTTTGAGCATCCCGTTGTTATTCATCCTGCAAATATTATGTCCACGGAAGCTGAATTCCTTTGCTTGAATGCTTGCTACACGACATGTAGCCCACTCATCTTCGTATATCTAAGCTTTGATCTTCTCTTTTCATCTAATGTCCAGAACCCATCTGAAGCATCTCATCTCAGAATCCATTAACCTGTCCTTGTCTTTACTGTTGGCTAGATTGTGCAAGGTTATAGACCTATTAATGGCGCCGTTGTAACGGCATTTCTATACATCAGGACTATTCGAAAATCTCTTTCCCTATGATCCACCTTGACCCTTATTGTAGCGGCATTTCTACGTCACACTGTTGCTGATAAATTTGTCAATCCTCATTGATATTACGCAATTTGGGTTATTACAACCAGCTTTATGTTGACTAACAATAAGTTTTAAAAAAAATCAAAGTGAATTCAGTTGGTTCCTTCGGTGTTTTCATAGTTCCACAATCCACATGAAATGCAATTGTTTCACGTGTTCTTTTGTTCCACAAAGACTTTATGTATATATTATATGTATCACTGTATCACAGTATCAGGGAACTTAATATAGCGCACTTTTTACTATCTCACAAAAACGCTTAATCACAGTTATTTAAACACTGTCTTGGCTACATAAGGTTGAAGTGGTTCCTCAAGAGTTAATATGAGTCTATCACCTCACTCATTGCTCATCACTCCGTTAAGGGTCATCTCCTTGCTGACGACGTACAAGCATAAGTCCATGGTCCTTTTTCGGCCCAACTCACCTTAGCTGGTCGTATTCAGGTACTCTCTAATCACTTACGTGCAAGAAGGTCTTCCAATCGCCTTGCTCTAAATTCCTCTAAGACTCAACTAATCTGGCTTAGTACTTCTCAGCAACTCCAGAAACTTCACTTTCCGTTTCTTGCTGAAAACTTCCTCCAGCTTATCTTTTCTACCAGTGTGCGTGACCTATGTGTCACACTGGACAGCACTCTGGCCTTTTCTGAACATGTTTAAACCTCACTCGTTCTTTCTACCTTCAACTTCGGCGCATCAGGACTATTCGCAAATCTGTTTCCCTATCCACCTTGACGCTTATAGTACACGCATTTGTCTGTTCTAGAATCGACTCAGGCCCGATTAACTTTTTAGTAATAATATCCACATTAAATACGATCCACACCGGAAATAGGATATTAAAATATGCTTACGACAGCTCAGTAAATAGCGCCACTGTCCCTGTCGATCCAGAACAAGTAATAATTTGCACGAAGGCATGCAATTTTAAAGTTAACCCTAAAAAATGCAAGAGATGGTCGATAGAGGGAGGCGAGTGTTTGAGGGTATAACGCCACCCCACCCCAGGTGTGACCAGAGTAAATTGCTTGAAGGTTTTGGGGGTAACGATCACAGATGCCCTTAACTTTGAGACGCATATAGCCCTTATATGTAGCAAGTCGAGGCAATCTATGTATGCCATTCGAATACTGACTGCCCATGGGTTATTTGGCCCTCGGCTCTACGATGTAGCGCGGGCGACCACGTTGGCTCACTTGCTGTATGCTTCCTCTGCATGGTGGGGCTTTTGCTAGCCAGACGGACAGTGGATAGCTCCAGTCTTTCACAAAGACATTGATTCGTCATAAATACCTCACCGATGACAGTCAAACCTTTGAACAAATGTGCCTTAGAGCCGACACTCATCTGTTTACGACGGTTCTGGGAAATCCTGGCCATGTCCTCCACGAGCTACTTCCCCGAAAAACCGTTGGCATATTCTCTCCGGCCCAGTTCTTATAACCCAATTTTACCATTAGCCGATCATAACATGAAAAAACTTTTGTATGTAGAATGCTGTATTCATATTGATTTGATAACAGTTGTATATATGTTGTATGTACACCGGAGTGCGTCTTGCAGCCGGTAAAAATAAAGAATACACTTACTTACTTACTTACTAACTATTGTAATTCAATTCTTATTGGTCTTCCTAGGGTCCGCCTGTCTCTCCTCTCCAGTTCTCAATGCTGCCGTCAGACTGATTGCTGGTCTTCTTAAATTTTCCCACATCTCTTTGTTTACGGTCAAGCAACTTCACTGGCTCCCTCACCTAGCCCGCCTTTAATTTAAAGTTCTTGTTCTTGTCCTCAGTAGTCCGAACTGGGTACTACTCCCAAATATCTCAGGGACCTCATCTCCCCTCTTTCTGCAGCTTCTCACCGACCTCTCCGCTCTCGCGACCGGCATGTCCTCTTTGTTCCACGTGCATGCCAAACCACTCTAGCTCACTCTATATTTTTGCCAATATAGGGCCCTTCCTGTGGAATGCCCTTCCTTCTTGGACCTTCTTCTCTACGGGAAACCTTACTTTCTGGATCTCTTCCTACATCTCTTTCCGTGCTTAAAACTTTTTTATTTCTCTAGGGGCCTTCGAACTGGGAGCGCTACTGAATGGCCTCAGCTGTGAACGACGCTATACAAATCTCCAAACGCGATTCGATACGATGAGTATTCTTAACACCGCAGCAGTTCATTTAAATCCACCAAAGTTTTTCTTGCTGCATACTTGCTTGCTTGTTGTCTTGAAACTAACTTCTTGCTCAGAAGTACTGTCTAACATTTAGAATATTTTCTTCTTTCTTTCAGCTTCGTTTCTTTCAACATGCAACACGAACCAATGTCTTCCCGATAGAACAACCTCACAATTCGTGTGTGTTGTTTCTCAGCCAGAGCAGACAGTTCAAAATAGGCGACCATTACATAAAACGCATCTGGTGTCATAAGTTGAAGGTCCGGACCGTTTCTCAGCCAGAGCAGACAGTTCAAAATAGGCGACCAAACATGAAACACATCTGGTTTAAAAGTACTGAGGCCTCGTGTGGTATCCTTAATAAATAAACGATGATTTATGACTGTAATTTATGAATAAACTAATATATTGATATACTGATATTGACTGACTGTCATCTTATATCAATACTTGCCTACTTGCCTTCATTTATCGAGACAGTCAACAGATCATACTTGCCTAGAAAAGATATAACAAAACTCTTGACATGAAAGGCAACATATCACACTTGCCTAGAGAGGCAACAAAGCAACAGAATATACTTGCCTTCATGTAGGTAGCACGGCAACAGAATGATTGATATAAGCAACAGGAAACCACCCCAACAACAATGCCATATGTAGGACTTATGAAACCCATATGATAATTTTCCCATATGGGCTTCATATGTTACATACATAAGCCCAGAATGTATAGAACGTATGTTGGACTACAACACCTACCACGTCGAGCATAAGCAAATGTATGTGAATTTTCGGCCACGAGAAATTAGCAAATTAATGTATTATTATTATTATTATTATTATTATTATTATTATTATTATTATTATTATTATTATTATTATTATTATTATTATTATTACTACTACTACTACTACTACTACTACTACTACTACTACTACTACTACTACTACTACTACTACTACTACTACTACTACTACTACTACTACTACTACTACTACTAGGCCTACTACTACTGCAACTACTACTACTACTACTACTATTATTAGTATTATTATTATTATTATTATTATTATTATTATTATTTCTGTAGTTATTAGGTATTATTTTTTAATGAAAAATATCAGTCAACGGCATTGAGCAAATATGCGTGCAAAGGCTAGATCGAGGTTCTTAGATCAGTTTGGGGGAGGTAGGAGGAGGTAGAGGGAAGCAGAGATAAATATGTATAAATTTGTATACAGCGGGCGATTGAAATTTATTTATAAACTCTGGCAATTTCTAACTGTGACCAATGGAAAGGCTTCACCCTGCGTCCTTTGGAGGGGGTCTTGCGGGCCGCTGCTCGCTTGGTGGGCGGTGTCCCCAAGTATGGTCACATCTCTGCGTGCATGCGGGATGCTCTCCACTGGCTTCCGATCCAGCAGCGCATTCACTATCGAGTCTCTTGCATAGTGTGGCATTGTCTTCTAGGCATAGCACCAGCTTACCTTCGGGAGCTCTTTACCCTGACCTCGGCCTGCTCTGGTCGCCGATCTCTGCGCTCGGCTTCCAGAGGTGACTTTGTAGTCCCCCGAGCGTGCACGCACTTCCACTAGACAGCATAGGGCTTTCTCGGTCGTAGGTCCCTCTCTGTGGAATGGCTTACCCTCTGACCTGCGTTCTCTCCCACGGGACATGTCTAGTACCTTTTGTAAGAACCTCAAGACTTTCCTTTTTGACCGGGCTTGGGTCGTCAGCGCCTCTGAGTAGTCGCCTTGAAGGGGCGCTATATAAATTTCGTTGAATGATTGACTGATTCACCGAAAACACGTGACTCGTGGCTGTTATTCCTGTAATTCCTGCGTAGCTTGGAAAATAAGTGTGAAATGTTCTTAAATAAAAGTCAAAAATGTAGACATTGTTTGCACTTTTATTCAGTTCATAAAATGAATGAATTTGTTGACAATTTGGAACATCCATGGCCATATTTAGAGCATAGAAGGGAATGCTGTAACCATGGTTTGCCTGCTCGTGATCCCCCAAGTACACTGAATGTCGTGCATTTAACTCGCCATCCAGGCCCATCCTCAATTCGAAGAAACATATTGAGAGAATGCATGTTCAGCAGAGCTATTTATTAGATTGAACACTTCACTTACTGTTAATGCCAGTGCAGCAGTCGAACATTTTTTTATAGCTGTGATATTTTAACAATAAAAGATAAACACACTCCTTTGAATGACCAGCATTTTGAGAATTTAGACTTCTTGAAAGTAATTTTGAGAATTTAGACTTCTTGAAAGTAATTTTGAGAATTTAGACTTCTTGAAAGTAAACAAGTGAATTGAATTATAGAAACTAGACTCAGTTACTTTTATTTATTTTTTTCTTTAAAGAAGTATTTTTACAGAATACTTTTTGCTTTTATTTAAGTAAAATGTTTATGAGTTCGTTTACTTTTACTTAAGTATGTAACGGCCTTTTTACATTTACTTAAGTACCTACGCCGGATACTTTAAACAACCCTGCATGTCTAGTCAGAAGTGACTTGTTGACTCTCTGGATAAGAGTGAACTCTTGCTTCTCAAGGCAAGTGTAACAGTCTTTTACCTCACTAGACAAGTACCAAAACCGGCAAAAACTAAGCATGTCTATGGCGCCCCTGGTACTTCAGTGACCAAAAGCAGTTTACTATAGACAATGCATATTGTCGATTCACAATTGACATTGTACATCGACTTACAACAGTTTACATTGTGAAAAATAGAAGTAGTTGCTACTTACCAGTGACGAGCAACAACTACTTAACTAGTAGTTTAAACTACTTCCTAATTACTTTCGAAATAAATAGTAATGACTACAGTTTAAAAACTTCAGATGACAAGCAGTTTTAACTAGTTTTGTTAACTAACAGATTAGTAGGTAGCTACTCTCAGTGTGATTCTCCTTACAGATTTTATTTTAGTTATAGTTACAGTTATAGTTAATGGTTTTTCATTTTAGTTATAGTTACAGTTATAGTTAGTATTATTTTTTAGTTATAGTTACAGTTATAGTTAATGGTTTTTCATTTTAGTTATAGTTACAGTTATAGTTAGCATTATTTTTTAGTTATAGTTATAGTTATAGTTACTGGACTTTTATTTTAGTCAATTTTAGCTATGAATAATCGAATAATTGTGTAAGAAAATTGTATGCAGATTTGATCACCTCCCCCTTGTCAACAACTGTCAAACATTCAAGTACCCCCTAACAAAATTATGTCAAAGAAAATAACTCCACCCAGAAAATTTCTATGACTCTAACAAATGCAAGAAACTGAAATTGCCGAAAAGAACAAAATGTTGTTATTCAGATTTGAATTTTATATAATTTTATATTCCACCATGTTGAATCTCTGTCTGTCACAGATATTTAATGGATTGTTCCATTCAAGAATACAATCTCGTTTCTTCCAAGATTAAATGTGTAGGGGCCTATTCAATTTGAATTTTATTATGAACATTTCTAATTTGAACATGAACATGATAACTTTTTTATAATATTCCTTTTAACATAGAAAATTAAAATCAAAACAAGCTTCTCACTCTTTAATATTAACAATCGAAAGAAAAAATTATCTTTCCATCAAAAAGAAACTCGAAATATTAGATTTTCGAAAAAGACCCAGCATATTCGCAAAGAGAATGTGCAGCACATTTTCTCATTTTAGGTGGGAACAATAAACAGGATATTTTAAAACGAAGAAAATATGGCGTTTGATTAAGTTACAAACAAAAATGAAATAGATCACTCATAAAGACTTTCCGAATCCATTGTTGCTTTTTAATAAATTATTGCTGAAGTCAATTTGTCTTGAACACCCTCTACTTGTCAAGAATTGCCAAACTTTCTCAAATCCATCGCCCCATTTTGTTGATAAAAATTTTTTTATAGCAACAGTACGGTATATGTCAACAGTAACCTATATGTTGACGACCCAATGGATAATTTAAAGACTGCTCTTTTTCACATTTTTAAGTTTATCGATATTGCACTTTTTATTTCATTAACGAAAATACCGATGAATTTTCGTTAGTGTTATTTTCGTTATAGTTATAGTTATAGTTAATGATATTTTTTAGTTATAGTTATAGTTATCGTTAACGAAATCATTTTTGTTCGTTAACGAACATTTTTGTTATCGTTAACGTTAACGAGAATCACACTGGCTACTTTTCAAACTGCTTTTCTAAAGTTATGTTACGCTGCACTGATATTCACCAATTAGCATGAGAATTTATTGTCTGTATTAGTTACTGATATTCAACACAAAATACAACAACAAGGAAATAGTTGGGTGCAGAGGTAACAGTAGTAGAAAAGATACAAAAAGCAGACTCAAGTGGTTTGGCCATGTAGAAAGGATGGATAACAGCAGATAACCAGTCGCAGCCCTGCATGGACAGGTCGAGGGAGAGAGAAGTAGAGGGAGACCACGAAAAACGTGGATGGACAACGTCAAGGAAGACTTGAAGAGCAAAGGCACGGACTTACCCATGGTGCGCGAAACTGTCAGAGACAGAACACTATGGAGAAACTTCATAAGAGCCTCATCGTCGGGAAACTGATGGAAGAGAAGAAAGAAGAAGAAGATTCAACACAAGTAATAAAAAAAGGTCATAAGCAAAACCAAGTGGCAAGTGACTCTTAGAACATCGTAAATGCTTAAAATCAGCAGGTAGTCTATATTAACTAAAAGCCAGTATATTTAATAGGACGACGGTATACCGCTAGAACAGTTTGGCTATGATTTTGACTTGTTGCGGTTTCGGTTATGCTAAGTCGATATTACTCGCACTGTCACACAGACCAAAGACACAGGCAATTCAAGATAGGAAGCTCCAATTGATAATAGTAAAATTATATACCGCTATCACTTATAATGTATAAGGACAACGCCCAAATTACAGGAGTTTTTGTAAGATGGAGCTAGTTAAAGTAAATACTAAATATGAAAAACTGTAGGTGATAGAAATAGTGTAGTTAACTTCAAACTACTTGATAAAAAAGTTATAGCTATTTTAAACTACTTCTTTAAAACTAGTTATAATTACTAGACAACTACCTTTCTAGTAGTAATAATTAATCATTGCCGAAGATGAAGAAAAAAAAACAACAGTCCCTTAAGCTATAGCCTGAGAAGCAGCCATGCTTATGAAGTGTTCGCGACTTCATTTTCTTGGTCTCGGCATTGAAGGCAGGTATCCGATCCTCTTCCTTGCCGTTTGATCTTCACACCGACGGCCTATGGTCCGTGCATGAAACGGAAGGTCAAAATAGGGCCTCAATACCATTAGAAATGCTGTGACGTGAAGTCAGTGACTCCTATCACCTCTGAAATATTGAATTTTGATCAATAGCTATGGGAATCGGTCACCTGCTGAAACTACCACCTGCCACGAGGGCATCCGTGATAACACGAGCCGCCTTGCAATCGGGAATATCGAGACTGCAATGCACCAACCTCCACGGATGCCCACGCTTGTTGTCTTATCAAATTCCGATAAGGGTCTTATCAGTCAAATGTCAAGCGCTTGCAATAGAATCGGTGGCTTATAAAAGGCAACCGAACAATCGAATAATCACTCGAGTCTGTCAATCAGCAAGATGTTCATTCTCCTCGTTGCATCGCTCGTAGCGGTGGGCTATGGTATGTCGGCTTATTAAAACTCATGCTAATTTAATATAACTACTTTGCTATTATTGTTACTCTTGTACTTTTATTATTCATACTAGCTGTAAACCCGTGAAAAATCACGGTATATAAAAAACAATTATTATTTTGCAGTGATAACAATAACGTCATATTATAAGCCTAAAGCCGTCGTCAAGACAACCGTCAAGACAACCGTCGCCAAGGCGGCAGTATAGTGACGTCACTATAGTGTTTGTTTACGGGACAGACAGACAGACAGACAGACAGACAGACAGACAGACAGACGTACAACGGTTATTATGTAAGTTGATTGACGTAAAACTCCTAGAGAATATTTTCTAGAAAGAAATGTTTTCTATTATAAAATTACTTTATTACTAATAATCGTTGCAATACTAATCGATCGACGCCATAAATTATGATTCGTACTTTCTCTAGTGTTTCTGCATAACAATAGCCCTTATTGTTATTGTTAATTATTATTCTAGTTATTACTAGCCCCGGATGATATTGGATTAACTAGCTGTCCTTTCTCAACTTTTGAATGATAGGTTAATAAATAAAGTAAATTGTCTATTTTTTTCTTTTTCAACAGCCCAACCACCAGTCTGGTGGGGTACGTATCGGTCAAACTGAAATAAATAAATTTGTTATTAAAGAACAGAAATAGTTGACGAATCAAATAAAACCGACGATGGTTTTCATTCATTCTTAATTGTGACTTTATTTGAAAATTTATGTAGCGACGCTTTAAGACATATATTCATTCATTCGAAGATTTATATAGCGCCCCTTCAAGGGAACTACTCAGAGGCACTCCCGACACCAGCACGTTCATATAAGACAGTTTTAAGCTTTGCAAGAAATATGCCAGGGGTGACCTCAGGGCACATGTCTATTCCAGATCATAGGTCATTTGCCAGCTGTTTATAAGTGCAAAGCATAGGATCAGTTCAGTTACAGATCCGCGCTGCCGCTGCTGTTGGTCTAACTGTTCGGACAATAACCGAATCAGATTCATCGCTTTCAAAACAGTTTCATGGTTGGATGCTGAGTTCTAGAACGCCATCGATTGAAGCTTGGTCATTAGGTAGCTTAATAAATGGGACGTGGTGGCTCAGTGGTAAGTTCGGCGCCTTGTGACCGGAGGGTTGCAGGTTCGAATCCCACTCTAGCCGCTGCGTACGGACCTTGGGCAAGTCCTTCACTCGCAATTGCTCGTGGCGCTTCGGCGTGAAAATTCCGGCACAGTATCAAATGCTGTAGTCGGGAGCGCCTCTGAGTAGTAGTTGACTTCGAGAGGCGCTATAGAAATATCTGGAATAAATAAAAAATAAAAATAAAAATGCGTAATGATAATGATGATCATGATGATGATAACAACAACAACAATAATAATAATAATTATTGTTTTAAAAATTGTTGTTGTTGTTTATTTGTTACATATAATAATATTAGCTATAATATAATAGGAAGCAATAACATAGTTATAATAATAATAATAATAATAATAATAATAATAATAATAATAATAATAATAATAATAATAATGATAATAATTATGATTATTATTATTATGATTGCTATATTTTGATGTCATTGTCACATATTTGATATTGCAATATAACTGTATGCCACTTCAGCCGGGGGCCAATGCGGTATCAGCCAGTACGCAGATGCTGGTGACATGGTTCTTCCTGCTGGGAAGATTGTCGGAGGAATTGAGGCCAGACCATACGAGTTTCCGTGGCAGGTAAGACATCAACGCAGCTGCAAACTTGACCGTAATCTACTGAAAACACGAGGCTCTTTACTCTGCAAAAGCTTAATTTATAAGACGACTTTAATTCAGTTTGACTGAAACATCCACATGCATTAACCACAGCGAAAAAGGCCTACGTGTCAATTCACCAAAAATCAGCAAGGCATCTACACGAAGACACCTCCTTGCCGAAGAGAGAGTCATGCCAACCATACGCAGACATAGAATGCTCCGATCCATTCCTGACATTAAACGCTTACCATACACCGGATCTTAATTCCCAAGCAGGTCGAAGAAATGAATTCACAAAATTAGCCTTAACCCGTTTCAATGAATTTCTAAAGCGACATTCTAGAGGCGTCACAGAAATAATTAGATTACTAGATTAGAAATCGCATTGCGCTTGCGACTCAAGTGTCAATCGCATCCGATAGCTCGTCGCCTGAGAATTATCTTGTCGTATCTCCACTTTTTTTCGAAAAGTAGTTAAGGGTTGATTTGTAGCAGAATTTTTTTGATCTTTCTTCAGTTTCAATGGCTAGGAGATACGATAGGTCGTTTTAAAGATATTCAACAAAATATACTGTCGTATGTCCTGATTTCAGAAACATTTTATCGTATCTCCATACAGCATTCATAGTGTAGCAGTCTCTGTTGTTGTATGTCCACAGAAAGCTCGTCGCTGATTGGACGCGCAGGAGATACACCAGTATAAACCTGTGCGCTTAGCTGGACTATAGTGTCGCATATCCAGACAATTAAAAGTTTTTCTTTTAAAAATCCGGACTATATAAATGAATATTTTAACGAAAACACTCTGTAATAATTGGTCGTTGCTTAATTTAATCATTTCATGTCTTTGTTTTCAGAAAGATGGTTTGTAATATTTGTAAATCCATTTTATACAAAATTTTCACAAATTTCAGAAAAACAACTATAATTGTTAATTTTTTAAATGCAATATCTTTATGTAATGTTGATGTTTTAATATGACGTCTGGTTGTGAACTGTAATTTGACAGTGCCCTACTTATTGCATTGAATTTCTCATTTTTCCGCAAAATGCGGCCTAAACTTCTACCTCGTTTATCTCGGAATTTTGGAAAATGGAGATACGCCAAGATAATTCTCAGGCGACGAGCTGTTAATTTTTTCATACTTAAGTTTTGTGCTTACCTGCTTTTCTACCGTCGTAGAACGCTTGGTATTAAAGACTGACTTACTAGAATGTCACGCGTATACCTCGAATCTTAGCATCTCTTGGAGCTACTAAGATTTAGAAGGTACACGAGGCTTCATAAAAAGTGTATTTGCACACTTCACGTGACATCACCTCACATCACTTAAAAGCACCTCACCTCACGGCAAATCAACTCATCACATTATTACTGGATTCCATGTTTGCTAAAACTTGAAATCTCACAATAACTGTAATGAGGGCTGCTGACGCTGTTGCTGTGGCTACAGGTATCGGTCACAACGAAGTCGGGTTCTCATTACTGCGGAGGCAGCGTCATCAACGACCGATGGGTTGTCTGCGCTGCTCATTGCATGGATGGAGAGTAAGTGGTGACGAGTTTTTCTCTTATGCGCATTAGTAGAAAAAAATATATATATATATATATATATATATATATGTTTGACGGCAGCGCTCAACCGGTTGCCCCCACAGGATTCTTCGGATGCAGTCCGCTGGCGACTGTCGTGTGAGGTCGGTGAGGGAGGACGTCCGGTCGGTTGGTCGATGCCTTGAAGGGGTGGCCGACAATGTTATAACTGGACGCTGGGTAGTGTCGAGACCTACATATGTACATACATACATTCACAAATAAATTTAAAATACAATGCAAAAACACACACACATATATATATATACACACATATATATACATGCATACATATATCTAGAGACACATAAATATATATACACATACGTGCATATGTGCACATGCATACATGCATACGTACGCACCTGCACCTTCGGGGTGCGGGGGCACAAGTCCGCATCCGGGCCCTGCACTACCTACTTACTTATTGTTTGTAAGTGGGATAGTTAAGTTTAGTTAAGCTTTTTCATATGCCTTGTTTTCGATGAATAACTTGCCTCCATCCTGGGCTTATCCTGCTACCTGTAACCTAGGAGGAAGCAACTTTAACTTTGACAGTCTCTTGGACAGTGTAACGGAGCCAAGTAGGTGTCCCCACTCAGCGGGGTCTTTCTTCGCTTGGGGGTCACCTTTTGCGACCAGAGACGTGAATTCTCTGTGCTGTTACTTTGTTTGATTGTTACTTGTATTAACGTTATTTGGAAGCAATAAAGATTTTTGAATTGAATTGAATTGAATATATACATCGATGCATATACACACATGTGAATCAGTGAATACAATAACTTTTGCAATGATACTTCAGGAGTCCTGCTCTGGTTTCGGTCGTCGTCGGTGAGCACGACCGTAGTGCACTTAGCACAGTGCGTCAGACTCATGATGTTACCAGCATCTTCGTCCACGAAGCCTACAACTCCCGTACCATGGAGAACGATGTTTCCCTCATCAAGACAACCATTGCCATCACTTTTAGCGTCAACATTCAGCCGATTTGCGCCCCAGATCCAGCCAACGACTACGTTAACTACAAAAGCCAGTGCTCCGGATGGGGAACAATGAATTCAGGTAACTACTAATTTAGTCAGTGCTCCGGATGGGAAACAATTAATTCACGTAACTACTACTTTAGTCTGTGCTCCGGATGGGAAACAATTAATTCACGTAACTACTACTTTAGTCAGTGCTCCGGATGGGAAACAATTAATTCACGTAACTATTACTTTAGTCAGTGCTCCGGATGGGAAACAATAAATTCACGTACTACTACTTTAGTCAGTGCTCCGGATGGGAAACAATCAACTCAGGTAGCTACTACTTTAATCAGTGCTCCGGATGGGGAACAATTAATTCACGTAACTACTACTTTAGCCAGTGCTCCGGATGGGAAACAATTAATTCAGGTAGCTACTACTTTAGCCAGTGCTCCGGATTGGAGCAATTAATTCAGGTAACTACTATATTAGGCAGTGCTTCAGACGAGGAACAATTAATTTCGGTAACTACTATATTACACAGTGCTCCGGATGAAGGAAATGTAAATGTAAATTTCCGAAATTTCTCAGCGCCACACAGAAGCCACGTGAGGGACACCAGCTTAATCATCTGGGCTATATCAAATCAAGTTCGCAATAGCCGGGTTGCCCTGGCTATTCCGGCCGTTCCGGTGCCAGGTCAGAATCCGGGGAGGTCAAAACCGAGGAGACAGTATGATGCTACGATAGTAATCGGTCGTGGTGGTGGCTGTGTGGAATAGAATCATGATCGGATAGCTTGAAGAGTTCGGTTTTCAGTCGTTAGTGGAAAGCTGTGGAGGACTGTGCAAGAGGAGTAGGAGAGGTGAAATTAACAGAGTGGCGGAGATCTTTTGAGAGATCATTCCAAAGAGCCGGTGTAGCATAGACTAAGGAGCGGTTGCAGAGGGGAGACTGGAGGCCGAGATAGACAAAGATATGCTGATGAGAGCGTAGACCCGGACGGTTGGATAGGGAATAGCTGGTGAATGTAAGAAAGTTGAGCGGTTTGAAGGGTGTCGTAGGTAAAAGTAATTATACACAAACGCTGCCTATGGCAAACTAAATAATGTTAAAGTCACCTGCTTTCATATGCGGACTGTTTCATATAGGAAGACCAATTAAAATTGTTCTTATCTAAGTCTCAGTACTTAGACAGACAAATGACACCGTAAGTTAGCTTTGCAGCAGCTCGTTACTGACGATATTATATAAATTGTTACTTATTACTATATAGTTTTAATATTTGAAATAAAACGGCCAAAAACCTTAAAGTAAGAGAGAGCAACGCTGAAGTCGGTCTTAATGCCAGGAGCTTAACATTGATTGAAAAGTGGGAGTGAAGTACCATATCCCTTTCTTTTCCACTTTGGTCTAAATTTGTTGTGTGGCTGTTAACAAAGTCACTGATGAACCACAAGTCTTCCTATGGTTATTGTGCATTGTTTATTCGCTGCATCAAAATTAGATACATCCTAGTCCAAACAACGCCGGTGCTGGAAACCCATTGGCACGCGACAATTACGCCCGTGGCTCAGGAACAGAAACAGCAAATAAAATGTTACATGTATTTGTAATCATAAATTTATATTGAAACTATACGAAACACATATATGCACACATGCATACACACATACATACGTATATACATAAACACATACTTACATAAATACATGCATACGTACATACATACGCACTTACTTACATATATACATGCTAAATGGTTATCTGTGCAGGTGGAATCTGCTGCCCTCAAGTTTTACGTTACGTGACTTTGAACGTGACGACCAACGCCTTCTGCGATGCCGTCTACACAACGGATACTATCTACCCAGACATGATTTGCGCCACGGACAACACCGGAATGAACGAGAGAGACTCCTGCCAGGTTTGTGTTCCTTTCTAGCATTTAAGTGATCAGTAAAATGCATGGGTGTCGGTCGATCCCAGTATATGGCAAGTGCTTCATATCCAATCCAATGTCCTCGGGTCGAGCAGACGCAAGCAGTTATGTCTCTACTTATATACTCGTGCATTTTATGCAGTCGTTAAGGTTTCTCTAATTTATTAGTGAAAATATGTAAATTTGAATATCCGAAAATCTTTCTGCGAAAAATACTTCGTCAGTGAGATTGGCTTACTCCCCAGTGTAAAGACTTCAAGTTACCCCCTCTTTCAAGTTACCCCCGATAATCTGAAATCGATTTAAGATTACCGCCGGGGGTAGCCTGAACGCGATTTCAAGTTAACCCTGTGCTGTTCACATCACCCCTGGGGTAATCTTAAATCGATTTCATATTACCACCGAGGTAGTCTGAACGCGATTTCAGATTACCCCCACCCCGGTAATCTGAACGCGATTTCAAGTTACCCCTACGCTGTAAATGCTAACTATACCGGGCTGTTTCGAACGACTAATTTTAGGCCTAACTTTTTCCAACGGCTGATGCACTGATTGCAATCATTGACCGCACCGCCACTAAACCAATAAGCCAGTCAGACAACTACGATATTTGCGGGGCAGCTGCTCCATTTCATGAGTTTTATGTAGTTGATGCATTGTGATTCTACAGAGAGAGAGACAGACAGAGAGAGAGACAGAGAGAGAGAGAGAGAGAGAGAGAGAGAGAGAGAGAGAGAGAGAGAGAGAGAGAGAGAGAGAGAGAGAGAGAGAGAGAGAGAGAGAGAGAGAGAGAGAGAGAGAGAGAGAGAGAGAGAGAGAGAGAGAGATAGACAGAGACAGAGACAGAGACAGAGACAGAGACAGAGACAGAGACAGAGACAGAAAGACAGAGAGAGAAAGAGAAAGAGACAGACAGACAGACAGACGACGACAGAGAGAGAACTTATCGTACATCACGCTATACATAGAGTGATAATGAGAGTTTCAGTGATAAATATTGGCAATTATTATTATCATAAAAAGATAATTGAAAAGTGAGCCCCATTAATATAAGGGGGTAATCTAAAATCGTAGGGGGTAATCTGAAATCGATTTCAAGTTACCCCCGGGGGTAATTTGAAATTGATTCGGGGGTAACTTGAAATCGATTTCAGATTACCCCCGGTAATCTGAACACGATTTCAAGTTACCGGGAGTAATGTGAAGTGCGGGTAATCTGAAATCGCTACACTGGGACCATGTCAAATCCAGTCTTCAAAGAGTACGGTCTTTTTTCTATTCTGAACTATCGAAAATTGTAACTAACCAGAATCCAAACTGGCTTCTAAATCGGATGATCGTTTATTTCTACGATTTCACCTGAAACGACTAATGACTGATGCATAAAGTATTTGATAACATATGAATAATTAATTAGAGACACTTGTTTTCTACAGGGTGACTCTGGTGGCCCTCTGAGCGTCAAGAGTTCCGGCGGAGTCTTCAGTCTGATCGGTATTGTGTCTTGGGGAATTGGCTGCGCTTCTGGCTTTCCAGGAGTCTACTGCCGTGTCGGATCCCACACTGCATGGATCACCGACAAGATTACCAACAACTAAGCCGGCCTTAGCAGTCAACAATGTCCAAAACCGTTCAACCGTAACTAACTCTTGTTACATACAGCTAACGTTGCTCATCCATAACGAAATTTCAGTTACAATGCCCATTGGTCTACTAAACATGGCATGAACGAAATATGAATTAAACTTATTGTGGTAATCCGAATAAATATATCTACTGACCAATTTGTGGATTGTTTGTAAAGTAATTTTGCAACTCCCTAGTAGTCAGCCTTCTGAACCGTCAAACCGGAAGTCAGAGATTCAAATCCCGCCAGGGCAGAAAGACAGCCCAAAAATTATGTTCCATTACTGTGCCCCATAACAACCTCCACTGCAAAATGAGTACACTAACCATAAACTGAGTTCTGGACATCCGATGGCCAAGGAGAGGATTGGCCACCCGGTCTAAGAATTCACACCCTAAGTCTGATAAGGGTGAATTCCTTAACACCTACGGCGGGGCAGTATTAGCCTAAGGAACTGCTCTTCCTTTCCGTTTTTCTGAGTCTTTTTCTTTTATGATCCTGCAGCGCTAACTGTGCTACGGGGTGGGATACTCTGATATTGCCGCGTCCAGGAAAGGGATTCTAGATAAGTCCAGTGCAGTGCAGACTATCGGCAGTGTGACTGGATGTGGTGTTGAAGGCCAGGACAAACTGATATAACTGTGTAGAGATTTAGATACCCCTTCTTCCTGTCTTTTCCTTTGATCCCTGCCGCATGTGTATTGTATAGGACGTCTTTTGAATTCCTCATTAAACTCGGCAGATCTACTCTAAATCGTCACCCAACTTGAAATCCTGAATTCGCCTCTGCCGCATAGTAATGCAATAAGCGCCTTTTTAGTTATACATCTGCTCCCAATACGAATGATGCTTACGGTGCATTATGCTAGGTTCTTCTCAGGTTCTTTTAAGTCCGCTAGCTCATCGTCCGTTGGTGTCGATCGCACACCATTGGGTTCTGCCCTGTGCCAACAAGTTCCTCCTGTGCTCATCCGTCTCACGCCAATCCCTGACGTCGTCTAGCCATTCTCTGTTTGGTCCCTACGCCGACCGTCATTATAAATGCGGCTTGTTTGAGCAACCCGTTGTTATCCATCCTGCAAATGTGTCACGAAACTGAGTACCTTTCCAATGCTTGCTGCATGATATACAACCCGATCGTCTTCGTACCTCAGCGTTGGTGATCTTCTCTTGTCGTCTGATGTCCAGAACCCATCTGAAGCATCCCAGAATCCAGCATTCTGCCCTTGTCTTTACTGTCGGCTAGATTGTGCAAGGTTATAGACTTATTAATGGCGCCATCAGGGGCATAACTTTGGTCTAAAAAGTGGGGGGTTCCTATTTCTTACATTCACGAAGAAAGGCGAAGACTGCGATCTGTGGGAAGGCACAATAATAAATATTGACTGGCATTGTTCAAAAAGTAGAGGGTACGGTTCCCCCAGTTTAAAAACTATGGAGTACGGGTACCCCTCGTACCCCCACAAATTACGCCTATGGGCGCCATTGTAACGGCATTTCTATGTATCAGGACTATTCGCAAATCTGTTTCCCTATCCACCTTGACCCTTATTGTAACGGCATTTGTATTTCATACAGTTGCTGATAAATTTGTCAGTCTTCGTTGATACTATGCAATTTGGGTTATTACAACCAGCTTCATGTTGACTAACAATAAGTTTTTAAAATAAAAAAAAAATAAAGTGAATTCAGTTGGTTCCTTCAGTGTTTTCATAGTTCCACATGAAATGCAATTGTTTCACGTGTTCTTTTGTTCCACAAAGACCTTATGTATTTATATATAACTGTATCAGGGAACTTAGTACAGCGCATTTTTTACTATCTCACAAAAACGCTTAATCACAGTCACTTAAACACTGTCTTGGCTATATAAGGTATAAGTGGTTCCTCAAGAGTTAATATGAGTACTTCACATCACTCATTGCTCATCACTCCGTTAAGGGTCACCTCTTTGCTGACGACGTACAAGCATACGTCCATAGTCCTTTTTCGGCCCAGTTCACCTTAGCTGGTCGCATTCAGGTACTCTCTAATCACTTACGAGCGAGGTGTTCTTCCAATCGCCTTGCTCTTAATTCCTCTAAGACTCAAATAATCTGGCTTGGTACTTCTCAGCAACTCCAGAAACTTCACTTTCCGTTTCTTGCTAAAAAAAACTTCCCCCCATTTAGTTTTTCTACCAGTGTGCGTGACCTAGGTGTCACACTGGACAGTACTCTCACCTTTTCTGAACATGTTAAAATCTCACTCGTTCTTTCTACTTTCAGGACTGTTCGCAAATCTGTTTCCCTATCCACCTTGACCCTTATAGTACACGCATTTGTCTGTTCTAGAATTGACTCAGGCCCGATTAACTTTTTATTAATAATATCCACATTAAATACGATCCACACAGGAAATAGGATGTTAAAATATGCTTACGACAGCTCAGTAAATAGCGCCACTGTCCCTGTCGAGCTAGAACATGTAAAAAAAACTGCACGAAGGCATGCAATTTTAAAGTTAACCCTAAAAAGATGCAAGAGATGATCGATAGAGGGAGGCGATGGATTGAAAGTATAACGCCACCCATACCCCGGGTGTGACCAGTGTAAATTGCATGAAGGTTTTGGGGGTAACGATCACAGATACCCTTAACTTTGAGACGCATTTAGCCCTTATATTTAGCAAGGCGAGACAATCTATGTATGCCCTTCGAATACTGACTGCCCATGGGTTATTTGGCCCTCGGCTCTACGATGTAGTGCGGGCGACCACGGTGGCTCACTTGCTGTATGCTTCCTCTGCATGGTGGGCTTTGCGAGCCAGACGGACAGTGGAAAGCTCCAGTCTCACGTAGACATTGATTCGTCATAAATACTTCCCCGGTGACAGTCAAACCTTTGAACAAATGTGCCTTAAAGCCGACACTCATCTGTTTACGACGGTTCTGGGAAATCCTGGCCATGTCCTCCACGAGCTGGAATGATCTCCCCTCTGAATTCCGCAGTTTCGCAGTGCCTCCATCATCATTGCAACCCGTCCTTCATCATCCTCCTCATGTTCCTCTATCTATGACCCCCGGGCTTCCCACTCAAAACTGAAGTCTCACCTTTTCAAATACTCCTTTCCTGACTCATCTGATCCTCCGCCTTCCAATTATTCTCACCGTAAACGACACCAACCTTGACAGCTGCTCTGCCTCTCCTGATCTGGTACCCTGGAAATCAGACTTGGACCTCTTTGGACTACTCTCTGGAACCCCCTTTGATTTTGTTTGGCCTTATGGAAATCGGACTTGGACCTCTTTTGGACTACTCTTTGGAAACCCCCTCTGCTTTGGTTTGGTCTTCTGGAAACCGGACTCGGACCTCTCTCTTGGACTACTCTCTGGAAACCCCCTCTGATCTGACGTAGCGCTCGTGAATAGGCTGATGCCCTGCGCTTGGCCTTCGAGTGGCGCTTTAGAAGTTTGGAGATTACGATTACGATACGATTACGATTACGATTACGCTACTTCCCCCTAAAAACCGTTGGCATATTCTCTCCGGCCCAGTTCTTATGACCGAATTTTACCATTAGCTGTAGAATGCTGTATTCATATTGATTTGATAACAACTGTTCATATGTTGTATGTACACCGGAGTGCGTCTTGCAGTCGGTAAAATAAACAATACTCTTACTTACTTACTACTATTGCAAATAAATTCTTATTGGTCTTCCTAGGGTCCGCCTGTCTCTCCTCTCCAGTCAGTTCTCAACGCTGCCGTCAGACTAATTGCTGGTCTTCCTAAATTTTTCCACATCTCTTTGTTTATGGTCAAGCAACTTCACTGGCTCCCTCACCTTCTTCTTTGAGTTCTCTGCCCTTCGGCAGGTTTCCACTTCCAATGACGCCATTCTTCCCTTCGCTGTGCTTTTCTCTTCAGTCCGCAACACAATAGTAATTCAAAAACACATAAAAACACACGAACACAAAGATTATACACTACATATGTTTTCCCTGGGTCCATGTGTACATTACATTACACTTTAGGCCCTAATCTAAAGTCTAGAAAGGCAGTCCGCTACCACGTTCAATTTTCCCTTCTTGTATTTAAGTTCTAGATCAAAAGCTTGTATCGCCAATCCCCAGCGTACTAGCTTGGCTGATTTAGACATGGTCGTGCTTAAGTAGGTCAGAGGATTATGATCTGTGTATACTATTATGTGAGAGTCCAGAATTATATCCCTTAATTTGGATAACGCCCAAACAACGGCATATGCCTCTTTTTCTATGGTCGCCCAATTTTGCTGGCTTGCAGTCAATTTCTGACTGATAAAATAAACAGGCCTTTCCTTCATGGTCCAATTGGGTCATCACAGCGCCAACAGCTGCCTCACTGCTATCACAATACAAGTTTACTGGTTGACCTAACTGAAAAAGTTTTAATACCACATTATGGCACAAGCAATGTTTTAATTCATCAAATGCCTTCTGATGATCTTCTGTCCAACACACACTTTCAGGCTTTTTCTTTCCAGTTTCATCAGTCAATGGTTTAGCAATTTTTGCAAAGTCTTTTATGAATTGTCTGTAATAGCTAAACAAACCCATTAAACGTCTCAGTTGTGTTTAGTCGATGGTCTAGTCATGTCTGTCATTACCTTCAGTTTGTCAGGGTCCATTTTCTTATGACCCGAACCAATCACATGTCCAATAAATTTGATTTCTTGTTTACCAAATGCGCACTTGTTTAAATTCAGTGTCATGTTATGTTGTCTCATTTGTATAAGAAACAATTCAATATGCCTAAGGTGATCAGTCCATGACACAGAATGGACAGCCACGTCATCAATGTATGGCTCAGTAAAGTCTTTTATAGGTTGAAGCACAATCTCATAGCCTTTACAAAGGTTCGTCCCGAATTAATCATGCCAAAAGGCACTCTTGTCCATTCAAACAAGCCATGGTGTGTTATGAACGCAGTTTTCCATTGGTCAGAATTTTTTACAGGACACGTCCAATATGCACTTCTACAGTCAAACACTGAAATGAAATTAGCTTTACCAACTTTCATTAATACGTCATCGACAATAGGCATAGGATATTGACATTCAATTGTAAAACTATTGACATATCGATAATCACAAGCCAATCGAAGTGAACCATCCTTTTTCTTGACGATCACTAGTGGCGTTGCCATCGGGCTCGTTGATGGCTTCACAATGCCCATGGCCATCAGATCATCGATTTGTCTCTCGACCTCGGATCGATAAATCAGTGGTACACGATAAGCAGAAAATTCTTTCGGTACAAAATCAGTACGCAGTTTAACCTCGTGTTCAACTACAGAACAGAAACCAGGTTTGTCAGAAAAACGATCAGAATATTTATGCAAAACATTCAACAATTGTTTCTGTTGTATAACAGTCAAATGCTCAATTTGTTTATGCTCTATTTGCAACGGCTTAGGTTTGGCTTCAGTTTTCACTGGCATTTCATGTATTTTCCCAAACGCTTCATCCTCATCCACAACTAGACCGCATGCTAATGCTCTTGTTACGAATCTTCGAATTTTATTGACGTGGACTAGCCTTTTACTACCATCTCCCATATCAATCAAGTAAGAACTCTTTGACCTTTTCTGTAAAATACTGCAAGGACCATGCCATCTAGACATTAGTTTGTTAGATGATGTAGGGTAGAGAACAACAACTTTGTTCCCCGGTTCAAAAGATTTTTCCTTTGCAAATTTATTGTACTGATGTGCATATTGTTCTTGTTTCAACTGAGTATGAATCTCAGCATTTTTCAAAACTTCTGACAAGTTTTCCTTCAATTTTTCCAAATATTCTAAGGGCTTGTTCCCTAGATCTGATGGGAATTGTCATATGCATTAATTGTGGGTAGGTGTTTTGTTAGGCTATAGAGTGGGTAGGCGTGGTTTATATGTAATTATGTAAATGCTTGTATAGTATAATGACACTATATATAGGTAAAGAACTGTATTAGGATTGGCCAATGTAGATTTAGTATAGTGCATGTGGCCTTAGCCAATCGCAAGAGTTGTATGTGCATGCCTGTGTATGTATCCTGTATATAAAGATCGTAGTTGATAATATTAAAGCAGTCATAACTTGTGTTTGACTCAGTTGGTCGGTTTAATAGAGCTGACATTTTGGTGGCAGCGGTGGGATGCGAATATTCCTTGCTACGCAACAGAAGAGACTGTTTGTGTGTGACCAACGTAGAGAGATAACTACAACAAAATAGTTATCTGTGTCTGAGTGGTCGAGTGGGCCCATCCACAAGTCGAACTCGGACGGAAATCAGCAGTTGGTTAGTGGATGCGATAAGGGCTGATCATATTTAGGTCTAAGTCGTATCCGCTGCCTTCTGTGTGATTTGGGGTGCAACGGAGGAGGCCAAGCTGATTCGGAGGGAGGAAATCAGACGAAGCCAAGCAGTTCGGTATCCAGGTCAACAGTACACGCGGTGACTGAAGCGGACGATTTCTGGTGCCGTGAATTGGAGAACAAGCCGTGCAACGGATCGACAGGCGAAGTTCTGGATCGACAGACGGTGAACAAGTCGGAGACAACCGGATCTGTTGGTGATTTCAACGATAACGGAAGAAAAGAAAACCGTGGTTGAAGATAAGTTGAATTTGTGTACACAATAGCTTGACAATTATCACTTTTGTGTGTAATTTTGCTTTGTGTACTGATTATTTGGTTCTTGAGTAACGTATCAAGATGGAGCGTCTGTCAAGTGAAAGACAAGCTCAGTTGAAGAAAATGTCGACCGAAAGGGTCAGACAAGCGTTGGTAAGGTATGGTAAGTCTGAGGATGAATTGCTTTTGCTTGACAGAGAAGCACTTTTGGAAGAGTTGGCTATGGCGTGGATTGCAGAAGAAGGAGAGGAATATGAAGGAGCGTTTGCAAAAGTGGAAGAAGAGAGTAGAGAGTTGGAGGGGGAGAGGCAAAGAAGGATGAGTGAAGATCGAGAGGAGAGATTGAGAATGGAGGATATGGCGCTGAAGAGGGAGGAGAGAAGAGAAGCAATGGCTTTGAAAGAAATGGCTTTAAGAAGAGAGGAAATGGAGATGAGAAAGGAGGAGATGGCTTTTCAGAAAAAACAATTGCAGATGCATATGGAGAACATGGAAACAGTCTGGAAGAAGCAGCAGGAACAGATGGAGACAGAGAGATTAAAATGGAGGGAGCGTGATGAAGAAAGGTTAAGAAAGAAGGAGGAGGAGGATAAAACGCCTATTGTTAAAATGAAAAGGCTAGGTGATGCAATGAAGCATGTTTTACCTAGGATGCCTGCTGATTTGGGAGACATACCCCTGTATTTTGAAAAGGTTGAAAATGCTTTCAGAAGCTTTAAAGTAGAGAAGGCGTTTTGGGTAAAACTGCTCTTACCCTTAATGACATACAAAGCAAGAGCAGTGTTAAACAGACTGGCTTTTCAGGACCATGATGATTATGATCGGGTCAAAGATTATATTCTCCGAGAATTTAAACTCACTGCCCGTCAATACAGATCACAGTTTTTTGAGGCCAAAAAATTGCCTGATGAGACTTTTACTCTGTTTAATACCAGATTAAAGAACATTTTTAATTATTATTTACGGAGCAGAGATGTCAAACAGAGCTTTGAAAAGCTGGCCGATCTAATGGTGGCCGACAGGCTGAAAGAATCCTTGGCACCGGGATCACTTCAGTTTGTTCTAATGAAAGAGGGAACAGATTGTTTGACATCTGATACTATCGCCGAGTTGGCCGATCTCCACGTAAATAATAAAATTGGTTTTTGGGGTCAACCGAAAGCATTTTACAGTCAACAACCAAAACCTCAAGAGAATTATGTTCAGCAGGGCAAGGTTCAAGGTAATGGAGGCATGAAGGACATGTCTGTTAAGGAAAAAGTATTTCCAAGTAAATATGTAAGACCTGAAGAGAGGAAAGGTTTTACTGCAGAAAAGAGTGAGAGAAGGTGCTGGGCTTGTGGTGATAAGTCACATCTTTTGAAGAATTGCTGGAAAAAGCAATCAAAAGAAGTTTCTTCTAGGGCGTGTGCATTAGAAGATATGGAAACACCGGTTATTCAGGTGATTAACAGACCAGAAAGTGAAAATTTGGAATCGACCGAGACTGAAGCGAAGGTCGTAATGAAGTGTGTGGTGGAGAATGAAAGAAAGACAAGCAGGGCAGAGAATGAAAGAATGAAGGAAGAAAATTTTAATTGCCCTAAGCCTGATGTGGTTCTTAAAAAAGCGACTTTACAACATGTGGCAGTGGAGATCAGACAGAATGGAAGTGAGAATAGACGGATAAATTGCCTTGTGGATTCTGGGACAGAAATTCCCGTGCTTAGTCAGGAGGTAATACAAGGCATGCCTGTGGAAGAAATGGGTATGGTAAGCCTTCAGTGTGCAGCGGGAAAACCTGTTTCGGCTAGATTGGTCAAGCTTGAATTGAGAATGGCGAATGAAGAAACGGATAAGGACAACAAGTGGTTAAACATAGGACCCTTTTTGCCTGTAATATGTGCAGTTGTTGAAAACATGTCGGGAAAAGAACATTTTTTGCTTCATCCGGAGGTCATTGCAGATTTAAAACAATTGCCACAAATTCCTATTTTGGATGCACAGGTGCAGTCAAATGTAATGACAAGGGCACAAAAGAGAAAAGCTGAACAAGACATGAGTAAAGAAGTAAGCCAAAGTGAAGAGGCAGATGATTTGGAGAAATCTGATACAACAGATTTACAGTTGGGTAGTCTTTTTGATACAGAGAAAACTGAAAGTGGTATAGATAATAATACATTATTATCACAACAGCAAGTAACATCATCACAGCAACCACTACAACAGCCTGTAGGTTTATCAGATTCGGTTTTGTTTGGCAAGCAACAACAGGAAGATGAGTCTTTGCGGAAATGGTTTGATAAGGCAAGGGAAGATAATTCTGAATTTTGTTTGTGTAATGGTCTGTTATATAAACGAACCATTATCTCAGGCCAGCTCGTTTTCCAATTGGCAGTTCCCCAGGAAAGACGAAAGCAGATAATGGAATTCGCCCATGCCTCGGTGTTCGGTGGGCACTTTGCCGAGGAGAAAACCCGAGAGCGGATATGTTTGTCTTTTATTTGGCCGGGAATCAGACGTGATATTAGTGAGTGGTGCACGTCCTGCACTGCATGTCAATTAAAAAGTAGAAAGTTAACGTTAGATCGAGTGCCAATTACTCCCATTCCACGAGAGAAAATCCCTTTTAGACATTTCCAAATGGATTTAATCGGAGAAATTGATCCCCCGTCGGCAGAGGGCCACAAATATGTTCTTTGTATCGTGGATCTGTGTACTCGTTGGCCAACTGTTTTTTTATTGAAGCGGTTAACTGCAACAGCTGTTTGTAATGTGTTATTACAGTTGTTTATCCAAGTAGGTGTGCCAGCCGTGATAACAAGTGATCAGGGCACAAATTTTACAGCACGTTTGACACAGGAGTTTTTGAAATTGCTAGGCTGCACCCCACGTTTCAATACCCCTTTTCATCCCGAAGCTTCAGGACTTGTTGAAAGGTGGAATCAATCTTTGAAAAAAATGATTCACCATGTGATTCAGAAAAATCCAAGAAAGTGGCATCTTTTAGTACCATTTACTGTCTGGGCTTTAAGAGAGGTTCCGAATTCCACAACGGGTGTAAGTCCATACCTTATGGTCTACGGACATTTGCCCCGCGGACCCCTAGCGATACTTAAAGAAACATGGTCAAATGAAATTCAATTCCCATCAGATCTAGGGAACAAGCCCTTAGAATATTTGGAAAAATTGAAGGAAAACTTGTCAGAAGTTTTGAAAAATGCTGAGATTCATACTCAGTTGAAACAAGAACAATATGCACATCAGTACAATAAATTTGCAAAGGAAAAATCTTTTGAACCGGGGAACAAAGTTGTTGTTCTCTACCCTACATCATCTAACAAACTAATGTCTAGATGGCATGGTCCTTGCAGTATTTTACAGAAAAGGTCAAAGAGTTCTTACTTGATTGATATGGGAGATGGTAGTAAAAGGCTAGTCCACGTCAATAAAATTCGAAGATTCGTAACAAGAGCATTAGCATGCGGTCTAGTTGTGGATGAGGATGAAGCGTTTGGGAAAATACATGAAATGCCAGTGAAAACTGAAGCCAAACCTAAGCCGTTGCAAATAGAGCATAAACAAATTGAGCATTTGACTGTTATACAACAGAAACAATTGTTGAATGTTTTGCATAAATATTCTGATCGTTTTTCTGACAAACCTGGTTTCTGTTCTGTAGTTGAACACGAGGTTAAACTGCGTACTGATTTTGTACCGAAAGAATTTTCTGCTTATCGTGTACCACTGATTTATCGATCCGAGGTCGAGAGACAAATCGATGATCTGATGGCCATGGGCATTGTGAAGCCATCAACGAGCCCGATGGCAACGCCACTAGTGATCGTCAAGAAAAAGGATGGTTCACTTCGACTGGCTTGTGATTATCGATATGTCAATAGTTTTACAATTGAATGTCAATATCCTATGCCTATTGTCGATGACGTATTAATGAAAGTTGGTAAAGCTAATTACATTTCAGTGTTTGACTAAAAGTCAAATGTCTAAAAGGAATTTTCTCTCGTGGAATGGGAGTAATTGGCACTCGATCTAACGTTAACTTTCTGCTTTTTAATTGGCACGCAGTGCAGGACCTACACCAGTCACTAATATCGTTTCTGATCCCCGGCCAAATAAAAGATAACAATATCCGCTCACGGGTTTTCTCCTCGGCAAAATGCCCACCGAACACTGAGGCATGGGCGAATTCCATTATCTGCTTTCGTCTTTCCTGGGGAACTGCCAATTGGAAAACGAGCTGACCTGAGATAATGGTTCGTTTATATAACAGACCATTACACAAACAAAATTCAGAATTGCCTTGTCTCGCCTTATCAAACCATTTCCGCAAAGACTCGTCTTCCTGTTGTTGCTTGCCAAACAAAACCGAATCTGATAAACCTACAGGCTGTTGTAGTGGTTGCTGTGATGATGTTACTTGCTGTTGTGATGATAATGTATTATTATCTATACCACTTTCAGTTTTCTCTGTATCAAAAAGACTACCCAACTGTAAATCTGTTGTATCAGATTTCTCCAAATCATCTGCCTCTTCACTTTGGCTTACTTCTTTACTCATGTCTTGTTCAGCTTTTCTCTTTTGTGCCCTTGTCATTACATTTGACTGCACCTGTGCATCCAAAATAGGAATTTGTGGCAATTGTTTTAAATCTGCAATGACCTCCGGATGAAGCAAAAAATGTTCTTTTCCCGACATGTTTTCAACAACTGCACATATTACAGGCAAAAAGGGTCCTATGTTTAACCACTTGTTGTCCTTATCCGTTTCTTCATTCGCCATTCTCAATTCAAGCTTGACCAATCTAGCCGAAACAGGTTTTCCCGCTGCACACTGAAGGCTTACCCTACCCATTTCTTCCACAGGCATGCCTTGTATTACCTCCTTACTTACAACTGGCAGTTCTGTCCCTGAGTCAACCAGACAATTTATTCGCCTGATTTCACTTCCATTTTGTTTGATCTCTATTCCTAGGTGTTCTAAAGTCGCTTTTTTAAGAACCACATCAGGCTTAGGGCAATTAAAATTTTCTTCCTTCATTCTTTCATTCTCTGCCCTGCTTGTCTTTCTTTCATTCTCCACTACACACTTCATTACGACCTTCACTTCAGTCTCGGTCGATTCCAAATTTTCACTTTCTGGTCTGTTAATCACCTGTATAATAGGCGTTTCCATTTCTTCTAATGCACATGCCCTAGAAGAAACTTCTTTTGATTGCTTTTCCAGCAATTCTTCAAAAGATGTGACTTATCACCACAAGCCCAACACCTTCTCTCACTCTTTTCTGCGGTAAAACCTTTCTTCTCTTCAGGTCTTACATACTTACTCGGCAACACCTTTTCCTTAACAGACATGTCCTTCATGCCTCCATTACCTTGAACCTTGCCCTGCTGAAGATAATTCTCTTTTGGTTGACTGTAAAATGCTTTCGGTTGACCCAAATAACCAATTTTATTATTCACGTGGAGATCGGCCAACTCGGCTATAGTATCAGATGTCAAACAATCTGTTCCCTCTTTCATTAGAACAAACTGAAGTGATCCCGGTGCCAAGGATTCTTTCAGCCTGTCGGCCACCATTAGATCGGCCAGCTTTTCAAAGCTCTGTTTGACATCTCTGCTGCGTAAATAATAATTAAAAATGTTCTTTAATCTGGTGTTAAACAGAGTAAAAGTCTCATCAGGCAATTTTTTGGCCTCAAGAAATTTGGCTCGATACTCACGGGCCGTCAATTTAAATTCTCGGAGGATGTAATCTTTGACCCGATCATAATCATCATGATCCTGGAAAGCTAATCTGTTTAACACTGCTCTTGCTTTGTATGTCATTAAGGGTAAGAGCAGTTTCACCCAAAACGCCTTTTCAACTTTAAAACTTCTGAAAGCATTTTCAACCGTTTCAAAATACAGGGGTATGTCTCCCAAATCAGCAGGCATCCTAGGTAAAACATGCTTCATTGCATCACCTAGCCTTTTCATTTTCACAATAGGCGTTTTATCCTCCTCCTCTTTCTTTCTTAACCTTTCTTCATCACGCTCCCTCCATTTTAATCTCTCTGCCTCCATCTGTTCCTGCTGCTTCTTCCACACTGCTTCCATGTTCTCCATATGCATCTGCAATTGTTTTTTCTGAAAAGCCATCTCCTCCTTTCTCATCTGCATTTCCTCTCTTCTTAAAGCCATTTCTTCTCTTCTTTCCTCTCTCCTCATCTCCATATCCTCCATTCTCACTTTCTCCTCTCGACCTGCACTCATCCTTCTTTGCCTCTCCCCATCCAACTCTCTACTCTCTTCTTCCACTTTTGCAAATGCTCCTTCATATTCCTCTCCTTCTTCTGCAATCCACGCCATAGCCAACTCTTCCAAAAGTGCTTCTCTGTCAAGCAAAAGCAATTCATCCTCAGACTTACCATACCTTACCAACGCTTCTCTGACCCTCTCGGTCGACATTTTCTTTAACTGAGCTCTTCTTTCACTCGAAAGACGCTCCATCTTGACACGTTATTCAAGAACCAAATAATCAGTACACAAAGCAAAATTACACACAAAAGTGATAAATGTCAAGCTATTGTGTACACGAATTCAACTTATCTTCAACCACGGTTTTCTTTTCTTCCGTTATCGTTGAAATCATCGACAGGTCAGGTTGTCTCCGACTTGTTCACCGTCTGTCGATCCAGAACTTCGCCTGTCGATCCGTTGCACGGCTTGTTCTCCAATTCACGGCACCAGAAATCGTCCGCTTCAGTCACCGCGTGTACTGTTGACCTGGATACCGAACTGCTTGGCTTCGTCTGATTTCCTCCCTCCGAATCAGCTTGGCCTGCTCCGTTGCACCCAAATCAGACAGGAGGCAACGGATACGACTCAGACCTAAATATGATCAGCCCTTGTCGCATCCGCTAACCAACCGCTGATTTCCGTCCGAGTTCGACTTGTGGATAGGCCCACTCGACCACTCAGACACAGATAACTATTTTGTTGTAGTTATCTCTCTACGTTGGTCACACACAAACAGTCTCTTCGGCACTGTTGCGTAGCCAGGGATATTCGCATCCCACAAAGCTGCCACCAAAATGTCAGCCTTATAGACTAACAACGAGTCACACAAAAGTTATGACTGATTTAATACTACCACGTACGATCTTTATATAGAGGATACATATACAGGCATGCACATACAGCTCTTTTGATTGGCTAAAGCCGTATGCTCTATACTAATTATACATTGTCCTATCCTAGCAAAGTCTTTATATAGCTATATTGTCATTATACTATACAAGCATATACATAATTACATATAAACCACGCCTACCCACTCTAGAGCCTAACAAAACACCTACCCACAATTAATGCATATGACACTATCTATCTATCTATCTATCTATCTATCTATCTATCTATCTATCTATCTATCTATCTATCTATCTATCTATCTATCTATCTATCTATCTATCTATCTATCTATCGATCGATCTGTGAAAGCGGCGCTACATAAATTTTCAAATAAAGTAACACTCACAAATGAAAAAAACATCGTTACTTTTATTTGATTCGTTATTAATTTCTTTTATTTAATATCAAATCTATTTATTTCAATTTAACCGATACTTACGGTACCAGACTGGTGGTTGGGCTGTTGAGAGAGAGAAAACAGACAATTTACTTTATTTATTTATTATCCTATCATTCAAAAGCTGAGAAAGTGCAGCTAGTTCATCCAATATCATACGTAGCTAGTAGGCCTATTAGCAAGAATAATGATTAAAAATAACGAGGGTTATTGTTATACAGAAGCAACTAGATAACGTATGAATCATATTGTATCGATCGATTAGTATTGCAACGATTATTAGTAATACAGTAATTTTAAATAGAAAGTTTTTTCTACGAATAATAAGCCAGTAGTTGTACGTCTATATAAATAATAAAAGTATAAGAGTAGCAATAACAGTAATGACAAATTAAATATATTAAATTAGCACGGGTTTTAATGAGCCGACTTACCAAAACCCACCGCTACGAGCGATGCCAAGAGGAGAATGAACATCTTGCTGATTTACAGACTCGAGTGATTTTTCGATTGTTCTGTTGCTCTTTATAAGCCACCGATTCTATTGCAAGCGCTTGACATCTGACTGATAAGACCCTTATCGGAATTTGATAAGAAGCAACTACATAGATAACGTATATGAAGCGTTGGCATTCGTGGTGGTTGATGCTTTGCCATTTCGATAGCCCCGATTGCAAGGCTGCTCTGTTATCACGAGATGTGCGCGGAGGCGCTCATGGCAGATGGCAGTTTTAGCAGGTGACCCATAGCTACTTATCAAAATTAAATTTTTTAGAGGTGATTGGAAGTCACTCTCATTTTATTTAATCCAATGGTTTAACGTCATCATATGACATCACAGGTCGTTGACGACAATTCAATAGTAAGAACAATACATTTAAAACAGAATTTACAGAGTCCAACAAACAGCATTTAGAAGTGTTAAAACGGCACCTTACGATGTTCATAATAGTCATTTTTTTAACATCATAAATTATATATATTTATATATATACAGTTAATAATTTCAATGATACATTTATTACGAAAAGACAATCTTTAGTGCACATTAAACAACATTTTGCATTAATTATTACATACAAGAATTTTAAAATATAAAATAAATTAAATGAATGTTTGATGAACCCTTATAATGTACATGAGGTTTGTAATAAACTATTCAATTATAAAATAGCCTTATTATCAAATGTACAATACATATTATGATGACATGAAATTTTTTATTTATTTATTAGTTAATTTTTTTCAACATTTTTTTCATTCAAAACAATTAAACAATATTACATAAATGCATGCAAACATTGAAAACATCAGTTCTTCATCATATGTTATAGATTAAAAAAATAAATAAAACACAACTGTAATATGATCAGAGATTCTTAATCAATTACATTTAATTTTTGATAGAGCTTATTGATTATTTATTATATATGGAATTTTGACATGTGATCCTTGTTTTAGTTAAAAATTATTACATAAGTAATCAAAACAAACAAGCAATATTAACATATTATATACAAATGGGTAAAAAAGAAAATAACCGATAACATATTTATAGTATGTACATATTTCAGCCCAACAGCTAAAAACCTAAACAAATTTAGAGCTACATATCAAAGTCCATAGACAACATTAGGCCTACATATAAATATTTCAACCTACAATACCATTCCTTTACTAATAAGACTGACCAGTCTGAATACTTCACTTTGTATGCAGCCCACACCAAGCATGTTCCTAATATTAAATTCTAATTTAAAGAATTTACACTTTTCTCTTAATATATTGGATATATTTTCTTTTCTGCAATGTAATAACAAATGATTTATATTTTCTTTGATTTGACAGGAGTTGCACAAACCATTAGCATGTTTTTTCATTAGGAATAGCTTCTCATTGAGGTTAACCTTTCCCAATCTTAGTCTGGAGATTTGCACTTCCTTTTTCCTAGAAAAATCCATAGATTTATTATTTGTATTTACTACAGGGCAAATGCTCTTATAATGAAGACCTTTGATTTCATTATCATATTCCTTCTGCCATTTAGAGATTATATAAGATTTAATTATTGGAAAGACTTCTTGTAGTTCTAAATTATCTGTGGAGTTTACTGTGGGTAGATCTAATGATTGCTTTGCTAAGGAATCAGCTCTTTCATTACCTAGAATACCTACATGACTAGGAATCCAAATTAAACATATTTCACTCATATTTATTTGATTAAATATTTTTATTGTATCTTGTAATAAAGTTGGTCTAGATTCAGTAAAGGACCTCTTAAGCGAAGTAAGCACACTTAAAGAATCAGAAAATGTTTAAGGCCCTGGTTTTCATTATCTACTATCCAGGTAAAGGCTTCTTTTATTGCAGTCATTTCAGCAGCGTAAATACTGGAATTAGCACATAGGCGTAACTTTTTAACTATGTTCAAGCTTGGTACAGTATAGGCAACGGCAACTAAGCTATCTGCTTTAGAACCATCTGTGTAAATATGAGTGAAAGACTCATATTTACTTATGTGTTCTAGAGTAAGGAGTTTTAGAATTTCAGGATTATCATCTTTTTTACTAACGGATTTGTGTAGGCTAATGTCCACATGAATGTCTTTATTGAGCTAAGGAGGACCTGAAGGAAACTGAGGTCACTCTCTTCGCGTCACGGCATATTTAAAGGTACTGAGGCCCTATTTTGACCCATCGATCGTTGATGGCCCTATTTTGACCCATCGATCGTTGATGGCCCTATTTTGACCCATCGATCGTTGATGATGCTACCTCCGCAGAAATGAGAATCCGAAGACTTCTGTTTCGTGCACGAACCGAAGGCTGTCGGTGGGAGGTCAAAAGGCAAGGGAGAGGACAGGATACCCGTCCTCGTATGCCGAGGCCAAGAAAATGAAGTCGCTTACACTTCATACCTATAGCTGCTACTCAGGTTAGCTTAAGGGACTGTTCTTGTTTCTGTTCTTCTTCGTTTTCTTTTGTTGTTGTTATTGTTTTGTTCTTGTTCTTGTTGTTGTTGTTGTTGTTGTTGTTGCTGTTGTTGTTGTGGTTCTTCTTCTTCTTCTTCTTCTTCTCCTCCTCCTCCTCCTGCTTCTCCTTCTCCTTCTCCTCCTCCTCCTTCTCCTCCTCCTCCTCTTCTTCTTCTTCTTCTTCTTCTTCTTCTTCTTTCTTAGAGCGCGGGACACAATCGAAGACTTGCTTGCCGTTGTTTCTAACCAATGAGGTCAGCATCGCACTTTCCTAATTATCAAACTGAGCACACGAGTCGAATGTAGGTTAACCTATTCAACTCACACTTGAAGACATATGTTTTACCTTTCATTCGACTGTCATTGACTTGTGTAACTCATGTACAGCGCCCTTTTCTTCGGCCTCGGCTGTGCTACGGTGCTATATAAATCGTCTTATTATTGTTATTATTATTATTTTTTTTTACCCGAGGTATATATGATCCCTCAGGTGCAAGATACTAATTAATGATGTTGACTCTGGAGTGGCCATCCTGGTCAAGATCCGGGAGAACAAAAGTGCTGTGGAAGGCGACTGCATTGAAACGTTGAATTACAACGGACAGGCGCTGGAACAGATAGCTGGTTTCCCTTTGGTCTCCCGAGATTTGGCTCAGAAGACGTCCAAGGTCGGAGAGGAACGCCTGTCCCACGGCGTTAGCTGGTCCCAAGGTTTCAAAAGCCAATGGAACAAAATGGTAGAAATGCATCAATTCGGTATACTTCGCGTTTTTCCTGGACTCAGCCAGTTCCGCTGCACCTGCCGCCCGACCGAGTGGAGGTTGTAGGCAGATAAGAAGGGGCTACTGTGTTTGCCACAGTGACGTCCCAGGTCAAACATCGACACGAGCGCCACGGTATTAATGTAAGGCCATCTGGTCGTTTACCGTCCGACCTGGAAAGGCCTGAGGGTTCCTTAACTGCCGGAATGCCCGCCTGAACGAGGCTTCTGCAGATAAGATCATTCTAGACCGCATGTCGGGCGTGTATGGCAGAATGGGTCAAAATTTGAAGAAAAAAAACTAGTAATATCACTACTGGCATAGGTCCATGGCTTTTTAAAACTTAAAATAGTCCAATGGGTCAGAGATGGTGGCCTTGAACAAGCAGTCATCCGCCTACCTAGCCAAATCCTTAGCACTGAGGGCAGAGAGGGGAGGAGGCCATTAAAATTAGTTTCTGAAATGTTAATCATTGCAGAGATACGAGTTTAAGCGTGGGAAATGTTTAAATATGCTAGTTCAGTATTTCCCAACCTGGGTACAGAGGCACACAAGGGCACCGTGAACGTGCTCTAGGGGTGCAGCTGCTGGATGGCAGAATGTGTCAAAATGTGAAAAAAACTAGTAATTATCACTACTGGCATAGGTCCATACCATAGCTTTTTTAAACTTAAAATAGTGCAGAATAGTGGCAACAGTGTGGTGGAATACAAGGAACGTGTAAACTGGAAGAAAAAATGAAACAACCCTATGTACTATTGACTGAATGACTCTTGTAAGGATACCTTGATCTGAAAAAGGTTTAGTATCACTGGGCCAGTCGTTTCACGAGAATCAGTCCTGAGTTCGTCGCCTTTCTTCATAGAAGATACTACTCGAGGCCGCTGCACTCTGAAATGATCGGGACCTTGGACATATGGCACCAGTTGTGTTTCATGTGCTGTTAGCCTATTTTGAACTGTCTGCTCTGGCTGAGAAACAACACACACGAATTGTGAGGTTGTTTTATCGGGAGGATATATCTTTGTCGATTTTGCTGCTCGTCTTGTTTTAGATAATTAGATACCGGGAAAAGCTCTGCTACATAAGATGAATTTGAGTCTGAGAAGGTGTCTGGGAAATTAGCTGAATTGGGGTAAATGACTCCCAAAAACTGGTTCATGGTGCATGTTGAAAGAAACTGAAAGAACGAAGTAAATATTATAAATGTAAGACAGGACTTTTGAAGACTTTTTAGTTTGAAGACAACAAGCAAGCAAGTATGAAGCAAGAATAACTTTGGTTGATTTAAATAAACTGCTGTGGTGCTAAGACATAATTGTAATTGTAATTGTAATCGAGAATTTACATAGCGCCACTCATAATCAGAGGCGCTCCCGACCCGGGTCAGTGTCTTCACTGACAAAGAGAAATGTTTTCAGGCGCTTGCGAAACTGAGCAGGAGAGAGAGAGAGAGAGGAGGACAAGCCTAAAGCCTTGAGGGAGGCTGTTCCAGCTGGAAGGGCCAACAACCGCAAAAACTACGGGACTGGGTAGTAGCAGTGCGCATCCAAGGAACTACCAAGTGGCCACGGGCAGATGACCGGAGAGAGGCCCGACCAGGCAAACTGGAAACTGGGGTGCAGTAAGCCCTGAGATACAGCGGAGCTGAGCCAACAAGACAGTTACGCATGAGGGAAAGGACCTTAAATTGGATGCGTTGGTGAATGGGAAGCCAGTGAAGGGAGTCCCGGATGTAGGAAGAGATATGGGCAAACTTCATGATGCCCCCTATGAGGCGAGCAGCAGCATTAAGGATGGACTGAAGTTTAGATATATTAGTAGAGGACAGGCCAATATTCTCATATTAACTATTGGGAACCACTTAACCTTATGCAACCAGGACAGTTTTAAGTCACTCTAAGCGTTTTTGTGAGGTAGGAAAATGCGCTATGCTAAGTGCCCTGACATATATACATATTAAGGTCTTTGTGGAACAAAAGAGCACGTGAAGCAACTTTATTTTCATGTGGAACTATCCAAACACTCAGTTAGGAACCAACTGAATTCACTTTGATGTTTGTTTAATTTAAAAACTTCAATTCTTAGTCAACATGAAGCTGGTTGTAGCCTAATAACCCAATTTGCATAACATTAACCAAGATTGACAAATTTATTAGTAACAGCAGTAATACAAAAATGACAGTCTTGTAAATGCAGTTTATTCAACGACATTGAGACCGAGATACAATTGACAGATATCGATTCAAATCTGCAGGTTCAATAATAATGGTAATAGTAATAATAGTAATAATAATAATAATAATAATAATAATAATAATAATAATAATAATAATAATAATAATAAAAACAAAAATATTAATAGAAATAATAACATGGACAATTTCTCAGCCGCCGTAGCACAGTTATACCGTTAAAAGGGCGTCCTTTACAAGTCTGTAATCTTGCACAATCTAGCTAAACAGTAACGACAAGGATAGATTACTGAATTCTGAGATGAGATGCTTCAAATGGGTTCTGGACATTAGATGACAAGAGAAGATCTAAGCTTAGATGTACGAAGATGAGTGGGCTGCATATCGTGCAGCATGCATTGCAAAGGAAACTCAGCTTCCGTGGACACATTTGCAGGATGGATAACAACGGGATGCTCAAACAATCCGGATTTATAGAATGATGGTCGGCGAAGAGACCAAGCAGAGAATGGCTAGACGACTACGGGGATTGGCGTGAGACGGATGAGCACAGGCTGAACTTCTTGGCACAGGGCAGAACCAATGGAGTGCGATCGACACCAAAGGACGATAAGCCAGCGGCCTTAACCCTTTAACAGCGAGAGGGTTTAGTTTTCCATACATTTTAGTGCACACTTTAACGATGAAAACGAGAAAAAGAAAAATCTGCTGTAATGTACTGTAAGTATCATTACTATAGAGCAGGTATATATATATATAATATATATATATATATATATATGTATGAAAAGGCTAGACGACTATTACATTATAATGTGGCCAGAGGCACGATTTAGAGTAGTTTTTCACAGTTTTATGAGGAATTCAAAAGAAATCTTATACATACACAGGCGCAGGGATCAGAGCTAAGGGACGCTCGAAAAGAGAGGAAGGAGGTGTGACCCAACTGTGGACAAGGGAGTGGGATAATGCCCATTGCGGACATCAGCGTCTAAATTTGGTACACATTTCTGTAAAGCCTGCGCCTTCAACACAAAATCCAGACAGTCTGCACTGCATTTCATCTTAGCTAGAATCTCTTTGCAGGATGCGACAATATCAGAGCATCCCACCCAAGTACCACAGTTAGTGCTCCGGGATCATTTTTTCAGAACGTCCTTTATGGATGACCCAATAAAAAACAATATGGAAAACATCAGTCTCCCAAGTTAAGGGGCACGCGTCCATTATGACCGGATAATGGACGCATTTCTACATCTTCACGCGTTGCATTTACTCGAGGTAATGTAAGGTAATGTCCCGCTTACCTTAGTCATGTTATTTTACACACGTTTGGTCTTAAGGCTGAAATATCTCTCTTGAAATAAAAGAAAAAACTACTAGTGTGTACTCCGAACAGGAGTAGGCCTACTTAGGTCTCTACGTTTACTGAGGAGTTGTCTCGCGTCCCAGGATTTAGCTTAAAGTTCAAGGTGAACCAGTTGGGTATCTTCCTGTAGGGTGAAAGCATAGGCCACGCGACCTGCAATATTTTATTCCACAGGGTTAATATCTGAACAGTGGGAATCCACCGATACCTGATACGGTATTGGGTTGACCCAATCTCGTCTGATGTCATGAGCCCAAAATTATTTCTTGCAAATGCTCTGTTGCGAAATGAAGAGTTGTGCGCTTATGGACCGGTATCAACACAGCCACAGGTGGGGTAGATGTACTTTTTTTACCGGCCTTCGCTGATATGTTAGAAATCTTTCCTTCTGAAAAATATCTTAAAAGGCGTTGCATTTTCACGGGCTCCTGCGCGTGTCGACAGTTTAACCTAATCTAACAGTCAAGTCTGCTTACTTTTAACCTTTGGTTCACCGGGTTGACAGCTGTTCTGCTTAAAGATCTTGAATCATTCTATGCTGTTGGCTGCATAAACTCTCGATAGCCTATACATATCACTGGTTGTATGGCCCTATGCATGGCCGTATATATAATCACCAAGTCGCAGCAGTCAGGAACGAAATTCAACGATATTTGAACTCGCTCTCCAGATAATCAGTTTCATCCCTCATTGTGCGTATGTGCTACTTAGCGGAGAGCTTTACGACTCCCCAGAAACTGGAGTGCTTCATGGAAACGACAGAGATCTGCTCGCCCTCCATGTGAAGACTCTTGATCCAGACCTTCTGGCCCTTACGCAGATGTACGGCTAAACCGGTGTGACATGTCTTACGCTGGACGTTTTCTCTGGCGCTCAACGTCGGGTTGACGTAATCTACGCCCGTCAGGCATCGAGCCACTTGGTCGTTGTCCACCATTATGGCAAAGGCCTCGAGGGCGGATACCGTCTCGTAAGTCACCTAAAACGTAGTTCATCACCTTAGATCATCTGGCTACCACCACTACCACCACCACCACCATCACCACCACCACCATCACCACCACCACCACCACCACGACTACAACTGCTACTACTACCACTACCACTATCATTACCACCACCACTACATCTACTACTACTACTACCACTACCACTACTACTACTACTGCAAACTACTACTACAACTACTACTACAATTACTGCTATTATTATTATTATTATTATTATTATTATTATTATTATTATTATTATTATTATTATTATTATTACTAATAAGAACTTATTACTATTAATAACCTAGGGCCTAGGCCTTATTACTCCCTGCGAGTGCGGACGTCCACAAAGGGATGGGCAGGATAATGCCAAATGCAGACAAATACGAACAAGGGAGGGATCCAAGGAAGAATATTTTATCCGATGTCTTCTATGGACGACTTCTAAGGGGAGTGCTATTGGAGAGGTATTTTCGTCCTCTGCAGTTTGCTCTCTGTGGCAACACTACTAAAGAGTAAACCAATTGGCAGTCAATAATCGTGGCCCATAGTTCAAAAGGTAATGTGCACTTGAAAATTATCATTATTATTATTTATATCATTATTATTATTATTATTATTATTATTATTATTATTATTATTATTATTATTATTATTATTATTATTATTATTATTATTATTATTATTATTATTTATATCATTATTGCGCGTTTATTAAGAGCCACTATCTATTGACCAAGCATCAATCGATGGCGCTGAACAATTGTGAGCTAAGGAGTGCGGGTTAAGGAGTCCCTCAAAAGGCTCTACATAAAAATCGTCTCAGGAGAGGTTCGACAGTACTCTCCGCAAATGGCAAAGTCTGCAAAGTTTTGGATAAAACCAAACAGAATACACTTTTTACAGTACAATACAGTAGAGTACTATACAATACAATATAATACATGTACAATATAATACATGTACAATATAATACAGTGTGATACAATAAAGTACAATACCTGTCCATAGATGTAATGTACTCCGTCGGCTGGTATTTCGAGTTGTCCACTGAGGTCATTGTATAATCGATGGTGTGAGGCATTGACCCAGGAAGATGGCTTCCACCCAGTCAAAGATAGACAATCTACAAACGTATTACTTTACAGATGATTTATGTAGCGGTCAGTTCGAACATCTTACACGTACACGCATGCAGTGCCATACATGATGCACCATACATGATATACCATACATAATATACCATACATTATATATACCGTACATGATAGACCATACATGACGCATCAGACATGATATACCATACATGATATACCGTACATGATACACCATACGTGATACCACATACATGATACACCATACATGATACACCATACATGATATATCATACATGATATACCATACATGACCCCATACATGATATACTATACATGATACACCATACATGATACACCAAACATGATATATCATACAAGATATACCATACATGATATACCATACATGATACATCATATATGATATACCATACATGATACACCATACATGATACACCCGACATGATATGCCAAACATGATACACCATACAAGATATACAATGCATGACACAGGCCATTGTACACTATGAAATTATTCACACACTGATCCTATCTAGCAATGGCATAACTTTGCCCCCAGAAATTGATGGTGACCAATCCTCCCCAAAACAACTTTTAAAATGCATGAAGTCACCAATTTATGCAACATGAAACAACAAGTAAATAAGTAAGCTAGCGTGAAGGCATCTACACCGCCGTTAATTGCCATTGCTAACGCGGTCATGTTGCAGACACTTTTCAGCAAAGCCAAGAAGTGGTGATGACAGTCACCACCACATTTCAAAGTGGTTGTGACAATCAACACCCTTTTTAAATTGGCGGTGACAGGGCACTACGGTCACAGCACAAGTTACATACGTCTATGCTATCCCACCAACTGTGTTGCCTCGAGTAGTATTGTTGTAAAGCATCGATGGCTATAACTAGTTATTGGCAATAACTATTATGATTATTTATGCAATATTGGTGCTGTAATATTAGCTGCAATTCAACTACATAGGTCAGGGATGGCGAACCTATGGCACGCGTGCCCAAAGTGGCACGCATTCAAATTAGATGGGCACGCGGAATTCATAGAGTCCCCCAAAAATTCAAACTTAGAAATACAAAATCCCTGTAGGAATCCACAAATGAATTAAAGTCGTTATTTTAAAGGTCGTTTTTGAATGGTGTTAAAATAAAGTCGTTCAAAAAAGGACTTTGTTTAACACCATTCAAAAACGATCTTTAAAATAACGACTTCAATTCATTTTTTTTTACACTTTAATAACTAAACCTAGGCCTATAATGAGAAAAATAGTTATATAGGCCTACTGTGCAATATTCCAAAGGGCACGCGACGGTACTTTTTTAAATGATTTAGCAGCATTTTGGCACGCACCTTACAAAAGGTTCGCCACCCCTGACATAGGTCATAGTACAACTCTCTCTCTCTCTGTACTCTCATTGGTACAGCCTAAGCTAGCAGAATTTATGGTCTAAATAGAAACAGGTTGAGAGGTCCATATAAGATGTATATACATGTATATGACTTGTATTGTATATGTATATACTACGGCCTATATATAAATGGACATGGACATGAAAAGTGTATATATATGTATAGGTATATATATATATATATATATATATATATATATATATATATATATATATATATATATATATATATATGCAATGCCATACATGATGCGTCATACATAATATACCATACATTATATATACCACACATGATACACCATACATGACACACCAGACATGATATACCATACATGATATACCGTACACATCATGCACGTATATAGTATATATGGCTTCGCTTACTCGTCATTTTACAGGCGACGGGTTGTTCGGTTTCGAAACTGAAAGCGAATTCCTTTTCTGAAAGAGACAGATATCGGAAAATGGTGATTTACAATAATCTGCAAGACAAAGTGGTAAAGATAGACTACAATCGCAGTCTGTCTGTTTGTCTGTTTGGCTATCCCTCCGTCCCTCCGTCCGTCCGTCCCTCCGTCCGTCCCTCCCTCTCTCCCTCCCTCCGTCCCTTCCTCCTCTGTCTGTCTCTCTGTCTGTCTTTCTCTCTGTCTCTGTCTCTCTGAAGTGTAATTGAAAGTTTCAACATTTTGCTCTCTTTCTTTCTTTCTTTCTTTCTTTCTTTCTGTCTTTCTTTCTTTCTTTCTTTCTTTCTTTCTTTCTTTCTGTCTATCGTTTTCCTTATGTCTTTCTGTATTAATATTACCTCGACGTAACAGCAATAAAGCTAACCTAGCTTATTTAATCAGGTTCAGTTTCATAGATTCAATCCTTTGAAAGAGACCTCAGGGTAGAAGTCTAATGACTGGTGGAAATTCGTCTCAACGGGTGATGGTTTTCTAACCACTATGGTTGAAGTTCCCACTTAATCACTTACTAACAGTACCTAACTGTCCTACTGACCTAGTGATCGAAATTTTCACCTCAGCACACCAGGTTCAAATCTCCAACTATGATTCATAGCATGTGATATCGACAAGGAGTGCATTGTCGAGTCTGCTAGATTGAATTAGATTTGGTAAGGTATGTTAGGTCTGCAGGATGGGTCGGATTAGGCTAGAATTTGGATTGGATTTGATTGACTTAGAGTGAATTGTACTTAACTCAAATCAACTGGACTGGATAGGATTATATGATATTACCTAAGGTCAGAGTAGAATAGCAGAGATTAAATTAGATTAGGTTAGATTATATTAGGTTAGGTTAGATTATATTAGGTTAGGTTAGATTAGATTAAACTAGACTAGAATAGACTAGACTAGAATAGACTAGACTAGATTACGTTAGGTTAGGTTAGAGACTCACGAGCTTTCTGCTTCTCCTTCTTTGGGTTCTTTTTGTTTGCGGGGCTTCTTTTCCGTCGCCATGGTGACGATACGGACGATGATGATGACGACGACTTTGATAATAACAACGACGACGATGATGATGAGGATGACAACGGCTGCGCGAAAGATGGTGATGAAAGTATGGATGCTGGTCCATCTCTCTGTTCTTCCTCTGAATCCAAAGCATCACTCCTTGCAGCAGGACTCTACACAGACAAAGAGAGAGAGAGAGAGATCTATATAGCTACACAAGAAGACAAAAATGTAGACTCAGAAAGGCACGTGGACAGAATGACACGTTGAAAGATATTGACACGGACTTGTGTAGATATATGGACCATACAGGCAGGCAGTAAAGAATTGGAAACACTATATAATGGAAATGCACAAAACCACATAGGAAGATAAGCAAAGGAGGGACAAGCAACAACCAGACAAACATGCAGACATAGACATAGACATAGGCAGACATAGACATGCAGACAAAGACATAGGCCTAATGTAATGTAAAGCTACAGAATTTCTTCACGCCTCACACTAACTACGTCAGGGAGAACAGCCAAATCGTCGGCTCTATATCAACTTAAGTTTTCAAGAGCCGTGCATGGTATAGTCAGTGTCGGTGCCAGGTCAGGGAGAATTTTAGATGGGGTTAAGCAGAGGCAGACATGGTGATGCCAAAGTGGAAAGGATGTTGCTACGATAGCGATGATGGAAAAAGAGGACACAGGATATGAGTTCTAAAAGTCCAGTCTTCTATCTGGAGTTAAACGTCCTAGAGCAGAGGGAAAGGTTAATATGTTACGGCGCCATATAAATTATTATTATTTATTATTATTATGGAGAATAATTGGATTGGTCAGGTCTTTCCGGAGTTCGTTCCTAAGAGCTGTTTCGGTGTAGATGAGGATTGGTCGCAGAAGTTGAGGAAAGAAGAATACTGGGGGCAGAGACAGAGATATAGGAGGAGGAACATGTAGAATTCGGTATTTGAACAGTGAGCAGCTGACGAATGCTGGAAGGTTGAGAAGTTCTGGAAGGCTTTATAGGTACACACAGAGGCGTCTATCCCCCCTAGGTCATTGGAGCAAAGTCCCTTTTCCCCCTCTTCTTCCCCCTCCCCGTTCCTCCCCCCCCTAAAATGGTGGCACATTTGCTCCAAGGTTTCTATGGTGTAGACGCCTCTGGGTACACATGAGAGACAGCGCAATCTGCCGAAAGCCACAATGGCAGAAAACAGACAGGAATACAAAAGGTGATAGACAAAAAGACCGACAGACGTGCAAATAGCGGGACAGACAAAGACACACACAGACTCAACCTAAAATAAGCTGATGCCTTCTCTTAGGCTTTGAGTTTACGATAACGATTACAAAGTACACCCCATCACTTACCTGGCGTGGACTTGCCTCTGCTTCCGATGACCATCCAGGGTTCGCCACTCCGTCTTGCAACAACGCGTTGCATCGCTGGACCTGCAATTCAACCACCCGCACTTTGAGTTTCAGCCGTTCCGTTTCCAGACGCAAGATGGCCGTCTGGTGCAACAGGAAGCAGAAAGTCCCCGAAACAATCAGAGTCAACAGAACCAGAATTCCAACGCAGGTCAACCGATCCAACGGCGAATTTCGTCGGCTGTCGGCCACAAAGCCATCTACTCCTAGAGGACCATTGCTCTCGCCCTCCTTCAGAATAGGAATCTTTGTCCACTTCGAATCCAGTGTCCACCCGTCCACTGCCATCTCCGCTGCATAAATGAATCCCTCCTCCGCTCTGCACTGCCCAGTGGAATAGTGGAGGCGACCACAGCACGCAGTGCACCGGATTCGGTTTCGAAACGAGACCTAATATGGCCGCTCTTCGTTTACGAAATGTTCTACCAGAAAGCGATGTGTACAGCCTAAACACAAGCGCTGAAGACCCTCGCGACTGTTTACCAACTAGAACGCCTCTAAGGACACAGCTAGGCCTACTCTAGCGTACATAGCACTCGAACGCGTGTCAATATCTTGCAACGTAATGCGAGTCTTCTATTTCAAGACCCGCTAGCAAAATCCAAGAGTGTACTTGTGAAAGTCAGTGGTTTACTTAGTCCCTCCTGTATCTTAAAAACTGAAACTAACTGATGATGAATGGTAGCAACGAGTGTTATGATTTCCAAAACAGTTTGTTTATTTTACAACCATTATACGTAACCACGATACGTTGCCTGCGGTGGCCTGCGAAGGTATATAATTATTACAATCTTATTAATGGCTATTAACACCGAGTAACACTTTCTACGTGGGCTTGGCAATTTCGGCAGCTTAATCAACGTCAACTTCCAGGTTTTTAAACAAGGTTTTACATACAGAAACTCTCATCGTTAGATACAGATCTGTATGTATATTTGTATCCATCCTAAAGAGATATATATATATATGTATTTATGTAGCTCCCTCCTGCATCTGTATATATATATATACAGAGCACTCCTTATAACTGGACTGAAACACGCGTAGATATCTAGGTCAGCATACTGGAATAGATATAGCAATAGAAGGAGTGCCTAAAATACTCAGGAATGTCTACTGCACACTCTTCCTCAAACTGTCGAACTGTACTTGAACTGGTAAGTAAAATTTAAGTTATAACGAATGCAGTAGTGTGTAATCTCAGGAATTCTGACTGCACACTCCAGACAAGTCAGCTGCACCCTGGACTCGACAATGTCAACTGCGCACTTCGTGTCCGAAAACACTATTTCTGGCTCTGAATATAGGAGCATATGTTACAATATATGTATATGTGATTATATCACATGTATAGGCCCTATGCGAATCCAAAGGTCTGTACATGTATATAAATATACATAGGACCTATTCTGATATTTATATACATGTAAATATATAAATATTATATAAACGTTTAGTATTATATCTAAGTCCACGCTCGGTAAACAGGAAGTGACTTGGACTCGCCTCTATACAGGATTCATTAATTATACGGCTTGCTCAGTTGGTGTGTAAAACGAGGCCCGAGCACGCGTGATACCAAGCCTCGACTGATATATATATATATACATGTATATATATATGTATATATATATATATATATAAGCCCAAGCCTATGGAGCTACATGGGACCGTAACAGGTGAGCTGGAGGTGCATGACTATCTCTGTTGTATTGTACAATGAACCAGAGTCCTGGCGAATGCGTACCGACAATTGACAATGGGTTTTAGACATCTGGTGTTCTGCGCCTATAGCTTTCAAGTAGAGCAGGTGTTCTTTCGAATTTACGAATAATATTCAGATACCTATAGGTGTGCCACTGTCCGATTCGTCCTAGTATACAAGCATACAATTTTATCAAATGACGTACGAAAACTTTGAGCAATTGAAAACGTCTGAAGTAATCCAATTGGAGCGCTATTAGCCGTACTTAAGAATCGTCAACCAAGTTTATAATATGCATAGAAAACCAGTGATGCTGTCTCCGCTCTACATGGCCAATTGGTCATGTTATCACTGCAAGTCTAGGCGAAATAGGCGAGGGATTAAATAGAATCGTAGACTTTGGTCGAAGAGAAATGAGGCACATCCGGGTATCTGAATCGTAATCACAGTTTTATTGCAAACTTGATAGTTAAGCGCAGTGCGACAGGTCATTAACAAACGCTGCGTCAAGTCAAAGGCGTTGTTACCCCGAGATATCCCGTATCCACGTAAATTAATCAATCCGTACTTCCTATAGTATTGATTATTTTACGGGGCAGTCTTGAAATACACGAAATTAACAAGTTCAGTACGATGCTCAGTGACAAGTTCTGGAACTCAGAACATCGTGTCTATCATACTAGTTCATATATCATGTTAGTTTATATATCATGCCAATTTAAACATAATGTTATTTATATATTATGTTAATTTATGCACTGTGTCAGTTTATGTAATTATGTTAATATATATTTGCTGTTTCATGTACTTATTACTTGTAATAAACAAACCATAATGATTATATCAATTTATTTGGTAACATGTGGACAATTTATACGTATGTATGTATGTATGTATGTATGTATGTATGTATGTATGTATGTATGTATGTATGTATGTATGTATGTATGTGTGAGTTGTGTGACATTCTATGTATGTTTACATGTACGTCTGCTTGTAGTGTATGTAGGCCTATATATGTGGAGTGAGACAACGAGAGAGAGAGTGTGTGTGTGTGTGAGAGAGAGAGAGAGAGAGAGAGAGAGAGAGAGAGAGAGAGAGAGAGAGAGAGAGAGAGAGAGATTGAGATTGATTTAAAAACTAGTGAGTCGACTTGTGAATAGTCGAGTGGGCTTCAGCCTAAAGCACTCGAGAAAGGGGAAAACCGAAGCCCCAACAGTGCATGCTTTAACAAAGACAGCAATGCGGATGTGGTGGTTCCAAATACCTGACCAATTCATGTGTTGCCCTATTTGCTCCAACCTTGGTCAGTAAAGAGGCAATCGACGGTCTTCCCTCCTCTGTGAAAGCTATAATCTCATGAACATAGTGCTTGACTGATATATGAAGGTCTTGTCTGCTGTTCTGATCGCTGGGTTGGTGAATAGACGTCTTTGTTACTACCATGTCTTCGTTCAACTGTTGATCGACTTCAACCGATAAGACAGCCCCCTAGCGGCAGAGGCGGCGATCTTGTTCGACAGCCTGGGGAACATTTTTGAACTGGGTCAACATGTACAGCGCGAAAAAAAATTGACCTTTTTTTTGCACGAAATATGCGTTGAAAAAGCAAGGGGCAGGCATTTTGTAACGGCAGGTAGGTATATATATTTTTGTCACATGCAAACTAATTCAAATCTAAAGTTAATTGATTTTGATTAGTTAGTAACATAGTGCGAAGCAATGTAAACAGAATAATAATAAACAAAACTCATTAGTTTTTGTTCGTTGTTGGTGGCAACGTGTTGACGTGTCAGCTGCCTGGTCTCAGTGGTCAGGTTTCCAATTGGCAATTATTTAAAAAAATAGCAATCAAAAAGTTTCTTTAAAAATCGTATTGTATGCTGTGTCCTCTCACTGTAAAAGGTGGAGGGACTTGTCCCACTCATTTCCCGCCTTCCAACCCGTATATATATATATATGTATATATATATATAATCTGTTCTTTAATTAAGCGCCTGCAAACGCACTGCGCTGTTCAGTGAACATACAATCATAATATAGTAGAAACGGCAGCCACGCAGGGCGCCTCACATACATGTATACAGTAGAAGCACATGATAACAGTTTCACAGGAGTCGAATATAACTGTTTAAGCGACAGCCACACGGTGCCACTCAAGGCCTACTATTCATTTAACCACCGCTGCCACCTAGCGAGTGGAAGGCTGAATAAACCTTACGGGGTTTACTGGGTTCGATCTTGGTACCTTCAGCTCTTCACGCCAGTGTGTTATCTATTACTCTACGGACCCCCGTATATATTTCCATGTACGTATATTTGTATGTATGTATAATTGTGAGGAGATAGTAGTTTATTCCAGACAGAAGTTCCGATACATTTAACCCATTAGTGCCTAATGTTCCACAAGTGGAACATTCCACTAAAAGTGGTGGCAACGACCTGTACTTTGTTTTTTGCTGTTGTATGCTACATTATATTATTGGTCTATGTTGGTGTTTATAGTTTCATCGATGGTTTACCAAGTTGAGCGATAAATAAGTGTTTTCTCAAATTGTGTAAGTATGTAAACGTTCAGTTATAAAATGTCATTTGTTTCAATCGCCAGAAAAACGAGGTAAGCTATCCACAACTGTTAGATTTGTTGTAATTTGATGTTTCCTGTTTTATGAGCACTCTCCGTTCAGCATATAATGATTTACAATCACTGGTTTTATATAAACACCGCATGTCTGACATGTTCCACTTGTGGAACATTGGGCACTAGCAATACCTTGGCTGTAAACACAGTTACAGTATAGCCTGCCTGCTAACGTACCAGTCCATGCTGACTTGCAGCTAAATATATATTTTGAAGTGAGCAAGTATAAAGTATAGAAATGGATATGTAGCACAGTTGCTGTACTATTTGCAGATTGCTGTCAGTAAATGAAGTTCTCGATCAGCTGGAGCGAGAAAACTTTTTCAACACCGACGTTTTCATACTGCCACCAGAAAATGGCGAAAGTGACGGTGATAGCGAGAACAGCGATGATGAACAATCTCTAGCCAGATCATTTGCTGACCACCTCACACCTCAGATATTGAAGGGTGAAGGATGTGTGGCATTCACCGATGAAAGGGGCAGTCATGTGCTTGAAAGCCAAAACAATGAGGATGCACCTGTTATGCCGGATACTTCGGGTGATCGGCAGTCGACTAATGGAGAGCAGCCAGCACGAGTTGTGACTGCTAGAGTCATTTTGCCAGAAGGAAGAAAAACGAGGCAGCTGAAGCAAAAAAACCGTTACCCAAACGACCTAAGCCAGCGTATGAACAACACACGGAAGCTACCCTGCGAGCAGAGTCGATAATTACAGGTGAAGCAGCTGTAGTTCATGACAGCAATTTACCGCGAATCTGGAAAAACTTAGGGTGGATGAGAGCATGATACCTTATTACGGATACCATGGGTGTAAGCAGCATATCCACGGTAAGCTTCAAAATGTGGAGTCTGAATGCATCAACTGATGGATACTGCTGTCAACTCGAGCCATACCAGGGTGCAGGTTCAGGGATTAAAATTTTGCAGCTTGGGCTTGGTGGATCTGTCATACTTGATCTGGTTTCAAAGCTGCCTGAGGATCTACATTACCATATCTATGCAGATAATTTCTTCTCATCGCTGAATTTAGTCGACCACCTCACTCAATCATCTATTGGCTAAACTGGCACAATTCGGGAGAACCGGACCCAGAAATGTCCTGTGATGGCAACCAAAGAGTTGGCCGAGAAGAAACGCGGGGAATTTGATTTTCGCCAGGATGCAGCAAACAATTTTATCCTAGCCAAGTGGAATGACAATGCCGTTGTGAGTGTCATCAGTAACTGCCACGGCATTGAACCACTCCGAAGTGCAACACGGTGGTCGGCAAAGGACAAGAAGCGTTTGACTGTTACAATTCCGGATGCAGTGCACCAGTACAACCGCTTTATGGGGGGCACTGACTTGATGGACAGGAACATATCAAACTATCGTATTACTATTAGATTGAAGAAGTGGTGGTGGTCGGTATTCAGCTTCCTGTTGTCATCGTCAGTCGCCAATGCTTGGTACATCCATCGGCTAATCAAAGCTGAGAAGTTGGACTTACTCAGCTTCACTCGACAGATCGCAATTAGTAACCTCCTGAATTACTCAAAACGACCAGAGATAGGCCGACCATCAATGGTGTCAAAGCATGTCATGCGTAGAGTTGTGCCGGATGAAGTTCGCACATCAACTGGACATTACCCGGTCAGCAGCAGCCAGAACCGCTGCAGAGTGTGCCAGAAGAACACGAAGCGTGGCTGCAGTGAATGTCGCATCAATTTGCATGACACTTGCTTCATGATTTTCCATAGCAATTAGACCTATAGCTTGTTACAGTCATGACATAGCTATGAAAACAGTGTAGTTATTATTGAACATCTATTATATACTCTGTTGTGATCATAATTTTTTTTATCAATGCGATGTTGAAGTTGCATATAACAAATAATGGGTATTGCATGTGCCCAATGTTCCACAAGTGGAACATGATTTCAAAACCATATTAGGACAAAACTGCAGCAACCCATTCAAAACTGAAGCTCTTTTTCGTGTTCTGGCATGGGATTTTACCTTAAATTGTGTTTGAGATCCCCAAAAAAGTTGGGCATTAATGGGTTAATTCAAACTAAGCGTATGCTAGTTTCCGGCAGTATTTCCGTGATAATTTCCTCGTGGTCTGGTGTAATTGGTATCCAGAATTACTTACGAAATGATCAGAAAAGTAGGCTATATATGACAACCACGTTTAAGATATTCATAATCGTAATCGTAATCTCCAAACTTCTAAAGCGCCATTCGAAGGCCAAGCGCAGAGCACCAGCCTATTCACGAACGCTGCGTCAAATCAGAGGTTTTTCCAAAGAGTAGTCTAAGGAAGGTCCGAGTCCGGTTACCATGGGAGAGGGGCAGATCAAGAGAGGAGGCAGAGCAGCTGTTAAGGCCAGAGGCGCGTTTACCGAAAACGGGGCCCTAGGCGTAAACATTTTTGGGGCCCTTCTGAACTTCTAGCAGTGGCGTCACGAAGGGGTGCGGGGGGTGCGGACCGCACCGGGTGACACTCTCAGAGGGGGGTGACACCCAACATGAGAAAATGATGAAATATTTGCAAGATGAGAAATTCCTAAAAAAGGTCATCAAATTTTGGGAGACGAATCCCTAAAAAAAGGTCATCACATTTGTTTAGGGTGACACCATGACTTACCGCACCGGGTGACACCAGCCCTAGTGACGCCACTGCTTCTAGACAAAGTCTGATACTCTGGTGGTGCTTAGCCTATCATGTGCTGCTGTGCAAAAACCGGCGAAGTTGAACTTGAAGCCGTTTTTGTAAAAACATACGCGATTTTCTATAGCGAGCGTATGGCCTCGAACCTGCTCATTTTTCAATGAATTGATCGGGTGAGATCCTTCACCACCGCTGCTCGTTTGAATGGGTGCCACGCCATTTAACCACCGAATACCCAAGGGGGGGTCCGACCGGACCCAGACCCGCTTTTCCACGGATAACTTTAGAACGGCTGTGAAATTGTAAAAATGGTTTCAGGACATCCTAAAGCCATCAGTTTGGCTTTGTATGCTATATTTTGCCTGATTATTCTCACACCCTGTACCCCACAACCACAGCGTATACAAAGGACGCCGCAAGATGTGCGGCTGATGGTCATACTGGCACATGGTTTACCAGCCCAGAAATAAATTGGTCAACACAATTATTAGGCATCGTTGGAGGGCGAATTCAACGCTGAGTGTAATACAGTTTGATCTACTGTAGCGTCTGCTGCCTATTCGAGGTTATACAGGCCAAAGCTATATCCGTACAATTGAAAACCTGTTAAATATCCCGACATTGTAAAACAATACAAATGAGTATTCAAGTTCAAATAAAGTTTTACCAGGTGGCGCTACTGTGAAATACCATACATCAGTCGATTGCAAATTCAATTTGGATTATAATAAGCCAAATCCCGTTACAATACTCCAATCCCTTTCTCAAGATATTACAATGAAAACACAGGGGTTCCGTCGGACCCTCTCTTGGGCATTCGTGTACCAAAAAATACATTGGGCACTCGAGGGTTAAGGTCCCCGTGTACGGACCGTACTAGCCCGAGATTGAAATGTCTGAAAGAAGCCACATTCAGGAAGCGAACCGCGATCCACATGCTCTCTAGCACAGAGGCTCATGAGACGCTCTTACCGATGTAGCTAACTGTGAGTGTTATTGACACGGTCACTGTAATTACGATTAGTTATAGAAGCTATTCTTAAGGAACGTGAAGTTATTTGATCTATTGATTTTAGTAATTACAATAATATACTTTTATGCGAATGCTAAACTGTAACAAATAGAAAATAGGTTATGTTTAAGATAATTCACAATTCACAATTGTTACTTTTTATAACTGAAAATATTTTCCTTCGTTTGGGGGCCCCTGAGATTTGGGGCCCTAGGCGCGCGCCTAGTGCGCCTACAGGTAAACGCGCCTCTGGCGGGTGTCGATTAGGGCGAGAAGAATTGGAGGGCGGAGGTTCGGATGAGTCAGAGTAGGAGTTCTGTAAAAGGTGAGACCAGTTTGAGTGGAAAGCCCAGAGGTGATAGATAGAGGAGCAGGAGGAGGAGGATGGAAGACGGGTTGGAATCATGATGGATGAACCGAGAACCTGAGGAACTCAGAGGGGAGATCATTCCAGAGACGTGGTGCTGCGTTGGATATGGTTCGGTAGGAGAACTTGAGATGAGTAGTGACCGGGGGCCTAGAGAGACTGAGATAGGAAGAGGAGCGGATGGAGCGGGTTGCCTGGATGGTGAAGAGATCACGGAGATACTTGGGCTGGGAATACTGCAGGGAGTTGTATGTTAGTAATAGGACTTTGAAGTGGGTTCGCTCTGGGATTTTAACCAGTGGAATGATTTAAGGATTTGACTGATAATTATGATGTTTGGGCGTTCTAGTGACAGCTCTGGCTAGTGAGTTTTGGATAAATTGTAGACGCTTGATTTTGGTGGATTCAAGTTTGAGGAAGAGGGAATTGCAGTAATCAAGTTTTGAATGAACAATGGAGGTAGCAATGGTGGAAGCAGTTTTAAGGTCGAGCATGGGCCGGATGCGTCGGAGATCACGAATGTGCATGAAGCAGGAGCGCGCGAGGTTGGAGGTGTGGTTAGAGAAAGAGAAATGAGGATCAAAAGTAATACCAAGATTACGGACAGGAGAGTCGGAGGTGAAGGTAAGAGACAAAGAGTTTGTCAATTGGAAGGGTCAGGGATTTTCTTGATTTGGTCAGGAAGGCCTAGGATGAATGAATGAATTCTGATTCCGAAGGGTTAAGGCAGGAGATTGGGCGACATCCATTGAGAGATTTGGTTAACCACGTTGAGTAATTGTGTGGTGGAGGTGGAAGAAAAGAGCTTAGGGTGAAGGATATGAAGAGTTGGGTGTTACCTGCGTAGAGATGGTGGTCAACAGAGGAGGATTTTATGAGATGGTTTAAAGGTGTGGTAAGCTTATAAAGGTTGAGGAGGAGTGGAAGTCAATGTTGAACTTCAAATCTCCTCTGCGTAATCCGTTGTATTTTAACAAAATAATATCATAATAAGTAATCTTACCTTGGACAGAAATTCGAAACAATCCGCTCAATATCCTTGTCTTTGTCGCAAACTCCATACAACGCATAGTAAAGAGTCTCAAAAGCTCCGATGACATCAGCAAAATTTCCGTGAGTTTCCGTCAGCCGAATAAGATCAGCCAAGTTTGTCAGCGGTAATTCCAGACTTGTTCTCGAAGCTTTACCGCTTAACCATCTTGACGGTTGCAGTCAACGGGGATTTCCTTAGCTCATAAAGTTTCCATGCCTAGTTCTCTATTTATGCTCCACATAAATCTTTACTTGACGAATAGTTACATATGTTACAGCACTTGAAGTAGATTGCTGAGAAAGCTAATGGAAATATGTCAAAGCAGACTATTAATATTATTACTATTTATTTATTATTACCATTTATTATGCTTCACTATCTAATTACCAAGCATCAATCGATGGCGCTGAGCAATTGTGAGTGCAAGGATTTGCTTAATGTCCCTACACAGTAACCGTCTCGGAGAGGTTTGAATACATACTCTCCACGTTACAAGGCAAGCACTCAACCATTAACTACCTTGTTCCACGTGGTATCTCTAACAGACGACGCAAAACTCTGGAATAAATGACACAAGTGAACAATTTTCTGAACCTCTTAAAACCCATGTTGCAATATGTTGTACTGTGTCAAGTCACGTACACTTATATCGGAAACTTAAATGGCGTGACACCCATTCAAACGGGCAGCGGTTATGAAGGATCTCACCCGGTCAGTTCATTGGGTTCCGGTCCACTATATTCCGGGGGTCCGCTATTCCGGGGATCGGCCGGAATATACATACATACAACATACATACATGCATAGATACATAGGCCTACATACATACATGCATACATACATGTATGTATGTATACATACATTCATACATACATGCATGTATGCATACATACATACACGCATACATTCATACATGCATGCATGGATGTATGTATGCACGTATGTATGCATGTATGTATATATCTATGCATGTATGTATGTTGTATGTATGTATATTTCGGCGGATCCCCGGAATAACGGACCCCGGAATAGCGGACCCCCGGAATAGCGGGCCGGTACCGTTCATTGAAAGATAAGCATGGTCGAGACCTTGCTGTCGTTTTATAAAACATGTTCATACTCTTAAAATTTATTGCAAATCGCTCCATAGCCACAGCTGTTCCGCCTCTCTGGAATAAAGTCGCGCAAGAATTACGATAATTATCTTATCCAACGTATACGAACTCACCAAAACCTCGTCTTCGATCTCTTTCCACATTTATTTCACTCAAAAACTGAAACCCTGCTCTTTCAGAAATCCTATTCTGATTCCTCCTCTTCCCCTTACCTTCCTTGCCGTTTCCATTCTAATTGCCTTAGCCGTCTGACTCTCTTGGATCTTGACCTTAAACAGATTTTTTATTCTACTTTCCTACCAATTTTGTTCGACTAAGAGCCTGTGAATAAGTTGGTACCCGCGACTCAATTTTTTTTAGTTTAAAGAAACTAATCCTCGGGAAATTGTGTGTAATTGTAATTAGCAACTTCTACAGCGCCCATGTGTAATGCAAAAGCATCAATCGATGGCACACCAATATTCCGCCGCCACCAAGTAAATTTTCAGAAAGTCAATATTCAGAAAAGTAAGCATGGAAACAATTATTGATGTAATCGGGAAGAAACTTATAATTACATATTCATATTTGCTTCATTCAAACCACAAGAACGAAGAGCTAATACTACACTCGGCTATTTCTAAGCGTTCTTATGGCCTATTAAGGAAACTGTGATGGTTTCCCCAAATCCCGAAGAACACCGCGGCTTCCGGTTCTCACAGGAAACGATCCGGTTTAAATTAAACTACATCCGGTTTACACAGCAACCCTTCGCGTAGAAATTTCTATAAAACAATGTTCATTCAAGATTAGGTAAAGTTAAAATCCGCATGGCCTCGGAACTCCTCGTTCGTTGGGACACGTGATCTTCAGTTCGGATATGGAGAGGCGTGGCCATCATAATTATGATTTATTCTTCCAGATTACGGAAAGCCGTCTGCATCTCTTCGAACAGCTCATCATAGTCCGCCTTAATCTTAGCCTCGCCGTCTTTCACAGGATCCTATAATCATACAATTTTACGTGTAGTTATAGTGTATTCGTAATCTTAATATCTGACAAGCTACTTAAAAGCGAGGCGCATGGCACCAGCGTATTCACGGGCGCTGAAAGAGCGAAAGAGATAGGTAGGTAAGTAGGAAGGTTATGTAGGTAGGTAGACAGGAAGGAAGGTAGACAAACAGATAGATAGATAGACAGACAGACAGACAGACACAGACAGACAGATATAGATAGATAGATAGATAGATAGATAGATAGATAGATAGATAGATAGGTAGGTAGGTAGGTAGGTAGGTAGGTAGGTAGGTAGGTAGGTAGGTAGGTAGGTAGGTAGGTAGGTAGGTAGGTAGGTAGGTAGGTAGGTAGGTAGGTAGGTAGGTAGGTAGGTAGGTAGGTAGGTAGGTAGGTAGGTAGGTAGGTAGGTAGATAGATAGATAGATAGATAGATAGATAGATAGATAGATAGATAGATAGATAGATAGATAGATAGATGATAGATAGACAGACAGAGAGATAGACAGACAGATAGACAGATAGATAGACAGATAGATAGACAGATAGATAGATAGATGTCCATCCATCCATCTATCTATCTATCTATCTATCTATCCGAAATGTCAGTTACATGGAAGCTACGTAGTACGTATAGCAATAATGACAATAATAGTAATAGTAATAATGTTATTGCTATTAATCATCAACATCATCACCAGCAGCATCAACATCATAGCCATTATCATTGGCAGAAACAGCAGTAGTAGTAATAGTAATTGTTGCAGTAGTATAGCATTAGTAGCAGTAGCAGTAGTAGTGTAGTATTCTAATGCCTGTGCAGTTTGTAATGACTACCTTGAACTTCATGCTGCTGAGCTTGTAGAGGATGTCATTCATGTGGTCACGGATCGTTGCCCAGGTGATCTTGTTGTCGTTCTGTGCCGTCGTCTCGACCGCGTGACGAGCCAGGTCGTAGAAGGTTATCATGTTACGCAACATCCCAACGGCCTTGTAGAATGGACAGAATCTGTTCGCATAACAATAAAAACGCAATCTCTAAAGTAACGAGACACTAGTTGTCTTATAGGCATAAACTGTCTGTTGTCAAAGCATATTCTGCCATCTGAACACCTTCTGAATTTGCAGCTCAAGTCTGGCTGTTTTTGAGCGAAGTCATCACCAGTCTTGTTGTCAAGACCTTAAACCTCAAGACCAAGACCAAGACCAAGACCTCGAACCTCAAGACCAAGACCAAAACCAAGACCTTGAACCTCAAGACCAAGACCAAGACCAAGACCTTGAACCTCAAGACCAAGACCAAGACCAAGACCTTGAACCTCAAGACCAAGACCAAGACCAAGACTTTGAAACTCAAGACCAAAACCGAGAACAATACCCAAAAATCACAGCCATATCCAGATTTCTATTCCTTACTAAAAAAAATTGTCAAGTCAGACTACTCGCTATTTTAATTAAAACACGATTCTTTTTTTATTCAAACAAAATAACTCTAAATGCAGACTGCAGAGAATTCCAAATTCGTATTTATAAAAGTCCTTCGTGCGAAATCTTATTCCATATGCCTGTTACATTTTAAAAAACCAATTCGCTCATAATTTTCTGACCAAGACGTGACCTTGGGGCCTCATAAAAATTCTGCCATGTGAAAATACGTTCTACAGTGCTGAATTCACTGGCACACAGAGCAGTTTTTCAAGTACCGGATGTAAATGTACAAATTGTGAGTCTGTTTTGTAATCATTCCATGGTAAATAACCGGAAGTCAAAATAAATGTCAAAAGCAACAGTAAAGCCTCACTCACACCGTGTAAATACTCCAGCAATTGTATTAGTAATCATTGGATAAATTATTAAAATCCTTGAGTTTTGTTAAATGACTATTCATGTTGACAGCCGGTCTTGGTCTTGGTCTTGCAAAACCAAGACCAAGACTTTGAGCCTCAAGACCAAGACCAAGACCAAGACCAAGACCTTGAACCTCAAGACCAAGACCAAGACCAAGACCTTGAACCTCAAGACCAAGACCAAGACCAAGACTTTTAAAAACGAACTCGAGTGCACTCGAGACCAAGACCTTGGTCTCGAGGACAACAAGACTGGTCATCACTGGTTAACTTCATGTGAAGGCGATAATCTTGTCAAGCTTGTTCGGCAGCCTCGATTGATGCTTCTGCTTTATTATTATTCAATACATGACATTGTGTTTGTCACTTATAGGGATGAACTGTGTAATGTCAAAGCACATTCTGCCACAAGAACACCTTCTAAAGCTATAGCTCCAGTCTGGCTGTTTTTTCATCACTGGTTATTTTCTTCTGTTGTCGGTCAGCATTTGAGACGAGTTTTTCCCTGGATGGGTTACACTGATGCATCCAGTACTCCGCTTTCCATACTTTCTCATCCTTAACGAAACCCAACATGGCAGCTCCTCAGCCTTCTCTCTGCCAACCGGACTCTGATCTTCCCTTGACGTCTTTGGACAAACTCTCTGACTTGACGCAGCGCTCGTGAATAAGCTGGTGCCCTGCGCTTAACTTTAGAGCAGCGCTTCAGAAATTTGGAAATGACGATTACTTACAAGGCGCTATACAAATGCTTTCATACAGTTTTACTTTACCTGTCGTATGATGTATAACCGTTCTGCTGGAGGTAGTCATCCTTCAGGAGCTTTGCCACTTCAAGCGTTATCTTATCGCCTTCCGCCAGAGATCCCTTTATGACACACAGACAAAACTTACTCGTAAGTTCTGACATTCATTAATTATTTAGTAGCAATAAAGCGCCGTTATAAACTTAAGCTTTCAGGAGAAATTAACCAATTGTTACTTCGCTCAAAAACAGCCAGACTGGAGCTATAGCTTTAGAAGGTGTTCAAATGGCAGAATATGCTTTGACATCAGACATTTTATGCCTATAAGCCAACTAGTATCGCACTGCTTTTGAGATTGTGTAATTCTTGTTATGGGTGAGCTTAAGGACTTGCAGGCCCCTACATTTGTTTCCTGTGTTTGTCCTATGAATTTGATTTAATACTGTGTGTGTTCTAATAAAAGACATTTGATTTGATTTGATTTGATTTGATTTGAAAAAGGACTTCATGAAAGCCACTACAAAGTAACCGTCTCATGGGAGCCTCGAACTCATACACTTAGCGATACAAGTCTAGCCGTCTAGCCAATCAGCTACCGTATGATACGAATAAAAAATACATTAGGCAACGGGTGCTCGACAGTGTAGTGGTAAGCGTGCTGGACTGTCAATCGAGAGGTCGGGGGTTCAAATCCTCGCCAGGGCAGAAATTTAGTTGTTTGAGATTTCTGCTCCACCTGTGCCCTAGCCAAATCAGTTATAATGAGTACACTGACCGTACACTGTTGGTGGGACAAAGAGACGGCGAGGGAAAGGACTGGCCAGCCGCCCTCATATGCTGAGGCTAAGAAAATGAAGTCGCTAACGCTTCATATCAATGGCTGCCTCATGACTAGCTTAAGGGACTGCTCTTCTCTTCTTCTAAGCAACTCACAGAAACCAAGAAAAACTGAAGAACTTAATAAAAGCACAACGGTATCAATGACTTTAATAGATTAATTTAATGATCTCTTGATTAATTAATTAATTAAATGATTGACATTAATAAATTATTTTCTCTGCAGGTCAGTTACCTTGCCGACGAGTTGCACGATTTCCGAAAGGTCTTCCTCTTCTTGCAGAATCTCACGACACTGAAATCGAAGAATAGTATGCAGTCTCCAATGACAATAAGCAGTTATTGAAAAGAGTATAGTTATTACACAGAGTATGCAGTTATTGCAAGGAGTATGCAGCTATTGCAAAGAGTATGTAGTTATTGCAAAGAGTATGCAGTTATTGCAAAGAGTATGCAGTTATTGCATTGCAAAGGGTATGCAGTTATTAAACTAACCAAATAAATCGGATGCAGAGAATCACTTCATTTTGGACTGATATTCCCACACGTATTCATAATCGTAAAGTCAAAATTTCTAAAGCGCTACTCTATAGCTAAGCGCAGGGCACACGCTTATTCACGAGCGCTGATGCAGACACACGCAGATAAAATGATGTAATACTGATCTGCCAATTTATGCTGCTCCCATAGGAAGACCGCCTACCTTTGTTCTGAGCGCAGTGAACTCTGGGAAATATTTGTCATAGTAGTCGTCGAGGGCTCGCATGTACTTGCTGTAGCTGATGAGCCAGTTGACGGAAGGAAAGTGCTTGCGCTGGGCCAGCTTCTTATCAAGGCCCCAGAACACCTGGACGATACCTAGGGTGGCCGACGTCACCGGGTCGGAAAAGTCACCGCCAGGGGGCGAAACTCTAGTCAACAAAACGCAGAATATTCAGATTTAAATTTCAAATTAAGCACATATCATTATTTAGAAATCAGTTTAACGTTACTATGTTACTGACCACTTCCGGATATTTGTCCTAGTCGTGTCGGGTAGGGTTGCCTGTCTGCTTGACTGTCAGTCTGCCTCTCTGTCTAGCTTCATGTGTGACAGCGCTCATGTCTGCCTCCTTAAATGCCTGCCTCTCTGTCTGCTTGCTTATCTATCTGCCTGTATCCCGTTGCTTATCTATCTGCCTGTATCCCGTTGCTTATCTATCTGCCTGTATCCCGTTGCTTATCTATCTGCCTGTATCCCGTTGCTTATCTATCTGCCTGTATCCCGACACACGCTACCTGCCTGTCTGCTCGCCTCTCTACCTACAATGCCCTCTATCTGACTGCATGCATAACTGCATCCCTCCCTCCCTCCCTCCCTCCCTACCTACCTACCTATCTACCTACCTACCTAGTACCCACCTTCATGTTTTTCTCAAACGACTGACCTTTTCAATTCGACCAGATTCTTGTAAGAGCCGCAGCACTAAGTAACTGGCTGTAGGAAACAGCCTTGTCATATTAAAAAGTTCAAGACCCATTAGACACTTACGTAGTTCCAACAGCCGACACTGCCTACCTGCACTTTTAGCTCTAAAAATAGGCCCTATACTTGTACAGTGCATTATTTCAGATCAGCAGAAACTTCGCCACTGTTCGTCCTCTGGTAGTGCCAGTCTCAAGCCTAAAGAAAGGAGGAGGGCGACGCTAATCATCTTTGTTATGACGTAACCATTTAAGATCAGCGCTGTTGTTGATCAGGCGCAATGTGAATGCGTCGCTGATCTGATTGATTGATTGATTGATTGATTGATTGATTGATTGATTGATTGATTGATTGATTGATTGATTGATTGATTGATTGATTGATTGATTGATTGATTGATTGATTGATTGATTGATTGATTGATTGATTGATTGATTGATTGATTGATTGATTGATTGATTGATTGATTGATTGATTGATTGATTGATTGATTGATTGATTGATTGATTGATTGATTGATTGATTGATTGATTGATTGATTGATTGATTGATTGATCGATCGATTGATTGATTCATTGACTGATTGATTGATTGATTGATTGATTGATTGATTGATTGATTGATTGATTGATTGATTGATTGATTGATTGATTGATTGATTGATTGATTGATTGATTGATTGATTGATTGATCGATTGATTGGATACTTACGCGCCTACGATGGTGACGCTGCCTTCCCGTTCAGGGTTTCCGATGCACATGACCCTTCCTGAGCGCTCGTAGAACGAGGCCAAGCGAGCACCCAGGTAGGCCGGATATCCGGAATCGGCGGGCATCTCAGCCAAACGACCGGAAATCTCGCGAAGAGCTTCCGCCCAACGAGAAGTGGAGTCGGCCATCATGGAGACGTTGTAGCCCATATCTCGGAAGTACTCGGAGATGGTGATTCCTAAGCACGAAGCGGACATAGCGATGTCCTTGATAATAGAGTTCACGGTAGATATAGATGGTGGTGGTGATGGTTGTGAGGTGATGTTAAGGAATGAGGCTGCTGAAGATTATGATAATGATGATGATGATGATGATGATGATGATGATGATGATGATGACGATGACGATGACGATGACGATGACGATGACGATGACGATGACGATGACGATGACGATGACGATGACGATGACGATGACGATGACGATGACGATGACGATGACGACGACGACGACGATGATGATAATAATGAAGAATATGACGACGAAAATGATGACAATGGTGATGACGACGACGACGATGATATCATCAGAGATGGATCTTCGGCTCCTTAGAGGTCTCCACAATCAGCTGCTGCTGCTGCTGGCGATGTGTTCATCAGATACCAACCTGTATAGATGGATGCTTCTCTTGCAGCCACTGGCATGTTGGAAGTGTTGGCGACCAAGGCTGTTCGTTTCATAATAGACTCCGTCTTTCCATCAACCTCCATCGTTAACTAGAAACAAGACTGCTAATTATAAAGACTGCTAATTATAAAGACTGCCAATTATAAAGACTGCTAATTATAAAGACTCCACACAGTCAGTCCTAATTGTTATTCAAAGTGTTCATTTATATAGTGCCTTTTTCAGAAAACTCATAAGATATGCTCCCAACCTAGCTAAATAAGGCCATGATCTAAGAAAATGATCTTCAACCGCTTGCGAAATAGAGACATCGAAAGGAGAGGAAGTTCATATTATAGCAGATTGTTTAGAATCCTTGGAATACGCCCTTATATTGCTTATTAGCAATACATACACGCATTTGCAACTGTTATGACAAGTTATTAAGATCGCATGTTTTATTACAGAATAAATAAACAGAAATGCGCTATATAAATACTCAGATATAAATAGACACACGAACGCACATTGTTGAGTCTAAATGCACTTTAATGCATGTGCGCTGGTCAACTGCAAGCAAAGGCCACTAGCTTACTTACTCGCTTACTTATTAACCTACTTCCCTGCATACTCAGTTACTTCCTTCCTTATACTACAACTCTAAACGCACATTTGGTGACTAACGCAAGCAACATAGTTAATCAGGCAATCAAACTTCGAAAGCATGTAGTTGTACGCTGGTACTCTGGTACTTCTATATCCACTGACCTCTGGGAAATCCCGCAGTACTTCTGACATCTCGTTTCCTCTTTCACCGCAGCCGACGTAGACGACGACGTCACTGTTGGAGTACTTGGACAGAGACTGAGAGATGACCGTCTTACCGCAGCCGAACGCTCCAGGAATGGCTGTCGTCCCGCCCTGAACGCACCTACATCACATCCATTGGCTTCAGTATTATTATTATTACTATTATTACTATTACTATTATTATTATTACTAGTGTATTTGCCCGTCATATTATGACGTCATATTATAGGCCTATAGGTATCGTTGGTTATCGCCGTCGTCAAGACCGCCGTCGTCAAGACCAACGGTTTATGTTTCACAATAGAACGGAACCCGTTTGTGACGTAGCGTCCCCGACAGACGGACACTATATGGATATTATATGTATAGATTATTATTATTATTATTATTATTATTATTATTATTATTATTATTATTATTATTATTATTATTATTAGTATTATTATTATTATTATTATTATTATTATTATTATTATTATTATTATTATTATTATTATTATTATTATTATTATCATCATCATCATTATCATCATTATCGTCATCATTGTTATCATCATCATCATTGTCATCATCATTTTTGTTATCATTATTATCATTATTGTCGTTAATATTGCTGTCATGATTATTTTATCTGTTATCATTATCAATATCGTTATGGCTTACGGAAAGAGGGCATCGAGAACCCGTTGACCGGTCAGCAGAGGGTGGTTGGCGGCCAGCTTGTCGGCGACGGGGCGCAGGGTACGGACGGGCCAGACCTGCATCATCGTCAGCCGTTTCTTCTCGTCGTCAAACTCCATCTCCAGAACCACGTCCTACGACAGTTCATATAGCGCAAGAACCATCAGTTGTGAATCAGCTACTGACTGCAATCGCGAATCTATGCTATATCGGAACCAGCGTGCTTCAGTCATATAGCCTACACCTAACAAGTATTTTACTCTCATCATTATTACCATTATCGTCCTCAAAATCATCATTATCATCACGACTCAGAATCATCACTGTCATCGTAACGTCTTCGTAGTCATAGTAACCATCGTCATCGTAACCATCATCACGTTAGGATAAATCGATCCGAGTCAGTACACTTGGACGAGTGCCGACGTTCCGTGGAATGAGCCCTCAATGCCACAACGCGTCAACTCAACCCTTCATAGCCGTTTTTTCATCGATAACAAAAATGATAGTAAGCTTGTCATTTTCATAATTCTCTTGCTGAATTCACCTAACTAAATTCAAATCAAAATTGTTTAATGTCATAACGCTGATAAAACTGACAGGTTCATATACCCAAGAGACCCTCTCAATGGGAATTCGAATCGGCGACGTGCTGCTTACCGTGACGTCGTAGTTGCCGCTGTTGGCGATGTAGGTTACGGTGCCTGCGAGTTTCGGTGGAATCATGATCTTGTGCTTAATCAAGGTGTTCTCTTGAACGATGGCAATTATGTCACCTCCTGTCACGTGACTCCCCACCTGTCGGCAGATCATAAGTCGTAGATACAAGTGCGTATCCAAATTCATATCATATCCAAATTAGCCATAGCTATTGGTGATTCTGCCTACTCTCGATGATGAATTTCCGGTTGCACACGATATCCGAATTCGAACAGCTGACGCAAAGCTGTAATGGCGATCATTTTACCAGCAGTAGTAGTAGTAGTAGCAGCAGCAGCTTTTGCTATTTTGTAGTGGTAGTGGCAGCAGTAGTAGTGGCAGTAGTGATATTAGTATTGTAGTGGTAGTCGGAGAGTAATAGTAACAGTAGCAGTAGTAGTAATAGTAGATATGGTAGTAGTGGTAGTATTAGTAGTCAAAATTGTAGTAGTAGGAGCACTAGTAGCAGCAGTTGTAGGCCCAAATATGCTAGTAGTTGTTGTTGTAGATTTTTTGTTATTCGTGATTGATTGTTATTTATTGTTTTTGATTGCAGATTTTTGTTGATTGCTGAGTGTTGTTGAATGTGATTGTTGTTGATTGCTGTTGTTGTTCTTGTTGTGAGGATGGTGCCTACCTTGATGTTAGAGAGAGCCTTGAACTCCCACTTGGTCTGTCTGTCGAGGGCGGGGGTGTTGATACCCTTCGGAATGTAGATGCTGTCGGTCAGGATATTAATATCCTTCAGTGGTCTCTGAATTCCTAAGAGCAAACACACATACGACAAATCACGTGTCATGTCAAATCACGTCATGTCATGTAAAATGTCACGTCAATTAGAATCTCAAATCATATCAAGTTGAGATTTATTCCATAACATGTTCTGTGTCATATTATATTTCGTTTCGATTTGGGAACACTCTCTCCTTGCTCCTTCTTCAGGCCATCCTTACAATGGATGACTTTTCCAGTGTCTATGTCACAATCGTTACTATGTTAGGGTCGTTGCCATGTTAGAGTCGTTTCTGCGTTAGAATCGTTATGTTACAGTCATTATGATGATAGACCCATCAATATGTCATAGTCATTGCCATGTTAAGAGTAGGGGTCAGCCGGAAATCGCCTCGGACATTTGCCTCGGCCGAATATCCCATTTTTTGCACTATTCGGAAGTATTTGCATCGGCAAATACTGTACATGCAAATAGTTGCTTGTCTGCCTCACATGCTGGAATTTTTAGGGTCATAATACCAGCTAGCATATTCACTTTGAAGAAGAAAAGTACAAAATTCACCAACACCGGAAGTCCACAACGGAAGTCAAGTCCATTTCACTGATTATTTATTTCTAAAATTCAAAGTGTATTAGTCCGTTATTACAAGTACAGAAATTTATTTCGATAATTTTTCATTACATGAAAATGTGAAGCTTCGCAGATGGAACAAATGGTACTCGGTTCGTACCCGGATCCGGCAAATAGTACATCCAAATACTCGGATTCGGTACTCGGTGGAAAATGTCTACCCGGCTGACCCCTAGTTAAGAGTCGCTGCCCTGTTAGAGTCGTTGCTACGTTAGAGTCGTTGCTACGTTAGAGTGGTAAGCGTTGCTATGGAGATAGCTTACCGTCGTAGATGTTTCCACAGATACCGGGGCCGAGTTCGACGGAGAGAGGCTTTCCCGTTCGAAGAACAGGATCTCCAACAGTTACTCCGGCTGAAGACAATGTTCGTCATGGATAACAAGCACTCCACTTGTAATGTAATGCAATGTAATGCGATGCGACATGTGTAACGTTATCTGATGCGGTGAGGAAGTTACAGTATATAGATTTTTATAGCGCTTTTCTGACCGGAAATTACTGAATCCACGTCAGTGTGAACGATCCTTAAAATGACTCGTTGTGAATGTTCTTCCAGAAAGGTTCATAATTTCAATAATATTACTAATTAATATTAGGATTAATATTAATATTAATCATTTTCGTAATATGCAAGGTAGTATACCATCTGACCAATGAAAATCTGCGCATATATCAGCGGTCTGTGTATAAAAATATGCAGTCAGATGTACCAGTAAATGTGCACATATAACAATGTATGTATGCATTTATGCATACTTTAATTTGTGTAGCTCCTTTTCCTAAATGCATGAAGGATCGAATTACTGAATGAATGAATAAACCCACTGAACGAGTGAATGAACGAATGAATGAACGAATGAACGAACGAATGAACGAACGAATGAATGAACGAGTGAATGAACGAATTAATCAGTGCAGAAAGAACTGATAGAGCGAGCGAAGGATACAGGTTTCCTCGTAGACTTGGATGGTGGCCATGTCTCCCTCGAGTCGAATGATCTCCCCAACAAGTTCTTCGTGACCGACTCGGACCAACTCGTACATGGCTGAACCCGCCATCCTCTCAGCCACAACGACTAGTCAACAACAACAACAGCACTGTTTATCATCATAATCATCATCAGCTGTAACTCTTCCTCCTTCTCACCCTCCTCCTCCTTCTTCTTCCCTTCCTCCTTCTCTTCCTGCTTCTTGTCTTGATCGTAATACAACTAAGCGTCAAACACCTTACGTCACCACCATCATCACCAATAAAAGACATCTGCTTGGTGTCATCCTCAATATCCTCATCCTCATCATCCTCGCAGTCGTCATCCTCAGCACCCTCATCACCTTTATTTTCCTCATCTCCATCCGCCGCCTCCTCCTCCTCCTCCTCTTCCTCGTCCTCCTCGTCCTCCTCCTCCTTCACATTATCGTCGCCATCTCCTGCATCCTCATCCTTATCCTCATCCTCGTCATTCTCACCGTCATCCTCAGCGTCCTCCTAATCATTATCTTCACCTTCCTCAATCTATTCTTTGCCTCCACCTCCTCCTAGTCTTCCTCCTCCTCGTCGTCATCATCGTCATCATCATCGTCATCTTCATTATCATCATCATCGTCATCATTGTCATCTTCATCATCATCGTCATCATCATCATCATCATCGTCATCAACATCATCATCATCATCATCATCGTCATCATCATTGAACTAAATACCTGGACCGGAAACGGCGTGGACATATCCGTAGAGAGATTCCTTCTCGACATTTTTTATCTTTGGAAGTTCAGTCATTGTCTGGCATCCAAAAGATCGGCTGCTGAAGTTGGTTGGAGGAAGATGGAGGGCTGTTCGTCTGCAGTTGTTGCTCCTGCGGCTGACAATGCTGCTGACGCTGCTATGGTGAATACGTAATCAGCTGATTAGTATTCCGCAAACAACTCATTTCTTTAGCGCAATTTCAACTTGGGATTTTTATACAGGGTATTTAGATAGGAAGACGGAAATGCCCCGAGCATCACCGAAAAAGACGCTATATAAATAGCGCTAGTTACTATTACAAAAATTAGGACTCTAGCGTCAACGATTGCCAATGGTTACTATGACAACACTCAGTTAATAAATCAAATTATTCCAAATCAGACTAAATAACAAAACAGTATTTTGCCTAAAATTAATTATAAATCCCACCAGCACTTGCTTCATATGTATGAAGACATCATGGGTCGATAATATAAATAATAATAATTATAATAATAATTATATTCTTTATTATTTCAAACCGACAGACGCAGTAAGATTACATTGAAACATGAAAGTACAATCAAGATCTTAATTAACACACGGTTTGGCAGCCATGCAAGGCGCCGCCCTCCCGCCTGTTTAAGTACCTTAATACAAGCGCAGCAGTACTTCGATATACCTTCAAATGCCCCAATGCAGGACTTGTATAAATTTACAAAACACGTCGGACATTACAGTGGATTTTAAGTTAAGTCATTAAGTTTGAGCAATTATCTAATAGTTAGCGTACTGGACTGTATGCCGATGGGTCGGGGTTCAAATCCCCGTCAGGGCAGAAAGTTGTGTTGAGATTTTTCTGGTCGACTTGCGCCACCTAGCGAACTTAGCTATTATCAGCATACTAACTGTACATGTGGAACTGTGGATGGGACAAAGAGGCGAGGAGACAGATAGAGAGAGACGGACAGACAGACAGACAGACACAGAGACAGAGAGGCAGACAGAGAGACCGATACAGAGACAGAGAGACAAAGACAGACAGACAGACAGACATAGAGAGGCAGACAGAGAGACCGAGACAAAGACAGAGAGACATAAACAAACAGACAGAACTGGCCTCCCGCCCTTATGTACCGAGACTGAGCAAATCGAAGTTGCTAACATTTCATTACCCCCCATGACTGCTCTCGAGAGCCGGGGACTGATCTTTTTCTGGTAAGTTATTGGCCAGTTATTCTGATCATATCCCATAACACCGGAAATGAAGGGAGGCCACAGTAGCGGGTCAATTTATCCCCATCTCGGTTCCACCCTTTGAAACCTCAATTGTAAAATCTTTGACTAAAATATTCCATTACCGATGAGCACTGGAGCACAGTAAAAAATTGGCTCGAGTTTTAGCGTGAAATTCCGTTAATTTACGTGATATTCTGCCTAAAACAGGCGCTACGAAAATCATCTTACTTGCTAATCTTTCACTGCAAACGTAACGACTTACCTGGCCAACAATGGAAAGGTGACTGTTGGACTGTATAACTAATACAGGTGAATATAAAGCGCTTAGCGCACAAGGACTGTTTGGGGAACAGGTTCGTTTTAACCGCGACCAGTTCTTCAAATCCAGTTCATGCTGACAGAACTAGTTCGGTCTCTCGACCGTCCGAACACAACATACACTTCAATACACATTATACCATACTTCAGTGTACAGTGTACACACGTATACACAAATATATGTATATATACCTATAAATATTATATGTATTATATGTGCCCATATATATACATATATAAATATATTCTGTATCGCTTGTTAATATTTGGCCCCAATTGAGCGAGAATATATGGTCTCTCCTGGGTCAGCCGTTAATTCTACAATAGACTGTTAACATTGTCTTCAACTCGTATCTTTGCAAAATTTTTGAACCAGTAAACGCAGGTCGATTATCATTTCCTAGCACATAATAAATTTTTGTAGCGCATGTAGATATTCTTGACAAACAGATTGAAACCATAATGGTCCAACATTAGAGGTTAATAATACTTGTTACTTGATCATGCTTTCCGGCTGCATTTGACCTCTAGTAGCTGTCAATAAATGTTATGTATAATACTGTCTGTCTGTCTGTCTGTCTGTCTGTCTGTCTGTCTGTCTGTCTGTCTGTCTGTCTGTCTGTCTGTCTGTCTGTCTGTCTGTCTGTCTGTCTGTCTGTCTGTCTGTCTGTCTGTCTGTCTGTCTGTCTGTCTGTCTGTCTGTCTGTCTGTCTGTCTGTCTGTCTGTCTGTCTGTCTGTCTGTCTGTCTGTCTGTCTGTCTGTCTGTCTGTCTGTCTGTCTGTCTGTCTGTCTGTCTGTCTGTCTGTCTGTCTGTCTGTCTGTCTGTCTGTCTGTCTGTCTGTCTGTCTGTCTGTCTGTCTGTCTGTCTGTCTGTCTGTCTGTCTGTCTGTCTGACGTATTGAAAACTTGTTGCTGTGGATATGAAGCTTGGAATCCCAGCGAAGTTAAGCAAAACCAAGCGTGGTTACAATATAGATGGCTGAATATACCTGATACCAGGCCATATGGGCCGACGCAGCCCGCTATTCTTCCGGGGTAAGTGAGTGAATGCCGGCGGTAGTTACGAGGTTAAAAGGGGTTGAATTGATATGGATGTTGTGCATTTCAGTTGAAAATCCTTCAAACCTACCAAGTTTCGGATGAGTTTCCAATGATGAAAGGGTAGATGAGGTCATGCACCTCTGAGACCTCTCACCTCTGCCTTTCTGTGACCTTTACTTCCTATGACCTTTACCTTTCTAGGACCTCTGCCTTTCTATGATCTGCACCTTTATGACCTTTGCCTTTTTATGACCTTTACCTTTATATGACCTTCACGTCTATGTAACCTTTACTTTTCTTTGACCTTTACCTTTCTATGACCTTCACCTTTCTATGACCTTTACCTTTCTACGACCTTTACCTTTCTACGACCTTCACCTTTCTATGACCTCTATATAGCCCAGTGTGTCTATGTCTTTCATCATAATGCTTTAGTCTCCTTTTAAGTGTATTTTGTTATCGTAATCGTAATCGTATACTCCAAATTTTTGAAACATTGCTACAACGCAAAACGCAGCTATTGGGCACCAGTTTATTTACGAGCGCTGCGTCATGTTTGAGGGGTTGTCCAAGTGAAGATCCCAATCCGATTGCCAGATTGACCATGGAGAGGGCAGGCGGAGTATACCTGAGACCAGAGAGGGAGGGCAGACACTCTACCCATAATTTTTCCAATCCAATCTATTGGCTGTCGCTCGTCATAATACTCCACACCCATTCTAACTTTTCAAACGTCTTTCGAGTACACCCATAATTTTTCCCCGTCGCACGCAACAACATAATGATATTTATTCAATACGCTCATCCACCACTCTCCAGCAAACAAAGGTTGCGTGAAGCACCGAGGTACGGAATCACGAAAGCATAGGTGAGGAGAGGGACAAGAAGACAGGTTTACCATTGGAGCTAATGACACAAAGACTACCGCGTGCAATGTCCTCTGCATTCAAAGCACTCGTTATAATTATTGCAATCTCCTTCAGGCCATGTTTACAGCCAATCACTGCTATAACATAATAGACCTCATATATTCTGACCCTAGTGTATGTAATGTATGTATGTATAATATATATATATATATATATATATATATATATATATATATATATATCCCATTCAGGCCATGTTAACAGCCAATCACTGTGACAACATAATGGAAGTCATATATACCTACATGAGTACAAATATATATATATATATATATATGTATGCACATGTTTGGGTTTACAGGCGTATATATATATAACGGTATTTCTGCGCAACTGAAAGGCCTGCATGCATAGACTCGTACGTCTTTTTATTTGTACAAAGGACCCATTGACTGCATGCACACCACGACTGGTTTAACGCAGTTGCGAAGCTATTTGCTCATGATATATTTATACAGACTCGAGGCGATATCATATATATATATATATATATATATATATATATATACGGCTATAGGCAGACATAATGTGTATATATATATGCAGGCCTTGTATACAGGCATACACATATGTTTATAATTATATCATGAATATTATGAAGCACGTATATATATATACCAATCCAGTGCGTGGAAAACCCGTGAATATAACGTGTGTGTGTGTGTAACTTTTCATAGTTCATAACAAAAGACGGAGGAAAGTAATGTAGCAGGATATTTTGTTTTAATTCTCTTTAATTGAATCTTTATTTTAATTAATAATTAATTGTAATTACCTTGCCTTAGACCTTAGTCATTCCCGTGCAGGTCTGCACATCGGGCGACGCATCTCCTCCACTCCCCCCTGTCCACTACCTTCTCCCATGTCATCTCCATATATCTTTGGTCGTCTCTGACTGTCTCTGACCAGTTCTTTCTCGGCCTTCCTCTTTTCCTTTTCCCTCCAGCGTCCCAGTTCATCGCCTGCTTCGCTCTCCTGCTGTCGTCCATACGGAAGACATGCCCCATCCATCTCAATCTTCTCATTCTGATGATGTTTTCCAGGGTCTCCTGTCCTGTCGTTTCTCTTATGGTCTTGTTGGTTACTTTGTCCCGCCATTACACGTGAGGAATTCTTCTTAACCATCATTGTGATGTGCCGCCTCCAGTCTCCTCCTGTCCGCCACCGTCATTGCCCATGTCTCTGCTTCATATAGCAGTGTGCTCAGAACTATGGCGCTATGCAGTCGCAGCTTTGTTCTTAGACTGCACCCATTTTTAGACTGCACCCATTTTTATGACGTGTAAAAACACACTCGCGAAATTGTAATTAGCTTGTTTTAATTATAGTATAGACCTACTTCTATGACCTTAATGTGTGTAGGAAAAAAACTGGGTTCATGGTTGCCATGTAGGCCCCAAAATTGTAATTATAAACGTAAATATACAGCGCCACATAAATAAAATATATATATATAATATATATATATATATATTATTATATGCATGCATGCATGGACGGATGGATGAATCGACAGCAGGATGGAGGACTGATGGACTGAGGACTATAACATAACGTAAGGACAGAAGTGACTGGGCAATGGCTCATCATCGCCAATTTATCATCATTTTACTTATCTATTGGTTTAACCTACCTATTTCAATTGGTTTTCCTTTTTCCCTTTTCTGTTTTTTTGCGCCTCGTTTTGTATGCTTGTGTTTTGTAAACTGCAGTGCGTTTGCAAGCGGTTCAATAAAGAATATACTTACTTACTTACTATTAACCCAGGTGGTAGGCCTACATCCAGCATCATTCAGAAAATTGCCTCGATCGCCCACCTGTTTCACTGTGTACGCCAAAACGTGCGCTCAGCTGCACACTTCGTATACGTCGGATGTGCAGAGCAGCGCACGTAGCTCACTGATCGTACGTCAGTTATCGATCTCTGCAGATCGATCGGTCATGGTTTGATTAATTCGACACGTGACCTGGCCGATCGCGTGCCAGCAGATGCGATGGGGGTTGAGCGAATGTGGGCCACGTGGCCCAAAGCGGAAAATATTCTAGCCCGCCATAGTTTGTTTTCGAGCGGATATAGGCTGTGTATAATAATTGTAGTGTACGCGCGAGGTTTTAATCTGGGATGCAAGGCAGCCATTTTGAAGCGTATACTGTACATTGCGAGTAAGAAAATAGAAAGTTGTGGTTTGTAGACTTGAAGATAACACAGAGACATCAATTAACTTTTTGCTGCAACGTGGCATTGTTTAAACAAAACCAGTTCACATATTATATAACCTACAGCTACTTCTTGGTTTGTTCGTATGCGTTAATTCTTGTATTCGCATGTCGCGAAAATTTTTGCGTGAAAATAAAGCCTGCACTTTTGCACAGGAAGGTAGAGTAATGAGGGAGAATGCGGGATGATTCCTCATCGCGTGGCGGCCGCTTGAATACTATCAATGACGTTGATTTAATTATTAATTATAATTATTAATTAGCAACGCCTACAGCACCGATGTGTAATCCACAACGCATCAAAAGATGGCGCGCCGAAACCAGGCCGTAAGCATGTCAACATCTAAAAATCAGCCCTCCAAGAGATAAGATAGATAGCCTATGGAAGACTGGAAATATGAAAAGGATAAATAACTTTCCATCAGGCGGCCTGCTTTCCGCTTTGAACCAATGTATCGATTCTACATCTTGTAATATTCACTACACACCAGGTGGCTTCGATTTTTTGCTAGAGCTAGCCGTCCTATATTAGAATTCTAAATGCGTTGTTATTTTTTTGCAGAATATGGAAAAGCGTCGAAGGAGACTGGAATTTATTTTTATTTCTGAACTGATTAACCTATTAATTAATAGCTAATTAATCGAACGACCTGTTGCGTGACCGATTGTGAAGTTTCGTCAAATCAGCTCATCATTTGGATGTTATTTTCGTGCGTTTGATTCAATGCAGTCGTTCAACGGAGGTGAAATCTCAAAGGATACGCGTGCACTGTTTTAATTTACGGTTCGCGTGGTGCGAGGTCGATCTACAATGCAGCCCGCATTACCATTCTCTTACCTGAGGACGGATTCTCCTGCGGGAATTCCCGGGGGCTTGCCGCGTTCCCCTAATCACCCTCCACACACGGGCTTCCTAAGGACTCCCGAATATAGGCAACAAACGATGAAATTGGCGGCGTCAAATGAAAGAGAGGATGTGCTAAGAAGAAATGTCCATCGCGAACTGGAGACTAGGATGGGGATCGTCGGCGGAGGCCATCGGGTCCAGCGGCTGGAAGAGGATGACGGAGGAGGAGGTAGAGTGAACCGCCTGGAGAGGGATGGACGCAAGAGGAAGAGGAAGGATGACCGAGCGGCGGGGAAGAACCCACGCCATGAAGAGCGGGGTGGAGCCGACCGCTTGATGCGAGACCTTGCCGATTACGACCATCCACGAATCAGGGTCAAAGTTCATGGCCTTCCGCCACCAGCCGTGGGTCATTCGGCACCTGAGGGTCATGTGTTCTACACGGGCGCCAGTCTCACCCCCCACAACAGACCTTCGGACGTCGACTCCGGTTGCCATAGCGATTTCTCGGAGGCCCTGCTCTTACCCCGGTCCTCTAAGGACAAGGGAAGAAATATGGCGAGAATTAAAAAGACCTCGCCACAGAGAATCTTGAAGGAATCTCCACAAGGATTTTCGAAAGAATCTCCACAGGGATTTTCGAAGGAATATCCACAGAGAATCTCGAAGGATTCTCCACAGGGATTTACGAAGGAATCTCCTCAGGGATTTTCGAAGGAACATCCACAGAAAATCTCGAAGGATTCTCCACAGGGTTTTTCGAAGGATTATCCACAGGGATTTTCTAAGGAATCTCGGCCAGACCTCGTGTTAAGACCGGTCTCCCTTGAACATCCGGGAATCTTTGACAATTTCGTACTCAAAGGTAGACCTGACGTCAAACGAGAACAAGATGACAGAATTAAGGCTTCAGACCCACTTCCGGTTCAATATTCAAGGGACCGGAAACAGTCTGCAGAGCAGCGCTACTCTTCTGGGGATTACCTCGAACCGTCGCCACGTATCGCAAAACCTAGCAACGGTAACCACAACAACGGTAACCACAATAACGGTAACCACAACAACGGTAACCACAACAACGGTAACCTCAACAATGGTAAAGACAACGGACACCATAGAAACAATGGTAACCATAGGAACGGTGTCGATAATACAAACAAACGCGCTTCAAAGGAAGCTGTCGTCACATCCGGTGTTCGGAACGATATACCGGTTTTTGTTTCCGTTCCGTTCCGCGGTTCCAGTGCGTCAGTCATTTCCGATTCCGGTTCGAGATTCAACGGATCACAGGACTCGATCATGACGACAAGACACAACAAGAGTCGGACGATGTGCTGTTGCCATTGCAACACCGTTACCTTCGTGATAATACTCGTGCTCATGCTGCTGATCGGCTTCGCTGCTGGATTCATCGCCGGCTGGTTCGGCCGCCAGGCGGCGCAGGCGTAGCAACTTCCGACTTCATTTTGACTGTGGCTTATAGTTTAATCTAGTCTAGCAAAAGCTAATATAATTTAATCGCGTCCATTCTAGTCTTATCTCAGCTTGTGTTATCTAGTCTACTAGTCTAGCCTACGTTAACCTAATTCAATTTAATCTTATCTCGGCTGATCATTTAATTAATAGCCCTGATAGGTCGATTACTGCCACTTTTATGGGTGAAACTACATCCTGGTCAGATAGTTTGCCTGCAGTAAGCTGTGCCCCTAGTAAGATAAATTTCTACAGTAACTCGCGTTCATGATTGGCTGATCCAAGATGGCTCTCGTCCGCACTCAGAGAACGTCTTGGACCAACGATAGAGGGCGATTCAGAAGGTTTGGGTAATACTCCTTCCGCCATTCGATGTTCTTGGACCTTTCACGAGTTGCCCATCATTGTTTTTGATGGGACTCTAGGCACGATGCGCGACGAAGCGTAACCTGTAGCTGAAGAGGTCCTGACCCTGCCGGCATGCCCAAATAGAACCCATTCGGGACCAATTTTCCCATATGGGATCAGTATAGAGCCCAAATGGGTCACCCATCTCGTGCCCGTGGAAATGCTTGCAGGGGCCCTTTACTTTTATTCGTTTCTCGTCGCGTCCAGTCTGACCACCCACCTCATGCCAATGGAAATATCGGCCCTTTACTTTTATTCGCTTCTCTTCTCGTCCAGTCTGGCCTGGTGTTTATCCTGAATCAGTTCCCAGGTGTCACAGCCGATCCATTCTTTCCTTGCTGCCGTTATTTTGCAGTGTTGATTGGTAGAATGCTTTCAGCTGTCGCGGAAGCATTCCCAGGGACTGTAACTCAACGCCAGATTTATACACCTCTCGGGTGTAATCTTCAAACGCCAGCAAAGGTGACGGATCATACAGCTTGCAGATTTTAACACTTTAACGACAAGCGTGTACTGAAATACCTGGAAAACTAATCCCTCTCGTCGTTAAAGGGTTAAATCTGGATTCGGCGCAGGGCTTCTATAATCTACAGTATACTTTTATACTTCGACCATTCGATCTGATTTCAGGCCTGACGACTGCAGCGCCATGTGATGCGTGTCAAAAATACATTTTTCGATATGAAAGACTGCAAGTCTGTTGTAGTATCCACTTGTGTTGGCAGATAAATGACTAAAATGACCTTTACCTTTCTATGACCTTTACCTTTCTATAACCGTTTTCTTTATATGATCTTTACTTTTCTATGACCTTTACCTTTTACGACCATTACTTTTCTATGACCTTTACCTTTCTACGACGGAGGCCTATTCTATAATTTCCTTGCTTTTTGTCACTGGATTTGACAGGTTTCGGATTGTCGCCGAACAGCCAGCTTTCGTGTTATTGAATGAATGAATGAACGGCTGAATGAATGAACGCATGAGTTAATGAATGAACGAACGAATGAATGAACGAATGAATGAACGAATGAATGAAAGAACAAGCGAATGAATGCCGAAGTGAAAGAAATAGCATCTGGCGGTGCAAACATCTTAGCTTTAATGAGGCCAGCAACGTATTGAGCAGATGTGTCTCTTGGTACGGAAACAATGGGCGCTATATTTTATTTATTATTATTTATTACGAACATTTTTAACGCGCGCAAAGTCGCACAGAAATATGAATCTGATGCGCTAGAGTAATAGTTTCTCTCAAATCTCTTCAGCCTCATAAGCCGCGTACATTGATGGACACACTGGCACCACCTAGTACTGTGCATTACTGATATATTTTCAGACTTGGTCAGTTTTCGAATTAGACATACGTGACCATTTTATAATCCATACATTGTCGTCGATGACCTGGTCATTTTCTTTTGTTCCCTGGTCAGTACCTTGTTTTTATTGTGGAGGTATGCATGCATCGTCTTTCAAACTGGAGCAACCTCATTTAGTCGTTGACTAGTGGACTAAATGGATTTTCGTGTTGGGTAAATTTTTTTGCTGAAATATATAGGCCTACCGGTAGGCCTGCAATCTGCAAACAACACCTGTGCTCCGACCCAAAGTAGCCTTTTTAATTGCAGCATCGCACATTTTAAATTCTATAATAGCCTTCATGCATTATCTAATTACAATTAATAATAGATTAAACAAAGACCTACAGTCAGTGCTTTTGTGATTACTAAATTATGTTGCGTGTTTGGTGTGTGTGGTGTGTGTGTGTGTGTGTGTGTGTGTGTGTGTGTGTGTGTGTGCGTGTGCGTGTGCGTGTGCGTGCGCGTGTGCGTGCGCGTGCGCGTGCGCGTGCGCGTGCGCGTGCGCGTGCGCGTGCGCGTGCGCGTGCGCGTGCGCGTGCGCGTGCGTGTGTGTGTGTGTGTGTGTGTGTGTGTGTGTGTGTGTGCGTGTGTGTGTGTGTATTTATATGCGGCAATTAGGCCAGTTGTCGGGAATGCACTTATTGACGTTTTCCATAAACTTATATAAATCGGGGCAAAAATTACCGTCCGTCTGCTACAAAATTTATTAGCCTGTGTCTGGCGAAAATGTGAAGTATCATTTGGCACGAAATCGCAAAGAAAACCTCAACTGTCTGTACCTGTTGCACTATTAACATGAATTGGCCTTAATACAACATGCAGCATAATACAGTTTCCGGTACAGTAAATCGAAGATGCACGCAGATGAATTAATTAGACGCCAAGTTCAATATTTATGGTCTTAGAGGAAAGGCCACCTTCCGAAGTTCCGACTGATCTATAGGAAGCAACAAGTGGTACCTTTCTCCGCCGGGGTCACAATTATGTCTAAAGAAACAAACATGTATTGATTGACACGTAATATATATATATATACATATTTTTATATATAAAATATTTATGTATGTATGAAAACACTTGATATATACCATCCTTCTCCAGCGCCATTCAGTCTCGTTTGGAGTGGTTGGCAAACCATTAGACTGGCTCTGCTCATTTCTTACTGGTCGCTCTAACTGTGTCGTTACTTCCTCTTCTAGGTCCTCCTGGGTTCCTGCTCTGTTTGGTGTTCCCCAAGGGTCTGTCCTTGGCCCATTGCTCTACATTCACTTCTGATATCAGTTCCTTGTTGCGGTCTTGTGGGCTACTGCATCACCTCTATGCTGATGACATACAAGCATACATCCATTGCCGTCCAACAGAGGCAGCTGCTTCTGTTGGCTTGATGTGCCATGCCATTGACACCCTTTCTGGATGGATGGCTTCTAATAGGTTACTGCTGAACCCATCTAAAACTCAGTTTATTTGGCTTGGTGGTCGCAGACAGTTGACAAAGGTTGACCTGCACTTGTTAGCAGAGGCCTTCCCCCATGTCTCCTTTTCGCTCACTATCCGGGATCTGGGTGTGACAATTGACCAAGAGCTTACTTTTTCTCAGCATGTTAATTTGGTCACCCGGAGTTGCTACTACCAGGTCCGGCAGTTGCGTGTTATAATGCGGTCCCTTTCTTATGACGCGGCGATGATCCTTGTTCACGCTTTTATCTCCAGTAGAGTTGACTATTGCTGCTCTGTTCTCACTGGACATCCATTGACTCTAATTGGGCGGCTTGACCGGGTCCTTCGCTCTGCCGCTCGGCTCATTGCCCATATCCCAAAGTATGCACCAGTTTCAGCTTATATGCGTGATGTCCTGCATTGGCTTCCTGCCTCGCAGCGCATCGCCTATAGGATTGCTTCTCTTGTTTGGCGGTCTCTCTCTGGTGAAGCTCCGTCTTACCTATCTGATCTCTGCTGTCCGCTCTCTAGCCTAATGTCCCGTCGAGTTTTACGTTCTGCAACTGCATGGGGGTGAGCTGTTGGTTCCTCGGTCCCGCTCCTCAGTTAAACAGCGTCGTGCCTTCTCAGTGGCTGGCCCCTCTATGTGGAATGGGCTCCCACCTTCTTTACGCTTATTTCCACGAGGAAGTTCACCTGTTTTCTACCACCTCCTTAAGACTTCTCTTTTTAACCGTGGCTGGACTGGGAGCACCTCTGAGTAGGTTTCTGAAGAGGCGCTATATAAATTTTCAAAATGAATGAATGAATGAATGAATAGAGCGTGTTAATGCCCGAAACCCCAACACTGGGCACATCAAGAGTGACAACTGACAACGACCATTGCTCGAGTGCAAGATCTGTTGACTGTTTTTAAGTCAAGGCTGTACATAAGAAAAGCTACTTTGGAAGGCAGTCGGATCTGGATTGGTAAAAGTGAATTCCATCAGAGGCGGCGATCTTGTTTGACAGGTGGGAGGGGGACATGGGACACTTTTGAACTGATCTGGTCAAAACAGAGGTCACAAATTTCTTGACCTTTCTTTGGTGTTTCTTCAAAATTCGAGGGACAACTGTATACTGTGTCCCCCAACTGTTAAAGGTGAGGGGTCTTGTCCCCCTCTAAACACCCCCCCCGGATCGCCGCCCCTGAATACCAGGGATGCAATGAAACTGTAGGAAGATGAAAGAAGAATGGTTCCTAAGTCATAAAACTGGCAGTAACAGAAATGTACCAGTCGCATAATTGTAATTGTAATTGAACATCTATATATAGCGCCGCGTAGAGAGCAAAATAAATCGGAGGCCCACTCTGCCCTAGCCTATATAATGTAGGCGGCAGTAGATATATGGACCAATGAGGTGGAGTAGGGCTGGGAGCACCTCTGAGTGGCTATCTCGGAGAGGCGCTATATAAATGCTCTCAATGCATGAATGAAAGAAAGAATGAAAGAATAAATGAATGAATGAATGAACAAATGAACGAAAGAATGAACGAATGAAAGAAAGAATGAATGAATAAATCAATGAACAAATTGTATTTACAAATTGTGTTTACGAATTTATAAAGCGCCTCTGGCAGTACATCCTAATCAGGCTAATTAAATGAACGAATAAACGAACGAACGCAATAGTGAATGAATGAATAAAGAATGTAAGAATGAATGAATGATATCATCTGCTGCAACAACATCAACAACCGGTCAGGGCATTGACAGTTGAAGTACAGGCGTCCATCAAGCACAGTCCTTTCGGCAACAGAAATATTACCGATGAGCCCCTTTAATTACAAGAAGATAACCCGATGCATATGGAACCAGAGCTAGCAGCTAGTCAGTTGAAGTAGGCTGGAATAAAGTACAATCCCTCGGCAATATTACCGAAGATCTCGTTTAATAACAAGAGGATAACCCGATGGAGAGAGAGAGAGAGCTAAAGTTAGCATCACGCATAAGCACAAACTTACATCATACCATCGGTAGGAAGACCATTGCCCGATAAATCCCACTTGATTGTCTCGTTCCGCGTAGGCACATGCTAGCCCGCGCCTTTATAAAGGCAACGCGCCAGACACCTGCTCAGGCATCGCGAAATCGGACAAGGGGAAGCGAAGGCAGTGCTCAGAGGAGTAGGACGAGGAACTACGACGAAAGTGGAAAGCAGCGAAGAAACTTACGTCAATCCGAATTGCGCGGATTCGGGAAGCAGTCGGTCGCTGTTCGATTTCAGACGAAGATAGACACTTTCAGTTTTTTACAATGAAGAGCAGAATCGGTTTTCTAATTTCGCTGTTCGGTAAGTTACGGAACTAAGTCCTTTGCAAATTTATGTAGAGTCATTTCAAATTATTAACAGTGTGGCTATAATTACTCCAGGTGGTCTGTTTGACTTCTAATACAATATTAAAAAATTAATTATTATTTGAGAAATATGAATAACGAAATCAAAATGGATTAATTTGTTGACGTCACATGTAGCGTATAGTGGAAATCTAAACCTGCCGAGTAGTCTTTATTAGTCTTCAAATTCATCATGGATGAAGACTGTTCAATTTCTTGGAATCTTGCCTAGAGATAGCCTAGTTAATTGCAACTATGCATTATAATTATGCAATACAATACAATACAATTGTAATCTGTTAATGACCAAAACGTTAAGAACCGCAAACTGGTGACATTTTCTACTTATCTGAACATCGTTTGAGTACTGATAAACTCTCCATTTTTAATTATAATTATTTCTTAATTACAGTAACATCGTTTAGGATAGCGTAGATTGGTTTTAGTGAAGTACGGCCATATAGATGTTCAATTGCAAATTACAATTCATCGTCAAAATCTCAGAGATATACAGAAGCGTTCAAGGTAGGACTATACAGGGTAGGCCTGTACAAGGTAGGCCTATATAAGGTAGGCCTACACAAGGTATGCCTCCAAATGGTATGGCTATACAATGTAGGCCTATACGGTGTAGGATTGTAGGCCTATACAAGGTATGGCTATAGAAGGTATGGCTAGACAAGGAAGGCCTATACAAGGTAGACCTATGCAAGGTAGGTCTATGAAATGCAAGCCCATGCAAGGTAGGCCTACACAAGATATGGCTAAACAAGACAGACCTATGCAATTAGGCTATACAAGGTAGGCCTATACAAGGTAGACCTATGCAAGGTATGGCTATATAAGCTAGTCCTATACAAGGTAGGCCTATGCAAGGTGGGCCTCTGAAATGCAAGCCTATGCAAGGCAAGCCTATGCAAGGTAGGCCTATACAAGATATGGCTAAACAAGGCAGACCTATGCAAGTAGGCTATACAAGGTAGGCCTATACAAGGTAGAATGTGGCCGTCTTGGTAGATGAGACACTGCAGGGTCCTCTTCTTCGTCGTCCACTTCGTCCTCATCTTCAGCATTTGCATCTACATCAAATTCACAATGGTCAACACCGCTGTTGTCATAGCAACGTAACATAAATCTCAGAAATGCTGGCGCCACACAAAGGCTGCGTCATGGAGACCAGCTTAACATTGTTGCTAGTGTATATCAAACCAACGATGGTTGCTGGGCTGGTTTCAATGTAAGTTCAGACTCCTGGTGTCATGCCGGGTGAAACGGCGTGGTGAGGGGTTCATGTGTGAGTTGGGGTAGGAAGCAGTGGGGAAAGACTTATGGGCAGAAGCAGGTGACTAGGGACGTCATGGTGATTTCATTCAACGGGTAAATTTTTAAAATACAGTTTTGACTCAAAAATAGGCATATCATATTGATAATAACAGCTTTTAGAACGTGGACCCTGCATGTATAAAAGTCACCGTTTTCTATTAAATATGTTCACATGCAAAGTTAATTCGCTATTTTATAGACAATTCTAAATATATTATTTGCTCTATGCTTCGGTAGTTGTGTTCTGTCCTGGTTAAGTAGGAGAGCTAACCATCTCTGGACAACCCCATGACCATCTCTGGACAAACCCTTGACCACCAGTGGACAACCCATGACCATCTCTGGACAAACCCTTGACCATCAGTGGACAACCAATGACCATCTCTGGACAAACCCTTGACCATCACAGGACAACCCCATGACCATCTCTGGACAAACCCTTGACCATCAGTGGACAACCCATGACCATCACTGGACAACCCCTTGACCATCAGTGGACAACCCATGACCATCTCTGGACAAACCCTTGACCATCAGTGGACAACCCATGACCATCTCTGGACAAACCCTTGACCATCAGTGGACAACCCATGACCATCTCTGGACAAACCCTTGACCATCACTGGACAACCCCATGACCATCTCTGGACAAACCCTTGACCATCAGTGGACAACCCATGACCATCTCTGGACAAACCCTTGACCATCACTGGACAACCCCATGACCATCTCTGGACAAACCCTTGACCATCAGTGGACAACCCATGACCATCACTGGACAAACCTTGACCCTCTCTGGGCAAACCCTTGACCCTCTCTTGACAAACCCTTGACCCTCTCTGGACAACCCCTTTTACTTTACGCAGCGCTCGTGTTAATAAGCTGCTGCTCTGCGATTACGTTCATTGAGTCAATTGTCCAGAAACGAACGTCTTTTAAGTCACCCACAACTTACAGTTCTACAACTCATTCGCCTTTGAACAAGCCGGTTCCCGCGACTGCGCTTTTTGTAGAGTTGTAGAAATCTCAAGATTACAATTATTAGAATTCTTAGACTCTTAGACTCTCAGACTTCTTAGACTCTTTGCCACGCTGCCTAGAATCCTAGCAATTGAATTTAACGTTTCGCGAGGAGCCCTGAATGTCAGGCCAAATGGCAAAGCCATTAGACAATTAGACAATTGAGTATTAGACAATACGGCGTTTAATTGAGAGTGCGGTTGTCGAGAGCTCCGTTCCTCCGAGTCGCAAAGGCCTTTCAGTCCATGCCTGTGCTTCCGAAGCACGTAGTCTTAGCCTCCATGAGCTGCAACACTTAACGTTTCTGCAAATGCTTTCGACAGCTTAATACAGGCTGATATATAGGCGACAGAACAATGAAATCGCGTACGTGTATTAATAGTTTTTAAACAGTAGGCTATAGCCATGAAAATTGATATGGAACCGCTGCATGCTTTCGCCCACCTTAAGTCTCAGCCCTTGAAGCTTGAAACATGCAGCGCAATCTACAGGTACACGCATTAATTCAACGCACAAGCCAATAGTTAGGGTTATGACATGTAATATATATATATATATATATATATATATATATATATATATATATGTATATATATATATATATATTCCCTCACTCAGTCATTCATTCATGTAATATATATTCATGTAATATATATATACATATATAATTTATATATATATTACATGTGTCAATCATTATAATATGCTTGTTTCTTTTTACATAATTCTGACCACGGCGGAGAAAAAGGACCACTTGTTGCTTCCTTGATCAGCCGAAAAGTGGCCTTTCCTCTAAGACCATGCATATTGATTCTGGCGTCTAATTAATGCATCTGCGTGCATCTTCGATTAACTGTACCGGAAACTGTAGGTCGTATTATGCCGCATCATAGATTAAGGCCAATTCATGTTAATAGTGCGACAGGTAGAGACAGGTTGAGATTTTCTTTGCGATTTCACGCCAAATGATACTTTACAGCCGCTAAACACGTTGCTGGCCTCATAAACGCTAAGATGTTTGCAACGCGAGATGCTCTTTCACTACGGCATTCTCTCGTTTGTTCGTTCATTCATTCATTCTTTCGTTCATTCGTTCATTCATTCCTTCATTCATTCATTCGTTCATTCATTTATTCTTTCGTTCTTTCATTCATTCAGTCGTTTATTCATTCATTCGTTCATTCATTCGTTCGTTCATTCATTCAATAACACGAAAGTTGACGGCTCGGCGACAATCCAAAACTTGTAGAATCCAGTGACAAAAGCAAGGAAACAATAGAATAGGCCTAAGTCAGCGTATTGTGCCGCAAGCGAGGGCCGCTGTCTGCTGAAAACAGTAGCAATTAAAACCTTGACGACCACATTTGTTGGGTCCATTTTGTCCCCACAGCGGACCAACACTTGCGAACAGTGGAACAATGCGGAATTTGGCTCTGTAATTTTTTTAAATTGGGAATCTTAGATTTATATAGCGCCTCTTCAGTGAGACTCAACAGAGGAGCTCCCTACCCAACAAAGAAAAACCAGGATCTAAGAAAATGGTTTTCAAGAGCTTACGAAATATAGGTAAAGAAAGAACCTGTCGTAAGATGTATGTACGTATGTATATATGTGTGTATGTATGTATGTATGTAGGCCCTATGTATGTATGTATGTATGTATGTATGTATGTATGAATGTATGTATGTATGTATGTATGTATGTATGTATGTATGTATGTATGTATGTATGTATGTATGTATGTATGTATGTATGTATGTATGTATGTATGTATGTATGTATGTATGTATGTATGTATGTATGTATGTATGTATGTATGTATGTATGTATGTATGTATGTATGAATGTATGTATGTATGTATGTATGTATGTATGTATGTATGTATGTATGTATGTATGTATGTATGTATGTATGTATGTATGTATGTATGTATGTATGTATGTATGTATGTATGTATGTATGTATGTATGTATGTATGTATGTATGTATGTATGTATGTATGTATGTATGTATGTATGTATGTATGAATGTATGTATGTATGTATGTATGTATGTATGTATGTATGTATGTATGTATGTATGTATGTATGTATGTATGTATGTATGTATGTATGAATGTATGTATGTATGTATGTATGTATGTATGTATGTATGTATGTATGTATGTATGTATGTATGTATGTATGTATGTATGTATGTATGTATGTATGTATGTATGTATGTATGTATGTATGTATGTATGTATGTATGTATGTATGTATGTATGTATGTATGTATGTATGTATGTATGTATGTATGTATGTATGTATGTATGTATGTATGTATGTATTTATCTTGAAACTTATATAGCGCTTTTTAGAACCTCATAAAGGCGCATTATTCTTGAATAAGTCGCCCTCAAGAACTTCTTGGCCATTCTGCGACTCTGTTTCTCCAGCTATTGACAACCATTCTGAAATCGTTTCTTACGTGTTGCCAGGTCGGCCTTGCCACCTTGGATCTTGACGTCGAACAGGAACCGATTTTGTCCTTTAATCTGTCTATCGATTCTGTTTTGACTGAGCTTCTGTGAATAGGCTGGTTCCCACGACTTTCGCTTTTCAGGCGTTATATAAATTTCAGTATTACGATTACAATTCTTAGGTATTTCGTTTGAAGAGGCCACATATATGTGCGCTTACCATTGCGATGACGATATGAGATGGTTATGACAAAGACGAATTTGGTGATGAAGATATTATTCCTCGATGTTTTGCTTTTGTCTGCTGTAGCTCTCTTGTCTCTTGGAGCGATCGATGGAACTGACGCCGTACTGGAACCGGAGCAATACGCTGAAGGAAAGTGGGAATCGAACCCGGACTCTCCCCTGATCCGGCTGCCCCTCAGCGAATCCTCGCACCAGCTCTCGCTTGTTCTCGGTTTCGACCCCAGGCAGAGGGTTGCGAGTCTACGCGGGCGCCACAGGCTCGCCGAGCAACGCTGGCCTCTCCTTCCGAGCTACCAGGCGCAGTATGATCTTAGCCGACAAGGAGAAGAAGGGGAGTTCGAAGAACAAGGAGTGGCACCTAATCCTTTCGCAAGTCGGTTGGTGGATGTCCTTATGCCTGCTTCGAAACGTCTGCAGAACGGTCTTGGCCCCCGGTTGAATCGTGGAGTGGGAATGATGAGGATGGGATAAGACATGAAGATCCCTGTTGTCGCACGAAATAAGCAGCGATCAACACACCAAGGAACTTCTCTAATTATCGCCCAGTCAAATGGACACTACCCGATACACGTGTTAAAAATCATCTTGTGATCTCATGTTGTGTTTATTGTTTAAATTAGTGAAGTAGTTAGAAGTGCAATTATGACTATATATCCATCCATATATTACGTACGCAAAAAATCATATTTTCATACCCCTCCCCTTGTTGCACCTCATACATTTTCTGGACCCCTCCCCCATGCGTACGTACAACTAAGCTTCTCTACCCCCCCCCCCCTTTACAAAAGTTAATTAGCTAAAGTCATCTATAAGACATTATTATTAACAGTTGAATCCTGTAGGCCGAGCTCTTTCATGTTTGATGACAGTATATTATTGTAACTATTTTAATCTGTAAGAAGTTGCGCACATGTCAGCTTGGTTAGAATAAACGAAATTGATTGATTGATTGATTGATTGATTGATTGATTGATTTTACCGTAGGCTACTAATATTTTTTGTTAAACATCATATTTGCTAGCTAAAATTTGTTAACTGTTATGAAGAAATAAAATACTAACAACACTAACACCTGCATTTTAAAGTTTTGATACTACATAAAAAATTATAAAGCAGGAATAGTCAGTGATTTGGTTTTTAGTTCTGATTTTAATCATTAGAAATTTATTTTGCGTACGTACCTATTTTGTCGAGACCCCTCCCCCTCGCCATATGCACCCGGACGCAAAATCGCCTAAATCCGATCATCCCTCCCTCCTCCCTCATTGCGTACGTAATATATGGATGGCCACATATTTACTCTGTAAATTTAAATTTGGTTAATTGTCGGATGATATCGCTTTAAGCGTCTACAGTTTAAGTAAGTAAGTAAGTAAGTAAGTAAGTATCCATGTGGCCTTCATTTATGTCTGATAAGCGCATATGCATAGCATGACATGAAAAGCTTCTTAAACCGCAATATATGTTAGAACCATTGAGAGTTTACCTGGAATAGACAACAATTCTTAGCTTCTTCGTGAATGTCGCGATAATTTTCACTGAGACAGTGCTATCAAAGATCTTAGAGTCTTATGGCTCTAAGATCGTTGGTGCTATCATTCAAACCATTCCAAAAGTCCCCAACCGTTACACTGAAGTATTTATGTCCGTTTCTAAAAATATAATAACCTATGTCCTCGAGTTGCCTTGTTTG